>JAANYP010004361.1:0-67500 GCA_020465985.1 Centrapalus pauciflorus
CCATCTTTGTCATCTCATTAGTCTTCTATTAAATAGTATATCTCAATTATGCCCAATTCATTATCATCATAATTTAATTTTAGTACTTTCGGATCCAGTTCCTACCTGTCAAGATTGTTTCCGCTCCTTCTCTCTCCACGGATATGAAGTCCATCTACCATCTGGAGTTAGGGTGAAGAATTGAACGTGTCCCTTCAGTTGGACAAGCCGTTCCATTATTGCTGCCACTCAAACAGTCAACACCATTTACATTAGTTAGTAGCAATCCTGTACATGTAGTTGGACTTATTACATAAGTGTAATTTAGTTGCTTTACGTTATTGTAAAATACATTAGTACATTAGTTTGTACTCTTGATAAGACTGTGTGGTTCTATTAGTCAGAGAATCTGTATCATATAACTGATCTTTTACTTTACTGTCAATGTTTAATTTTATGTTCAGCAAATGTACTGTAACAATATTAGTGAGGTTTGTGATAAGACCCAGCTTGACTGGTTATTGCAAATAGGGGGAGAATTGTTAGGCACAAAAAGGCTCATCAAACACTGTTTCTACTACAATGAGGGGGAGAGATTTTATAATCAAACCTGTAGATGCATTTGAAGTGAATTTAAGTCTGTATAAGGCCCTCATTGAAACCTGAAAGATTGTTCAATATCCATCAAAGCTGTTCGTATATGCTGTGCATTGTTGCAACTAGACGTTTTGTCCAAGCTTGCTCTGTCTGCCTGAAGCAGGACTGGACTAAACTGTCTACGCTGCTCTACACCTGTTTGAACGCTCCGGGGCATTTGTAAAGTATTCTGTTCTTTGTGAAAAGACCCTGTTCTTTGTGAACAGGCTAAACACTTTTATGGAATTTGTTTTCCAATCATCGATGTATTGTTTTTGACTACAAGATCAGTTTTACAAAGTCGAAGACAAAGTGGAAAACAGAACTTCCAGCTGCCCACGCGTGCTGAACAAGAAGACAAAGGATATGTTGAAAAAGGGTGACAACCGGTTTCTTAATATCAAAATAGAGGCCTTTACAGGAAGAAGAACGCAAAGTTTACATTCCTAAAGTTAGTTAAAGGCAATGCAACAGTAGACAAAAGTAAAAAAACAAAAGTTCTGCACATGTGAAGACAAGTCTGCTTTTCAGAAAAGTGCAGAAAAGGTTATGTTGTCTTTTCAACAAGACTTTTCCTTTTCATTCTGTCCAATGAAGATGTTTCTCTGAGATTCTCTAAGTGAGTATAAAAGGAAGCTTCTAAGGTCAGAAAGAAAGGTGAAGAAAGCTAAGTGCTTAAACCAAGAGTGAACGTGCAAGTGTGATCTTCATGCATGCAAGTCTTCTGTAAACCAGCATCTGTGTGTCTAAGCTGTTTTACCTAAGCTGTTCCTTAAGTCTTGTAAACACAGTGAGTGCTTCTTAGTGAGTGTATTCATTGTATACTAGTTCGAGTCTGTCTTAGACTAGTAAGCATACTGTTGTATCTGTCATCTCAGCTTGAACTATTCCGCATTCAAGCTTGTTTGTAATTAACAAATTGTTGATAATACATACAAACATTGAGAAAAGAGTGTGTAGTTTTTTAAATTGCTGTATTCACCCTCTACAGCTTATAACTATATACTTTGGGAACCTCTCAGGACCTACAACTGGTATCAAAGCAGTTTAGAGTGTGTGTCATTCTAGATCTCTCATTCTCCCAAGTTTCCATGGACAACAGTGCTGCAAATTCTTCTTACTATGACAATGGCTCTATGGGCAAGCCTCCAAAATTTAATCATCAAAACTTCTCTGGTTGGAAGTGCAGAATGATGCTCTACTTAGAGAATCTGGATGTACAACTGCCAGAGATAGTGATGGAGGGTCCCTATGTGCCAACCTCTGTTACTACTATAACTCCAGCGGTTGAAGGAGCTGCCCCTGAAATCAGGACCTTTGAGAAAGCTAAAGCTCAATGGTCTGATGAAGACAAGAGATTGGTGGCTCTGGATGCAAAGGCCAGAAACAACCTGGTCATTTCTCTCCCTGATGATGTGTTCAAGCAGGTGGAGAAAATGAAGACAGCAAAGGAGATGTGAGATACTTTGTGTACCGTCTATGATGGACCCACAATCACACTGGACAACAGGATCAACAATCTTGTTAGACAGTATGAACTCTTCTTTGCTAAACCAAAGGAGACTCTCACTGAAACCTACACCAGGTTCACTGCTCTAGTGAATGATCTCAAAGCTTTTGGGATCACCAAGGACAGTCTTACCCTGGTGAACAAATTTCTGGACATTTTACCTGAAGAGTGGAACTACTTCTCAACAATCCTAAGGAACTCAGGTACTATCAGAAGTATGGATCTAGTCAATCTGTATGGATCCTTACTGAATGATGAACAGTCAAGGCAACAAAAGAGAAATGCCTTGGAAATGTCCAGAAGAGGTGCAGCCTTTGTGGCTAGTGTGAGACAGCCTGTAAATCAATTGAGTGATGTGTTCATTCAACCTGATCAACAGGATGATGAAAAGGAGGAGGTGTCAGACGAAGAAGATGCTGCAGATCTTGCTGAACAAGATGATGAGCAAATGATAGCCATGCTTGTCAAAAGGTTCAACAAGAAAAGGTTTGGAAGAAACATGCTGCAAGGAGGTTCAAGTGCTGGCAAAAAGAAGGCATTTGACAAAATCCAAAGCTGAGTGCTTCAAGT
This sequence comes from Centrapalus pauciflorus, assembly GCA_020465985.1. Classification (NCBI taxonomy): domain Eukaryota; kingdom Viridiplantae; phylum Streptophyta; class Magnoliopsida; order Asterales; family Asteraceae; genus Centrapalus; species Centrapalus pauciflorus. The sequence continues at coordinate 2,696 of JAANYP010004361.1, forward strand.
GTGGCAAAACTGGTCACATAGCTGCTGACTGTGTGTCAAAAGCTGTTGGTCAGTCATCCAAACCCAACAAGACTAACAAGGATGATGGCTATAGGGTTAAGTACCTTATGGCCATGGCTAAGCTGAGGAAATTGGAAAACTCAGTGTCTTCCAATCGCCAAAAGGGACTTATGGCAGAGACATGTGACTGGGAGGAATCTGATTCATCATCTGATGAAGAAGATAATCAATGTCTGATGGCCAACACTGATGTCCCATCAACAAGCAGTTTCAAACAGGATATGGCTGAAGCTGAAGTCTTCAGCAGCTTAGAGAACTAGAATCCTACAATGATGTATAAGGTACAAAATTTTGTGGCTTACAGTTCTGAAGAAAAAGTTAAAATGTTTGAATATATGCTTGTTGATCTCAAAGCTGCTGTTGAGAAGCATGATGCTTTATTATCTGAAATCTCTAAACTTAAAGCTGATCTTAAAACTAAATCCAGTAAACTGGACAGTTTCCATAAGTTGGAAACTGAGCTTGATGAATTAAAACACGTCAACTCCATTTTACTGGAAGAAAAGAGAGAAACAGATATAAAGCATGCCAAGCTTCAAAAGATAGTTGACTCTTTGTGCCAATCTGCACAAAATGTCAGCCATTGTATAAGTCAACAGATTCCTGCACAAATCCAAGCCTATCTTGGAGGGGATCTTGACACAGCAGCTTCAATTGTTGAGATAAGTAATTTGAAAGAAGATTTATCCACTCTTGGTGAACTTCCAAATACATTCATTCAAAATGTGAATGGTAAACTAATCTCAACAAACAGGTTTGTCAGACCTCAAAATACTGACAGCTTGTGTGAACTCAGCTCAAAAGCTAATGTTGGAGTTTGTTCTCCAAAACAGCCTGCTAAGTGCTTTGCTAGCTCACACAAGCAAAAGAAAGGAAAACATGTTCAAACTGAAGCTGTGGATGCTAAACCTGTTGACAAAACAGGTTCTGAGTCCAAAGCTGTTGGTAAAAAGCAGGTTAATCCTTTTGATGCTAAACACTTTGAAAATAAGTTTTCAAAAAGTAAGCAGCCTGTCTTCAACAAGGGTAAGTCTCATGTTGAAAACAAAACTGCTGTGATTTCAAATAAGTTTTCAAATCATAGTGGTAAATTGGTTTTAAATGAAAATAAGTTTTTCAAAACCAAACACAGTGAGTATGCTGATAGGCAGCATAAATCACAATCCAGTAGGGGCAAAGGCAAAACCATTGCTCAAACTGAGACAAATGGGAATAAGTTTCCCAAACCTGTGGAAGCTCAAAAGCCAATCAAGCTTCCTGTCTTTGACATCTGTCCTCCCAAAAAGAGGAAAGAAGAGACAGTCAAAGCTGTGGCTATTGAACTCTCCACACAAGCTGTTGATTCAACAAAGAATGCTAAACTTGCTGAAAGAATCAACAAAAACAGCTCAGAATGTGTTTCTGAAGGATCTTCTTCCAAAAATACTAAAAAGAGAAAATGTTACAAATGTGGGAAGAAGACACATCTGGCCAAGGACTGTCCTGAATCTGAGGACATGAGGCCTGTTGACTCTGCTGTTTCCTTCACAGCTGTCACAAGCAGTGGTGGAAATGTCACAGTCACTGAGGATGGTATACAAGCTGATACCATTCAGATAGGGAATATTAGTGTGGACATTCCAAATCCATCAACAAATGTTTATATTTAATGTTAATTTGTTTTAGTTTGAAGAATTTATTTGATAAAGTTTACAAAAATAAACTATATAAAATTATTAAAAGGGATATGATATTTTAATAAAAGTTGGATTAATATGATATTTTGAAGTTTAGTTGAAAAAAGAAATGAGTAAGGGTATAATGGTCATTAATTAACAAACAATATTAATTATGAGTTTAAATGTTTTAAAAATAATTAAATTAATGAATTTGGGTATATATGATATTAATAATGTTTAAAAGGAATATATGCGATATTAATAATTAAAATTGGGTATATATGATATTATGATGTTTTGGATGGATATATATGATATTAAAATTTTAGGTTGGGTATATATGATATTATGAAGTTCTGGAAGGGTATATATGAAATTCTCCCATATATATACATATATGTGTGTGTGTGTGTATATATATATATGTTGGGAAATATTCTAAGTAGTTCAAACTGTTAGTTGGACTTCTCAGACTGTTAGTAGAAGTTCCATGTAAGTACAAAGTTTATGCTGTTAGTTGAAGAAGTTCGAGCTGCTAGTACAAAAGTTCATGCTGCCAGAGTAATTTCACTCAAGCTGCTAAGAGATTCAAGCTGCTCAACGGTTTCATAAACAGAAAGTGCTGATATTCAGGAAAAGATATTTACACGAAGATTCCAGCAATTCTACTATCAGAGAAGTCAGAGTTCTTCAAGGAAACAAATCAGAAAGCATTATAAATACATAGAATAGGTTTTTCTATTGTATAAGAAGTTTCTGCATATTCAAGTTTGTAATTGCTTTTTGTTTAAGTTTTCATAAGCCTCTAAGGTTGTAAAACCCTAAGAACAATTTGTGTTCTTCGTCTAATCAAACAGATTAGAGGTGATTGTAATCATTTGGATTCAGCAATACAAGCAATTTTGTTTATTCCTTATGTTTATCTGTTATGAATTCTGAAACCTTTTATCAAAATAATTAAGTGTTATTCCGCAAACTTCTTAATTAGACTTTGATTTAATACAAGATTATTGGTTTACACTCTGATCAATTCAAATAAGTTAATCTTAGGTAGTTAAGTTCAGATCCTGACAAGTGGTATCAGAGCCAGGTTGTTCTTTGTTTTTCAAAGTCGAAAGCTTTCTTTTAAACTTTCAATCTTTTGCAATGGAATTTGATAATAGCAGCAGTGGATCTGGGCAAGGACTCAAAGTGCCTATGCTCAAGCCCACTGAGTTTGAGATGTGGAAACTCAGGATTCAACAGCATATTCAATTCATTGATTATGCTATATGGGAAGCTGTTGAATTTCCTCCTGTAGTTGATCCAGAACTTGATGATGAGGGAAAACCAGTCAAAACTCCTCCAAAAACTGAACTTGAAAGAAAGGCTAGAATGAATGAAGTGAAAGCTCTTACACTTTTACAAATAGCCATTCCTAATGCATATCAACATCAGTTCAAAAAGTTTTATACTGCTCATTCTCTTTGGAATGCTTTAGAGAAAAGATTTGCTGGTAATGCCAGTACCAAGAGAAATCAAAAGGATCTTTTGAAACAGCAGTATGAGAACTTTTCTGGTGGCAAGAATGAAAACCTTACTCAAATCTTTGACAGGTTCAACAAACTAATAAGTGAACTGGAAAGTGCAAAAGTCAGCCTGGATCAAGATGAGGTCAACAGAAAGTTTCTCAGATCTCTTGGAGAAGAATGGACAGTTTATGCTGCTCAATTGAGAACAAAAGACACTCTTGAGGAAATAGAACTGGATGATCTGTACAACAGTCTGAGAGTGTTTGAGACTGAGATTGACACTAAAAAGAAATCTCTTTCTTATAATCACAATACTGCTCTTCTGTCATCTGAAAAATCTAATGGCAGTGATTCCTTTTCAGGTGGTGATGGCAATTCTACTGAAGCTCACTATGAGGCTTTTGTTGCAAATGATGGACTGTTTGCTCAAAATGCTGAAGATCTAGAACAGATTCATCCAGATGATCTTGAAGAGATGGATCTGAAGTGGCAACATGCAATGCTGACCATGAGGGCCAAAAGGTTTCTTAAAAGAACTGGCAGGACCAACTTTCAAGCCAGAGCAGAAGGCAAACCAGCTTTTGATAAGTCAAAAGTTGAGTGTTATAAATGTCACAAACTTGGTCACTTTGCTAGAGAATGCAGATCTCAAGGTCAACAGTCATCAAGGCCTCAGCAGACTAATCAGGCTTCATCATCACAAGCACTTGTCTCTCAAGAAGACAATGTGTTTGACTGGAGTGATCAGACAGAGGAAGAGTTTCAAAATCAAGCTCTAATGGCAGAAACATCAAATGTCTCCTCCACTGAACTACCATCTGAGGTAAATTCTAAACTCTGCTCTCAAACATGCAAAAATATGGTTAAAAAGTACAGAGATCACAATGAGGGCATGTGTAAAACTCTAGCTAAGATGAAAGAGAGGAGATATGAATACATGCAAGCCATAGAAGATCTTGAAAAACATATCAATGACTATAAGGATAATGAGATTCAAATGGGGCATGAGAGAACATATCATGAGTGGGAGAAAAAGGAGCTAAATAAGAAAATAGAATCCCTAAATAAAAAGGTAGAAGAGACTGAACAAAAGGTGTTAGAGGCTAATAAGAAACTAGAATCTGTCAATATAGATCTAGGCAACTTCAAATTGGCAAATCAAAAGCTGGAACACCTAATGGAAGTCCAATTTAAAGATAGGGTAAAATCTCAGGTTAATCCCAAAGAAGGTATAGGCTACAGAGCTACTCCACCCCCATACAACAACAAATACATCCATCCAATGAGTGAGGTTGTTGATAGGCTTGTCAATGAACCATTAGATGAGTCTATGACTACTGTAGATCCTATCTTTGATAACAGTCCTGAATCTAAAGAAGATCAGATTCAAAATAGAGACTGTGAGTGCACAGCAGTTGAGAAAGAACACTCCGGAACGCATCATGCGGTTTGTTTCAAGGCATGGGTTATGGTCTAGGAGAACTCATGCGACTATTGGCGTTGGGGAAGCCATGCGTTAGGTAAACCAACCGCACATTGCAAACAAAACAATGAGTGCACCTATAGCAATCCAAGCCCCCAATAAGAAAGGAAAGGAGAAGATGAGTGTGTGCAATGCTGCTCCACAGGTTTCTGTACCTTCTAACTGTAACACTGCATCTTCTTCAAAGAATAATAAAAAGGGTAAAAATGTTCCAGTCTGCACATGCCAAATGCATGGTGTCCAAAAGTTTCCCAAACAACAGCAGGTAAGGGGAAATCAGAGGAACAAGAACCAGAAATTGTCTAATAAAACTGGTTCTCCAATTCAAACAGTCAAAAAATGTTTTCATTGTGGCAGAAAGAATCACTTGGCCAAAGACTGCTTTTATAAACCATCTGTTGCAAAACAGACTGTGATTCATCCAAAGAAAAACTCTCAAAATTCAAAGGCCAAACCTCCCACTGCATCAGTTCCAAAGAAAGCAGTAGATCACAGGTTCTCAAAAGTTAATAAGAAACAGTCCACACACCAAAAACAAGTTTTAGCTAAACCAAAAGTAAAATTTAAACAAATATGGTGTGTTAAAGGTCAAAACTCAAGTGAACCTGTTGATACAAATGTTGAAACTGCCAGGTCTTAAGTTGAGACTGCTAGTGCAAATTCTCAAGCTGTTAGCACTACAGACTCAATTCAGACTGGCAGGCTCAAAATTGGGACTGGTAATGGATCATCTGAGACTGTTACTGAAAAGGACGGACAAAATACCTGGATACCTCATGTGATAACTAAGTACTCTCCACAAAATCCATCAGTGGATCTTACTAAGTATAAGAAATCAAAGACAGTATTTAGTTACGTTAATGCACAAGGACAACCCAAAACCAACTTGGTTTGGGTTTACTCCACTACTAACTAAGCTTTTATTTGTGCAGGGCAACCATAGGTCACCTCATAAAACAAGATGGCATTTGGACAGTGGATGCTCTAGGCACATGACAGGCAATTCTGAGTGCTTGTCAAATTTCAAAGGCTTTGAAGGAGGATTTGTTGCATTTGGAGGCAACTCCAAAGGAGGTAAGGTTACAGGTAAAGGTACTGTTAATGCAGGCAACATGACTTTCAATGATGTTTTGTATGTTGAACAGCTTAAGTATAATTTATTGAGTGTGTCTCAAATCTGTGACAAACAAAATATTGTTTTGTTCACAGATTCTGAGTGCATTGTCCTTTCAAAAGATTTTAAAATTCCTGAAAATCTTGTTTTACTAAGAACACCAAGAAAGGACAATGTATATTGTTTGGACACAGAACTTTTATCCAAATCAAGTACTTTAAGCTGTTTGATATCCAAAGCATCATCCAATGAGTCTGCTCTTTGGCACAGAAGGATGTGTCACATGAACTTCAAATCCATGAATGTTTTAGTCAAAAAAGAATCTGGTAAGAGGTTTACCATAAAAGAAGTTCATATGTGATGATCATTGTGTAGCATGTCTTAAAGGCAAGCAACACAAAACTTCTCACAAGGCCAAAGAAGTAAATTCAATCTCATCTGCTCTTCATCTTATTCATATGGATCTATTTGGTCCATCATCTATTTTGAGTTTGAATAAAAGGGCTTACTGTATAGTCATTGTTGATGATTTCACCAGATTTACTTGGGTTTATTTCTTAGGTCTAAAGATGAAACTGCTGAGCTAGTTAAGTCATTTATTCTTAAGATAGAAAACCAATCCAACTCAAAAGTCAAGGTGATAAGATCAAACAATGGAACTGAGTTTAAAAATCATATTCTAAACAGTTTTTGTGAGTCCAAAGGTATTTCTAGGCAATATAGTGCACCAAGAACACCACAGCAAAATGGTGTAGCTGAAAGAAAGAACAGAACTTTAATTGAGGCTGCTAGAACCATGCTAGCTGATTCAAAACTGCCAATGACCTTTTGGGCAGAAGCAGTCAATACAGCCTGTTATGTTCTAAACAGGGTTCAGATTGTTCAATCTCAAGGAAAAACTCCTTATGAGTTATTCCATAATAGAATACCCTTAATAGCCTTTTTCAAGTCATTTGGCTGTCCATGTACCATTCTTCACACTAAGACTCACTTAGGGAAGTTTGAAAGCATGGTTGAAGAAGGTTTCTTTGTAGGATACTCAAGTCAAAGCAATGCCTATAGAGTATATAACAGTGTGTCTAAAACCATTGAACAAAGTGCCAATGTTGAATTTAATGAAAATACTGCAAATGTCAAAGGCACTGGTCCTGATTGGTTGTTTGATTTAGATTCACTAACAAATTCTCTGAGCTTTGTTGAGTATACTGCAGAAGCTGATGCAAACAGGATTGAAGCTGTCAACACAAATTCTCATGCTGTCAATGCAAATTCTCAAGCTGTTGGCACAAAGTTTCAAATTGCTGCAGATTCAAACAATTGGGATGAGTACACAATTATACCACTTCTGTCATGTGATCCTCCAGGGGTTCTGAATGCTCAACATGATTCAAATCCAGACACTGAAGTGCAACTCCCAAGTCGTGAGAGAACAGCTCCAACACAAAGGGAAACAGTCCCAGATTCAAGTCAAGCTGTTCCAGAAGCTGAACCATCCACTGGTCCTGATGGAGATGATACAAACCTTGGATCTTCTTTTCAGATAGATAGAGAGCCTACACTCAGGATTCACAAGTATCATCCTCTCAATCAAATACTGGGTGATCCACATGCACCTATACAAACAAGGAAAATGGTTCAAAATGAGAATGCTGCTGCTGAACAAGCAGTTCCTGAATTCAGTCTAGCTGCTTTTGAACATGCCTGTTTCATGTCTCAACTAGAACCTAAAAAGGCACCAGAAGCTTTGAAAGATTCATCCTGGATTGAGGCAATGCAGGAAGAGCTTCTACAATTCAAGATTCAGAATGTATGGACACTGGTTGATCTTCCTAAAGGAAAGAGAGCCATTGATACAAGATGGGTGTTCAGAAACAAGAAAGATGAGAGAGGGATAGTCATCAAGAACAAAGCAAGACTAGTAGCACAAGGATACACTCAAGCGGAAGGCATAGATTATGATGATGTATTTGCTCCAGTAGCCAGAATTGAAGCCATCAGACTGTTTTTGGCTTATGCAAGCTTCAAAGGTTATAAAGTGTATCAAATGGATGTGAAGTCTGCTTTTCTATATGGCACAATTGAAGAGGAGGTTTATGTGTGTCAGCCTCCTGGTTTTAAGGACTATAAGTATCCCGACAGAGTCTACAAGCTAGACAAGGCACTCTATGGACTCCATCAAGCTCCCAGAGCATGGTATGATACTCTGTCATCATACCTTCTACACAATGGATTCAAGAGAGGCACTCTGGACAAAACACTATTCACAAAGTCCATCAAAGATGAGATTCTGCTTGTACAAATCTATGTTGATGATAACATCTTTGGCTCAACAAATGATTGTCTATGCAAAGAGTTCGAGGCATTAATGCACAAAAAGTTTCAAATGAGTTCAATGGGAGAACTCACTTTCTTTCTAGGATTGCAGGTCAAGCAGAAGCCCACTGGTCTCTTCATAAGTCAATCAAAGTATGTTAAAGACATACTGGAAATGTTTGGGTATCAAGACACCAAAGTTGCAAGTACTCCAATGGATCCTCACAAGCAGCTCCATACAGACAAAGATGGCATAGATGTGGATATTCATTTATACAGATCTCTTATAGGATCTCTTATGTATCTAACATCTTCTAGACCTGATATTATGTTTGCTGTTTGTGTGTGTGCTAGGTTTCAATGCTCTCCAAAGGATTCCCATTTGGTTGCTGTTAAGAGAATCTTTAGATATCTCAAAGGCCAACCACATTTAGGCCTCTGGTATCCTAAAGACTCTCCTCTTGAACTAACAGCCTATTCTGCCAGTGATTATGGAGGATGCAACATTGACAGAAAATCCACAACTGGTGGATGTCAATACTTGGGAACAAGGTTGGTCTCTTGGCAGTGCAAAAAGCAAACAACTGTCTCCACTTCATCTACTGAAGCAGAATATGTAGCAGCTGCAAGCTGCTGCTCCCAAGTGATGTGGATTCAAAATCAACTGAGAGACTATGGTATGAATTTCCTATCCACTCCCATTTATATTGACAATTCACTTGCAATTAGCATTGTACAAAATCCAGTGAAATTTCCCAAAACTAAGCATATAGAAATTAGATTTCATTTTATAAGGGATTGCAATTAGAAGAAATTAATCCAAGTTACCAAAATTCACACTGATGATCAGTTAGCTGATCTATTTACAAAACCATTTGATGTAGGAAAATTCACCTTCCTAGTATCAAATATTGGTATGGTTAATATGGATTAATTCCTTTTTTGTTATACATATGTTTAATTAAGGGGGAGTCACTGTTTCATTAGCAGTAGCCTAAATTACAACTAACAGCTTGAGTATTTTCTCAAGCTGCTAGTTCATTTTCTCGGACTGTTAGTTGTTTCACTTGATCTGTCAAAGTGTGCAGGGTAATTTGGTCATTTCCATAAGTGTGTGCGCGGGTTTAGATATTTTTCAAAACCTTTAAAGGTTCCAGTTTCGTTCAATTGTAACTACCAGTTGCAAAATATCTTCCTGAACCCTTCTTGATTCTCTGAAACTATTCCCACGCACATCACTGAAACCCTAAATTCTTCGTTCAATGGAGTTCGTCAAAGAACACAACTGCTTACCCTACTCTCTCAAACACTCTGAACTTCAATCGTTCCATGACATGATGGACTTCCTTCGAAGTTCTCATATCCATCATGCCCTTACCATCAATCCCACTATCTACATATCTCATATATATATATATATATATATATATATATATATATATATATATATATATATATATATATATATATATATATATATATATATATATATAAAAGTTTATAAACCCACGTTGATACATGGATAATTTTTAATCAATAATTGTTTACATTAAATGTATGTAAACTTAAAATTAAATCAATATAAATATTAAATTCCTATAAATAAAATAGGACAAATGACCAAAAATAGTAACAAGTTTTGACATTTTTATCATTAATAGTAACATTATTTATTTTTTATCATTAATAGTAACAACTTTTTATTTTTCTAGTAATAATAGTAATGGGTGACCTGTAAACCTGTTTAGCAAGTCACCAACTTTTTCATTTATAAAAAATAGTAACATCTTTTCAGATTTTTATTAATAATAGTAACATATCAAATTAAAAACATAACTTTTTTATTTAATTAAGATTTCTAATATTCCATAAACACCAAAATTAACCAAATTTTTATTCCAAGTATTTACGGATAAATAATATTCGATTATTTATTCACATAATATATAATATGAATGAAAAAAATATTATGAATCATTTCAATTTTCACTTTTTCCAAATAAAAACTATGAACCATCATTCTCTTAGTTTTTCCGAATAAAAAATACAAATCGCTCCATTTTTTTTTTAGTTTTTTACAATATAAATGGGTCATAGTTATTTTTATTTAAAAAACAAAAATCAAAATGAGTCTCCATATTTTTCATTCATAAAACTATAAACCACAATGAGTAATGATTTTTTCATTCATTGAAAAACTAAAAAATGAATGTGTCGCAATGCTTTTTCATTCGTAGTAGTTTTCATTTGGAATAAAAAAATTACAAATTGATCAGCTTTTTAGTAAATTCCAAACGAAATTAATTACAAACCATACAACTTTTAGCTATCCCGAATGAAAAACTACGACCCAATCATGTTTTAGATATTTTTTTACAAAAAACTATAAATCATTTTGATTTTTCGTACAAAATAATTGCAACTCATTTATTTTTGTGTTTTTAACAACGAAAAAACTATGAAGTATTTCAGTTTATAGTTTTGCTGAATGAAAAATATTGCAATCCATAAAAACGATACATAACCACTTGTACGAAACTATAAACTGGAATTATTCATAGTTTTTTCGTTGTTAAAAACACAAAATAAATGAGTTGCAATTATTTTGTACGAAAAATCAAAATGTTTCATAGTTTTTTGTATAAAAAAATTTAAAACATGATTGGGTCGTAGTTTTTCATTCGGGAAAGCTAAAAGTCGTATGGTTTGTAATCAATTTCGTTTGGAATTTACTAAAAAGCTGATTAATTTGTAATTTTTTTTATTCAAATGAAAACTACTACTAATGAAAAAATATTGCGACCCATTCATTTTTTAGTTTTTTAATGAATGAAAAAACTGTGACTCATTGCGGTTTATATTTTATGAATGAAAATTATTGAGACTCATTTTGATTTTGTTTTTTAAATAAAAAAAACTATGACTCATTTAGATTGGAAAAAAATAAAAAAAAATGGAACGATTTGTATTGTTTTATTCGGAAAAACTAAGAAAATGATGGTTCGTAGTTTTTTGTTAGAAAAAGTGAAAATTGAAAGGTATTTTTTTCATTCAAATTATATATAATTGTGAATAAATAATCGAATATTATTTATTCGTAAATATTTGGAATAACAATTTGGTTTATTTTGGTGTTTATGGAATATTTGAAATCTTAATAAAATAAAAAAGTTATGTTTGTAATTTGATATGTTACTATTATTAATAAAAATCTGAAAAGATGTTACTATTTTTTATAAATGAAATAGTTGGTGACCTGCTAAATAGGTTTACAGGTCACCCATTACTATTATTGATAGAAAAATAAAAAGTTGTTACTATTAATGATAAAAAATAAATAATGTTACCATTAATGATAAAAATGTCAAAACTTGTTACTATTTTTGGTCATTTGCCCACTAAAATACAAGAAAGGTATAATTAATTGTCATATATGTTATTTATCTATTTTTTTAAAGGGATAATTGCATAAAAAACCTTAAAGTTGGATAATTTTTGTGATTAAAACCTCTAACCAATTTTTGTTGCACAAAAAACCTCTAACCGGTAAAATCTTTTGAAATTAGGACTTGACCAGCTATAATAGGTTGTTTTGCTTACATGGCACACACGTGGCGTCCACATGGCAAACCCGACTTACGTGGCGCCTACGTGGCACTACATGTATAATTCTTAAATTGAATTTTTGCATAAAAAAACCCCGAAATTGGTGACTTTTTTTTATTAAAACCCTTAACTATATTTTTTTCACCTCTAACCAAAAATAATATTTACATTTTCTCTTTTTCTCTACCTCCGGCAACTCCGATTACTCTATCTCTTCTTTATGTTCAGTGCTGTTTATTTTATGTATGTATGTATGTTCGATTAACTTTTGCCGTTTAATCTTGAAATTTAACTTCAATTTTGCATTTTTAGGTTCAAATTTATGTTCAATTTCATTTATTTATATTCCATTTTAGCATCTGAATATGATCAGCCAGAGTAGTGAGGTTCGCTGGGTGGAGGTTGCATTGGGAAACGAATTCTTTGTTTGATAAATAAAAGTTTAATAAATATCCATGTCATCAAAATGCAATCAGTGAAGACTCAATTTTAATTATCTTTGTTGGTTGGATGTTATTTATCAAATTAAAAATGATTTTGGGTTTTAATTGAAAAAACTAAACAAGTTGGCGGTTTTTTACGCAAAAATCTATTTAAAAGTTTTACACTTCATCAAGTTGCAACCGGTTTTTTGAAAAAAGCCCAAATTTACAAAGTTTTAACTAGTTAGAGGTTTTTTGTGCAATGAAAAATGGTTGGGGGTTTTAATCGCAAAAATGGTCCAACTTAAAGGTTTTTTTGCACAATTTTCCCTTTTTTAAATATACATGAATAGTAGTTAATTTTTTTAACGTTCTTATAAGTTTTTTATTTCTATATTTATTTATATATTTAGTCGATATATTTGAAAATTTAATTTTACGTAAAACATAACATCTATAAGTGTGTGTATTATAACAATAGATAAAATGTTATAAAATACGATTTTATTAATATTATATTATAATCTTTATGATTAATGTTCTTCATTAATATTATTTTTTTTCCTTTTCAATTGTAATATTATCTATTTTAATATTTTATGTCACATAGTGGATAGAGTTAATTATTTATTAATATTTATAAATATTAGAAATAATGAATTGTATTTATCTTTTATTTTATTTTATTTTAAAAATATAAAATGTATTTATCTTTGAAATAATGAATTGTATTTACCTTTTTATTTTAGTATTTATTTTAAAAATAATAATACATATTTATCTATTTAGGTTTAATGTGGTCTCCCATTTGACAATTTGTGTTCTCCTTTACTATATATATACATACATACATACATATATATATATATATATATATATATATATATATATATATATATATATATATATATATATATATATATATATATATATATATATATATATATATATATATATATATATATAGAGAGAGAGAGAGAGAGAGAGAGAGATAGCGAGAGAGAGAATATGGTTCGAGAGAGTTAGGGGTGTTCAAAACCGGATATCCGAAATTCGGGTATCCGATTTTCGGATAGTGAATTTTGCTATCCGAATCCGAAATTTCGGATATCCGAAAACCGGATATCCGAAATTTCGGATTCGGATATCGGATTATCCGAATATCCGAAAATTTATATTTTTAAATTTTTTAAAAAAATTAAATCAAATATTTAAATATCTAAAATACAAATTCATATATCCAAATAGATATTAGAAATAAATATATCAAAAACTAAATGTATCCGAAATTATTTTACTCAAAACGACTAAAAAAATATAAAAAAACTAAAATTTATAAAAATATTAGTTAATAAATCTATAATGCTAAGATAGAACTCAAAAATATATATTAGAATAATAATAAACACTCAATATTATATAAATAATCAATACTAAATATATAAAAAAAAATTTTAAAAAATATTTTTTTTGGATTTTCGGATATCGGATTATCCGAATATCCGAAAATCTGGAATTTTACTATCCGAAATCGAATCCGAAATTTCGGATATCCGATTTTCGGATATCCGAAAATCCGGATATCCGAAATTTCGGATAGTTTCGGATCGGATTTTCGGATTTTTGTTTCGGATGCTCGGATTCAGATTTTTTTGAACACCCCTAGAGAGAGTACCACTCATTTTGCAGCGCACTAGAATGTACCATCTTTATAAAATAATTTTAATTTTTTTTTCATAAACATGTTTTAATTAACATTATGAATATAATAAGTAAATTACACATATATTACATCTCCTAGCTCCTAAAAGATGATCTGAACGTACACTTACGTAAATTTGAATATATGTGAACGTGCATTTATGTGATGTGTGATTTCATGCAGTTAGAATGTTCGAATTTGCGTGAAATTTATATATCATATGTGTAATGTTAATTAAAACATGTTTATGAAAAATATTTCAAAAATAATAATTTTAAGAGTCGTATCTTCGGGTGCGCTGCATAATATGTGGTACTCACTTGAACGTGTGTGTGTGTGTGTGTGTGTGTGTGTGTGTGTGTGTATATATATATATATATATATATATATATATATATATATATATATATATATATATATATAATCAGGTTCATCAGTGTACCTATAAGATTCCAGCGTACCCTAATGTGAATGATCATTCACATATATTTTTTTTGAATAAACATATATAAGACAACATTATAAGACTTTTTTTAAAAGAAGTAACATCATAAATTTTGTGAATGGTAAAAAAAGATCATGTGAATGGTAATTCACACCATTCACATGGTGTGAAATGACCATTCACATAAATATGCATTAAGCATTCAAATAATTTTTAAGGACACAGAAAGTATGAATGTATGTGAAAATCATATATCATGTGTATAACATTAAATTAAACATGGTTATGAGAAAAAAAAATTTTAAAATTTTTTTTAAGGTTGGTACCTGCGGGTACACTTGATTTCGAGAAATATCTTTTTGAACCTGAAAATCTATATATATATATATATATATATATATATATATATATATATATATATATATATATATATATATATATATATATATATATATATATATATATATATATATATATATATATATATATATATAATCAGGTTCATCAAAGTACTCATGAGATTCCAGCGTACCCTAATGTGAATGATCATTCACATGTAATTTTTTTTAATAAACATGTATAAGACAACATTATAAGACTTTTTTTTTCAAAAGGAGGAACATCATAAATTTTGTGAATGGAAAAATCATGTGAATGGTCATTCACACCATTCACATGGTGTGAAATGATCATTCACATAAATATGCATGGAGCATTGAACACCCCTCCCGATCCCAGAAACGACACGTCAATACAATATCATAAGTGGTAATAACGAAGAAAATCTATAACACACGTGCCATAGGATAAAGTGGATCACTGATAATTTAAAACTTTTACACCGAAGATAACACGATACATACATAATCCACTGATTCTGAAATCCCAAAATACGCTAACATAAGCAGTACAAATTTGATCATTACACTAATTGACCACCACGTTTCCCCAGCTAATCCTCGGTGCCGGCCCCGCAACCCAGATGTCGATCTCTTCGCTGATTCCCTGAACATGGCAGACTCAAATACGTAAGCTCGAAAGCTCGTGAGTACGCGAGGGTTAGACTGTGCACAGTAACGCATAACACACATACACATAGCAGGTACACACATAATCATCTCTATTTTTATCTCTGGCAATCAACACCATAATACAGGTATGAACACACATCATGAGATCCGAAGCCCTGCACAAAGTATCAATGAGGGGACACTTACCCGACTAACGACCATGCGCACCGGTGGTTAGCTAAAACCCTGTAGCACGGGCGCGAACCGGCAACGGGCCCTGCCGTGTATACACCTCCCAAGGACTGTTAGGGACAGTCAACCCGCGCGATCACTCATCGCAAATCACCGTCCGTATGGAACTCATCACGGACCCCAGGACTGGATCTCATCTCATGCACATATAACACATATGTAAGGGTAGACTCATACCCGAGGCTCGCGTCCCTGTCTCGTACAAAGTATATCACAATATGTACAGATAACACGATACAACCCAGAAAATAGAGCGCTCGTTTGGAAAAGTCTCGGGTACTCGCCTGATCAATCCGCTAACCCGTCTCAATCTACGAGCTCTACGATCTTTGATCTGGCCCACCTCGCTGCCGGCTCGTCCCTATACTCACACAGAGTCCAACTGTCAATTCAGGCCCAACATGTATAGAAAGCAGACCTAGACACGACACTTTAACCGAACGGGACACGACAGTTAATTCCAACCGAACCCCGAATCCCAGGCAAAACCCGACCCCAACGGAGCCCCAAAACCCGGCCCTAGGCCCCGGTCGTCGCGCACACGCTCCAGCCCCATCGCGGCCGCGCCCGGCCAGCCGCGTCGCGACCACGACCAGGGGATCGCGACCGCAACCCGGTCCTTCTTTCCTGCTTCGATTTCCAACCATGTCCAGGAGTGTCAAACCCCTTCCAAGTCGATTCCAGCTCCAACAAACTCATAAAACCAGTATATCGCAACCCTCTACAAACCCTTAACTCAATTTTACAACTTTAGAAACATTCATCATGAAAATTAGAGACCAAATTAAAGATTCCTTACCTTCACACTTCAAGAACTCAAAGGAGAAGAAGAGTATGAAGTTTAACACGAATTCAGCAACAATTTCTTGGATTTGGAATGGTTTTCTTGCTGGATATACCTCACGTACACACACAGTACACACTATACACACACAGCACTTTCTATTTGAGGAAAGAAAGAAAAAGGAGAGCTCCTATATATATTTTCTCTTTTTTGACGGGTTCCGACCCAATAACCCGAACCCGATATCCCGATTTCACAATTAATATCCACTTAGCCCGATTAAATCCACGAACTCATAAACACGATTAATCCATTAAAATCATAACCCGGTGACACGTAACTCGCAATCCCGACACGTATAATCCACTACTAGGGATCTCATTGGACCAACACTATAATCATAATTTGAACATCCACTAAAATAGTTACACGCAATTATTCTGGAAATGAGATGTTACAAATCCTCCCCTCTTAAAGAGATTCCGCCCCCGGAATCTATCTCAAGCTCATTCGCAAATACACGTCTCCACGTTAAATCCCCGAATATCGACTCATATATCTCGATATGATTATCAACAACCCTGTTGAATTCGTATTTGAACTCTGAATGTTATTCCGGAATCCCACATTAGAATCCAATGTCATTCAGTTAAATCCTCTACTCGCAAGGTCTTCTAGTGGCGTTACCTCGTAAGCCACTGGTTCACATATAATCTCAATCCATCGATCTTCATTCTCTCTTATCACATCCTCGCATAGCCCTATATAGTTTATCCACTAACACAACAGGCATTCAATCCACTTATAATATCACATAAAGACATCTCCCTCGAATCACTAAACACAAACTCACAGACAAGGATAAGCACGCACAAGAATTTAAATCCACTTTCACTATGATAATGCACTATCCGTAGAATCAATCCACTAACATGGCACAATCCCGAACTCGAAAGCCATGATCACGGTATTCCCCAATCTAGCACATTGACACCACATATGTACCCCAAACATAACAATCCCATAAAACGCATACACAACAATCCCACACCTCTGACACTGGATCCCATAGTCACAGACATAAACAAAGCAATTACACGTCACTGAACACACACTAGCTCATAAACAGATAGCAACAGCCCGCCCCACCACTGAAATACATGCAAGACTAGTTCAGAAATACATACTCGAAACCATATCAGCAACATCCCGAGCTTCCTCTGCAGTCGCCTGAAAGACCCGACCCCGCGCCCTAGTATCGTGATGACTGGATGATGACGGCTCTGCCCTGGCACCACCGGAACTAGCCCCCTATACTGCTGGTCCCGGCTCTAGACAATCCCTCACTCTGTGCCCCGGCCTCCCACAACGGAAGCATAACTGCTCTGGAACGGTACACGTGGCGGCAGCATGCCCCCGCTGGCCGCATCGATAACATCTGGGCACACACGGTCCACTGTGGCAACGGTGGCATCTTGGGCACTCCCGATCTCCAGCTGAACTGTCTCTCCTGTCGTCCCCCTCTCGAGGCCTCTGCCTCACACTGTTCTGGCTTTGCCCAGTATACCGTGAACTCTGCCTCCGACTTTGACAAACTGACCGCTAACTCCGTTCCGGCCCACTCGACATCTTCCCCCTGTCCCTGTCTCTGTCCCTATCTCGTCTCTCTCGAACTCTGGCCCGAACGTCGCTCCCTGGAATCATCTCTAGAATGCCTCTGGTCTCTCGATGACCGCTCAGGAGTCCTCGCACGTCGGCGCTGAGAAGACGGCTCCTCTCTCTTCTTGGCTATATCCCGCTCCCTAATGCAGGCCATCTCTAACACTCTAGCGAAGGTAGACGTCTCATGCAGTCCAACGAACTCTCGAATATATGTTCGCAATGCATCATTAAACATATCGGCCTTCCACTGCTCCGTGTCGATATGCTGAGTAGCAAACTGGGAGTATTCATTAAACCGGTCCACATACTGTTGCACCGACATCTCGCCCTGCTGCAGATGAAGGAAGCGCCGCTACATCTCTTGCCTCTCGTCCCTCGGGATGTACTGTAGCTCAAACACTGCCCTGAACTGATCTCACGTCATCGCATAAGCCGCAGAAGAAGTCATCGCTGACTCAATAGACTTCCACCACTGGGAACCCTCAGCTGATAGGTCGCATACCCCACCAAATCTCTCGGATCCACATGCGCAACTCGAAACGCTGCCTCTATATCCCTTTCCCAAGCCATATCAACTCCGGACTCACCACTTCCCCTAAACTCAGGTGGAGCTCCTGTCATAAAGTCCTTAACGGACCCACCCCTCTGAGTAGAAGAAGAAGCACCAGCCCCAGACTCTGTCCCTGTCGGCTGCACGACCGGTCCCATGCCCTGACCCTGCTCACGCTGCTGCCTATAAAACTCTGTCAAAACCTCAAACAGCTCTGATCTGCGAATGTACTCATCGCCCGCCGGCTTACCCGCACCGGATCCCTCGCCCTAATCTGCCATAACGATCTGCACAAACCGAAACAATTAAGAATCACAAATAAATCACCCAGCGTTATACACTTAGCTAGGTCAGTTATTTCCTCTAAAATCAATCTCAATGATCCCCCGTGGATCGGAACAAGGTTTAAGTTAAGCATCCACTAATGATACTCAGACTTCAAACCACAAGCTCTGATACCATCATGTAACACCCCTCCCGATCCCAGAAGCGTCACGTCAATACAATATCATAAGTGGCAATAGTGCAGAAAATCTATAACACATGTGTCATAGGATAATGCTGATCACTGATAATTTAAAAATTTTACACCGAAGACAACACGATACATACATAATCCGCTGATTATGAAATCCCAAAATACGCTAACATAAGCAGTACAATCTGATCATTACACTAATTGAGCTCCACGTTTCCCCGGCTAATCCTTGGTCCCGGCCCCGCAACCCAGCTGTCGATTTCTTCGCTGATTCCCTGAACATGGCAGACTCGAATACGTAAGCTCGAAAGCTCGTGAGTACGTGAGGGTTAGACTCTGCACAGTAACGCATAACACACATACACATAGCACGTACACGCATAATCATCTCTATCTCTATCCTTGGCAATCAACACCATAATACAGGTATGAATACATAGCATGAGATCCGAAGCCCTGCACAGAGTATCACTGAGGGGACACTTCCCCGGCTAACGACTGTGCGCACCGGTGGTTAGCTAAAACCCTGTAGCACGGGCGCGAATCGACTACAGGCCCTGCTGTGTATACATGCCCCAAGGACTGTTAGGGACAGTTAACCTGCGCGATCACTCACCGCGAATCACCGTCCGTATGGAACTCATCACGGACCCCAGGACTGGATCTCATCTCATGCACATATAACACATATGTAAGGGTAGAATCATACATGAGGCTCGTGTCCCTGTCTCGTACACAGTATATCACAATATACACAAATAACACGATACAACCAAGAAAATAGAGCGCTCGTTTGGAAAAGTCTCGGGTACTCACCTGATCAATCCGCTAACCTGTCTCAATCTCCGAGCTCTACGATCTCTGATCTGGCCCACCTCGCTGCCGGCTCGTCCCTGTAGTCACACAGAGTCCAACTGTCAATTCAGGCCCAACATATATAGAAAGCAGACCCAGACACGACACTTTAACCGAACCGGACACGGCAATTAATTCCAACCGAACCACGAAACCCAGGCAAAACCTGAACCAAAAACAACCCCATCGGAACCCCAAAACCCGGCCCTAGGCCCTGGTCGTCGCACCCACGCTCCGGCCAGCCGCGTCGCGACCACGACCAGGGGATCGCGACCGCAACCCGGTCCTTCTTCCCTGCTTCGATTTCCAACCATGTCCAGGAGTGTCAAACCCCTTCCAAGTCGATTCCAGCTCCAACAAACTCATAAAACCAGTATATCGCAACCCTTTACAAACCCTTAACTCAATCTTACAACTTTAGAAACATTCATCATGAAAATTAGAGACCAAATTAAAGATTCCTTACCTTCACACTTCAAGAACTCAAAGGAGAAGAAGAGTATGAAGTTTAACACGAAATCAGCAACAATTTCTTGGATTTGGAATGGCTTTCTTGTTGGATATACCTCACGTACACACACAGTACACACTAAACACACAATGCACTTTCTATTTGAGGAAAGAAAAAAAAAGGAGAGCTCCCATATATATTTTCCCTTTTTTGACGGGTTCCGGCCCGATAAACCGAACCCGATATCCCGATTTCACAATTAATATCCACTTAGCCCGATTAAATCCACGAACTCATAAACACGATTAATCCACTAAAATCATAAGCCGATGACACGTAACTCGCAATCCCGACAAGTGTAATCCACTACTCGGGATCTCATTGGACCAACACTATAATCATAATTTGAACATCCACTAAAATATTTACACGAAATTATTCTGGAAATGGGATGTTATAAGCATTCACATAATTTTTAAGGACACAGAAAGCGTGAATGTATGTGATATTCATATATTATGCGTATAACATTAAATTAAACATGGTTATGAGAAAAAAAAACTTAAATTTTTTTTAAAGGTTGGTACCTTCGGGTGCACTTGATTTCGAGAGGTATTTTTTTGAACCTGACTATATATATATGTGTGTGTGTATATATATATATATATATATATATATATATATATATATATATATATATATATAAGAGAACGACATAATATTAATTAAGATATCTAAGTTTATTTTGACATAAATTTTAATCAGATTATTTTTTGGTTATTAAAAAATTGACATGATATTGATAGAATCATTATAGTTTTCATTTTCATTTGAAATAATTTGGAATGCATTATGATATTGAAACAAATTATGCTTCTTAATCATACATTTGTATACATGTTGTGATCGATTAGAACATAATAATGGATGTAAATTAAACATGCGAGTACATGCCATATGCATCATTAAAGCCAAATTTCTTATTTAATTCAAGGAAAATGACATCAAATAGCTATATGTTTTTGAGTTTGTACATATTTATGTAGTGTATTTTTTGTGTACATTTATATAGTGTACTTTTAAAAGTATTTCAGTTAGGTAATTTGGGGACCTGATGACCGGTAACATCAGGTCACTCAATTACCTAATTGAAACAATTTTAAAAGTATACTACATGATGCGCACAAAAGAAAAACTACACTACATAAATGTGTACAAAAAGAAAGTTTGACTAAGCATGGTAACCTATTGTACCGGTTATCAGGTTATTCAACTACTTAATTGAAACATTTTTAAAAGTTTGACTACCAAATGTGTACAAATAAAAATACACTACATAATTGTACACAAATTAAAAAATATATAGCTCTTTCGTATCATTATTCCTGTAATTAATTTCCAGACACAAAATTATTTTTAATTAATCTCTTGTGACATTTTGTAAGAATTTTCTTGTTATTTAGGATTATTTATGATACAAATATTAGGTCATTGTGAAAAAAAAAAAAAAAAAAAAAACTAACTAAAAATTTGTTTAAAGGATCGTTGTATATCCAATAGTTAGAAAGAAGATTATGAAAGTTTTAAAATTTAGAGTAAATTAAATAAATCTTCCGGCTCTGGTTATAGAAATAGTCTCTGACTCAAAGTAAGTACATGAATAGTCCTAAAATTAAAAAGTTGCTACAAATCAGTACCTTGAACTAACTGTCGTTAAATAAATGTTAAATATGAGGGGTAATTTTGTCTTTTTACCTATACAGAGACCATTTATGAAATTTTTTAGTATACTTTTTAATTTTTAGATCAGTCCCTTGAACTAACTGTCGTTAAATAAATGTTAAATATGAGGGGTAATTTTGTCTATTTACCTATACAGAGACCATTTATGAAATTTTTTAGTATACTTTTTAATTTTTAGATTTCTATTATTATTATTATTATTATTATTATTATCATTATCATCATCATCATCATCATCATCATCATCCTCCTCCTCCTCCTCCTCCTCCTCCTCCTCCTCCTCCTCCTCCTCCTCCTCCTCCTCCAACAAGGAGCTCATTCTACTTTTGTCCATATCCACACGAAATTACCCCTCATTCTACTTTTGTTCATCAAAACATACACTAGTCATTCATCTACTGAAAATTTGTTCCTTTTCGTTTTCAACCACACATCACCTTTAAAAAAAAAGAATATCGTTTAAACGTTGTTGACCGTCACCACTGTGAGTGTCGATTCCATCGTCTCATTCATTTTTTGTTTTGGTTTACTTTGTTTATGTTGGGTTCGATATTTACAGATTCAGTTTCCTGTGAATTGATGAAGATAAACCCAGATCTCGTTTCTTTGAATGAGAACGAACCTCTACATCCTTGAACACTTCATGTTTGATTGATCCTTAAACGATTCAGGGCTTAACGGAGATAATTCCAGATCTTGGTTTTGTCTTTGATCTTTATTCATTGATTTTGGTTGTTTTGAATGTTAGGTTTGATTTTGAATTGAATGTTGGGTTTAAATTTTGCGACGTATCTGAGAGGGTTTATTTATTTTGGCCCTAAATCTAGTTTAAATGTTCAAACGATATTGTGAATCTGTACATTGCGTATTTTGGCCTAAGATCTAAGTTCAAATGTTGGGATGAAATTGTGCATTCGCCTCCATGTCTCGATTTCAGACCGGGTTTTGTCTTTGATATTCTCATTCAAATTTTGCTACAGGTTTAATGGAGATAAATCAGAGCTTGATTTCCAGTTTTGCTACAATTTTTTTTGTCCTACAAGATTCTTCATCTGTTGTTGTTTGATTTGATTACCAATCGACATTCTCATTCGCCATCTAGAGTCGTCGGAGAAGATGATGTGACTTGAACTCTCAATTTCTCCATATTTTTGTTTGATTGAAATCGACTGAAAGAATGTTTCTTAGTTATGATTGAATATCGATTTGAGTTTCGATTCATATATTTGGAGTTTGATGAAGGTTTTGGTGACAATCGATGGACGAAGATGGTAACCGGAGTTGACAGTCGTCGTCTTTTTGGGTTTTCTCTAGTTCACTTCAAGAACATGATGAACTAAGATGAATACTTCAAGAACATGATGAACACAATTAAATAACAAATATAAGTAAATAAACTTTAATAAATAAATAATAACAAAAAATTAAAAGTTCAGTAAAATATTTCATAAATGGTGCAAAATGACTAAAATACCCTTAGACTTAACCCTGAACTTAACGGAAGTTAGATTAAGAGACCAAATTGTTACAAGATTTTGTTTTTAGGGACCATCGATGTACTTAGTTTGCTCGAAAGACTAAATCCATTGCTTGTCTAATACCACAGGAACCATTTATGTAATTTACTTCAAAATTTTACATCATTTACAAGATTATGAAGAAACTACATTTGTAATTTACTTTTAATAAATTGGATCTTCGTATCTTTAATTAATATATTAAAATAAATTAATATAAATAATTAAATAAATAATTCCAGCTTTTTGAAAATCACACCATGTACTTGAAACACATGATATGTACTACAAGTGGAAGGCTTGAAAATGATTGAAAAGTATTAATAAAATAATAAATAAATAATAAATAATGGAATCATCATGAAATTAACACAAACTCAATAATGAGAACGCATGTGTTGTTGCATGCATTCCCCCTCTCATTCACACTTCATGGCATAAATGATATATATATATATATATATATATATATATATATATATATATATATATATATATATATATATATATATATATATATATATATATATATATATATAGATTGGGGTTGGATTGAGAACTTTTGTGCATCGAGGCACCATTGAGAACTTTTGTGCGTCAGACTATCTATCAAAGGTGCATAAATGGCATTTAGGGGATATTAAATGTATGAAAATTATTTTTGAATTTAAATGTTTTTAAAATTATTTGGGTTCGAATGAGTACCACTAGTTTTGCGGAGTGCCGAAGGTACGTCGCTTAAAATCATTTTTTTTTAAATTTTTTTCATAATCATGTTTAAATTAATAATACAAGACTACTTGCAAAAAATCACACATAAACACACACTAGAACTATGCGAAACGTATGTGTTCACATGAACTGTACTGTTGTGAACGTGTGTTCACAACTAAGCATGTTCACATTAATTTTTTCACGTTCACATGACTTTTAAGATGATAGAAAGTGTAAATGTATATAATTTTTTACGAATAGCCTTATATTATTTGTATCTAAATGAATATGAAAAAAAATTCAAAAAAAAAAAAAACTTTTTTTCGGAACAAGTTCACATCTGAAACCCGTGTGTTCACAGGTACTCACGGTACTCTACATTTATTAGGTACTCACACGAACCATATTATTTATATATATATATATATATATATATATATATATATATATATATATATATATATATATATATATATATATATATATATATATATATATATGTATGTATGTATGTATGTGTGTATATGTATACGTACGTATGTATTATTCTAAATTTCACTTTTAAAAATTGACAATCGTTCATGTTAGTAAAGTTATAATAAATAAAACAAAATGATTTATGTTTAAACTTATTTGTTAAAAATCAATGATGCATTGATAAATCATAGTTAGTTATGTATATCTATATTTAAGGTTGGCAAAACGTATGATATTAAAATTTTAAGTTGTGTATAAATGATATCATAAAGTTTTGGAGGAGTATATATGAAATTCTCCTTAGTTTTTAATATTAATTAAGGATGTAAATACGTTGGAATCTAATCTATGTATGAATTAGAATCTAATTTATGTATGTGTTGGTAGTAATGTAAAAAAACCTATAAACAAAAAAAATTAATGGTAAATAAATAGAATCAAACTATTTATCTTTATCATATAAAGTTTCAAACAATTAAATTAAATTTCAATTTCGTCGAATTTTATTTCAAAAACGAAACGCATCCTAAGGGTATGAGTTATGAAATGTTAGATATCTAAATTCTATTATGTACAAATTCAATAGTTAGAAATAATGAATACTTAAACCATTAATTTTGATTAAATTTAAAAAATTCACATTCAATTTTCTAGTAATCCAAATTTCCAAACACAAGAGAAGATAAATGATTGTAAGAAATAATAGAAAATGAATAAGAATTGTATATGCTACTCCTAAAACTTAGCTAATCAATGTTGTATATTGGCCACTTTAAGATACTTACATACCTATGTGCATCTTTGATCGTAAACAATAATATGTTATATATAATTTTTCATTTTGGTTTTTGTTTCGATCTTATAGGACTTTCATAGAACGCAATGATGCAATTATTACATCGATTTTATGTCTTTACGATTCTTTTTGGGACGATATATCTCTTTTGAACAGCAGGAATAAACATACTCGATCTCTAATCCCATTCTTAAGTGGGTTTATTATGGAATACGTGAACGTGATTTCACGGTTTTTACGTTTTCGTCTTTAATTTTTTAATTTCAGAAAAGCCCTCAAGTTAATTTTTGTTTCTGGTTTATGGAATTTGGCTATTAAAACCCGATTATAATTGGTAAACCGGGTTTCTTAAAAAATTGAAAAAGCGAGTTCTAATAGCCAATTTTCACCAATCCAGGAAAAAAATGAACTTGAGGACTAGGCTAGAAAAATTTAACATGAATGGACGAAAACGCAATAACCGTGAAAACATGTTGGTTTTTTCCATAATAAACCCTTTTAAATCTACATCTCTTTGTTCAAACCGAGACTCGAACTTCCAACGTTAAGATTCATCTTAACACATGGTACCACTAGGGCTAGATCCCTTTAATGGGTTCAAACAATATTACTTTCAATAGTGTAACACATGCATCATCATGTTTCTAAGTCCTTTTGTTGTCTACTTGATCACAAAAGACATATATGGATGATCTAAGCAATGACTATGAACTTTTAAGTTGCATGACTTTGATGATGATGCTAAAGAGACATAAAAGCAATCAAAAGTTCTATAAATATAATCAAGAAATGAGACCATAATTGCAAAGGTGCCATGCATGCCATCATGTTATAATAATAGATTCAAAGATGTAGTATTCATCTAAAAGTCATCAATGTTAGCTAGGTTTGTTTGAGGTATAATATTTTTGGTTCGTGATAATCACAAGAAAGAGATATTCAAAGAACATTCAGGCTGTGTATAGCTCATTTTGTGTAAACAGTATTTTGACCTTATATTAATGTTAAGTGTTAAATGAATTCTGTCTTGGGATCATCCAAATGCAAAATACTCAAATTTGTTTGTTTTTTTATGATTGAATTTTCATTAATTGCTAGCAATGTTCTAGATAATACAATGATACTTTCCATAGGCCACCACTCCGAGCCATTGTTGATCACAGTTGACACCTTTTTTTCGAGTCCAAGTTACCAATTGATATGAACCTAGGGCACCACTCTACCTCGAAAGGTAAGGATGACTCTTATGCCAATTGATACAAACTCATCCATATTAGGCTCGTTTCAAGCCATAAACTCAAGTGTAGAACTCACTCTAAAAGTTAACATGTAGGAGGAGGAGACACCTATACTTATAAGCCACCAACCAAAACTTATATTTGACCAATGTGGAATTGTCACAACACCCCATGCTTTGAAGAGCCAACGTCCTTGTGGTCAGGGTTTTCATCTCTCTTTTCAGGTCCAAGTCACCACTCCATTAGGCATCACTCTGAGTCATTGTTGGTCATCGCTACGTTGGTCAATGTTGACACCCTCATTGAGTCAATTCTGGTCCGAGTCACCATTATGTAGGTCACAATTCCAAATTGTTAGAATCTCGAAAGGTGGGGTTGAATCTAATACCAATTGCTACAAACTCATCTCATTCTAGCTAGACTTGTACTAAACTATAAACTCAAGTGTAGAGCTCACTCTAAAAGCCAACATACAGAATGGGAGGACATCTAGACTTATATGTCACCAACCAAACTTACATTTGCGGAGTACCGGGGGTACCTCGCTTAAAACCATATGTTTTGAAATTTTTTTCATGATCATGTTTAAATCAATAATATAAGACCACTTGTAAAAAATCACATACAAACACACACTAGAACTATGTGAAACGTGTGTGTTCACATTAACTGCACAGTTGTGAACGTATGTTCACAAAAGATGTTCACATAAATTTTTTCACGTTCACATGACATAAAAATACTAGAAAGTGTGAATGTATGTAAGTTTTTTTTATAAATAACCTTATATTATTTGTATATAAATGAATATGAAAAAATATTTAAAAGGAAAAACTTTTTTTTTCAGAGCATGCTCACATCCAAACCCATGTGTTCACAGGAACTCACGGTACTTTGCATTTTTTAGGTACTCACACGAACCATATTATATATATATATATATATATATATATATATATATATATATATATATATATATATATATATATATATATATTCATTTAATTAAAAAAGATATCTATATATTATATTAAAAAGAGTAATTGGATCGCCACTTGTCACTTAACTACACTGCCAATTGGTGAAACCTTTATTTTACACGTGTACTTTATAATTTTTTTGTATAAATAATTAATTTCATTTTATTTATAGTTACTATATTTTAGAGATTCTATAATCAATATTGGGTTAATAGAATCACTTTTCAATCTATCTATATATATATTAATAAAACAAATTGTTTTTCCCCACATGGCATCCTCTCATTGAAACAAAATCTCATTTTCCCACCTAATTTGCCTAATTTAGTTTTTCATTTATACAAGTTAATTAATTGAAAGAAAAATACAATTATGACTTTTTTTTTCTATTTTATTCCTTGTAACAATAATTATGGTAATTCATAATTTGTTTTAAAGTATCGTAAACTTAAATAACAAAAATTATGTTAAATTGTTTACACTGTTTATAATTCATATAATTATATTTTAATATTTTATTTTTAATATATACTTGATTAAATATTTAAATATATCATTCAGAAATCCTTTTTACTTTTAAATTTTCTTATAAACTCTTATTTTTAATATACTATTAGTTTATTTCTTTTTATAATCAATATATATTTTATGTAAAATATCTATGTTATACTTGGGTTTACAAACATAGTATCAATCAATGAGTAAATAATATGTCACGTATCATGCTTTCATTTGATTTGTCATATGTCGCACTCTTCTTTTGTCATTTCATTTACTAAATTTAATTTATATTTTAAAGCAAATCAATTATATTCAAAACTGATCTTAATAATTAATTAATTAAAATTAAATAATTTCTATTATTCTTAAAATAATAAAATTATTATATTATACGTAATTATAAATATTCGGTTTTTAAATTAACCCATGTAATACATGTGTAATAATCTAGTTATTAATATACGACACTTGCAAAATGCAAATTTTTATTTTGTAAGGGTTGATATAAAATATCAATAAAACTAAGGTTTATTGTATCTCAATTATGCATTGTTAACAACTATAAATATAACTAAGGAATTTACCATGGTTTTTTTATTCATTATTTGAAGGTTTCTTACATTATTTTAATAATTTTTTTCATTCTACAGTTTGCAGTTTATTATCAAATTTTACAATTATTTAAAAATTTATAACTTATTAAAAATGTTATTATTCAAATAGATTCGTTTATTATACAGGTAAATAAACTAGTATTCAAATAAAAGGAAAAGAAAAAGGGAAATACATCTCTTACATGATATATTTTTAATTACAGAAATACATTTTAATGTAAATATGTTAATTATGTCTATTAACAGTCATGAAAAATTGCTAGATCGACGACATGCACATTTAGTGCTTGTAATCTTATAAGTGACAATGTGTGTACGATCGATATTTGTGATCTACACCATGGATGTTCATCGCCGTGTTTGACATGAATTCGATGTGGTTTAATTAGCATATTATATATACATACATTTATCATATCTAGTACCCCAATGACCATCTCCCACGTTTCTATTGCTTTTTTCTTTCCTTTTCTTTTTTATTTTTAATTTAAATTTTTCATAATACACCCTTATCTTAATGTTATCTTTTATTTAGCCCTTTTATTTTAATAAATTTTTGTTTAGTCCTCTTTTAACATTTATTATTACAACATTTTCTTACACACTATATTTATGATTTTAGTTATTCTTATATTTGGAGTTGTCTTTTGAGACCATTATGTTATGTTTAATTGTTTGAAAAAATTTATTATTCAAATGCACAATACAAATTCTAATGAAATTGTTTTATAATTAAAATGTAATTATTTAATATTTAGCTTTATTTATTAATATGATCATGTATAACATTGAACATTATTATTATTACAACATTGTTTTTACACACTTAAACTTATGATTTTAATTATCAATATGTTTGGAGATGTTTTTTGAAATTATTATGTTATGTTTAATTGTATGAAAAAAAAAACTTTATTTATTCAAATTCACAATACAAAATGTTGATGAAATTGTTTTATAATTAAAATGTGGCTATTTAACATTTAGCTTTTTTTTATTAAATATGATCATGTATAACATTGAACAATATTATTATAACTTTGACAAACCCTAATCGATGTATTAGAGACATCACCGTTATAAATTTATTTGATTTAATCTTAAACCAACAAATTAAATTGATGATTAAACTAAATCAATGTCAATTTTTCAAATTATGGTTATGAATAATTAATTTGTTAATTCGGGCTCCGATCCGATTTAAGCATTGTTTGTAATTTTAGCATTGCAAAATCTAGAATACCAATGACAGGAACCAACTAACAGTATCATTTGTCTTGCTTCTTGAATCTATATCAGTTTTTCAATTCCACTCTTCGATCCTGGTTCAGTTGTGTTTTGTTATTTGAATTGTTTGAAAAGTATTTTTATTCATTTGTTTTTATATTAATTTTTATAATTAATATTTAGACCCCGCAGCAACGCGCGGGTGTTTGATAACTCGTTATATATATATATATATATATATATATATATATATATATATATATATATATATATATATATATATATATATATATATATATATATATATATATATATATATATATATATATATAGTCAGGTTCAAAAAACTATCTCTCGAAATCAAGTGCACCCGAAGGTACCAACCTTAAAAAACTTTTTAAAAGTTTTTTTTTCTCATAACCATGTTTAATTTAATGTTATACGCATGGTATATGAATTTCACATACATTCACACTTTTTGTGTCCTTAAAAATTATGTGAATGCTTATATATATATATACATATATATATATGTGTGTGTGTCTGTGTGTGTGTGAGTAGGGTCGGGATCAATGGGGTACCATGTTAGACTGGGGAACCGAAGTCCACCCATATTTGGTTACAATACAGAAGGGTAATAAAGTCAATTATGTTTTACTTTAATTAATATATGATAGTATGATAATTAATAATTTAGGAAATCCCTTATTTGTTGGGATTTTAACCCTTACCTACTATAAAGAACTTATTGAACATGTTCAGTAAGGGTACTGAACATGTGCAATAAACTGGTGATTGCATTTAAAACCATATTGAATA
This sequence comes from Centrapalus pauciflorus, assembly GCA_020465985.1. Classification (NCBI taxonomy): domain Eukaryota; kingdom Viridiplantae; phylum Streptophyta; class Magnoliopsida; order Asterales; family Asteraceae; genus Centrapalus; species Centrapalus pauciflorus. The sequence goes on from JAANYP010004361.1 coordinate 33,678, forward strand.
ATTTGAACATGTGCAGCAAGTGAATATATAGGGATAAAACACTTAAAACATGTGCAGTATTGAACATTTGCAGTATACGTGTGCAGTATTGAACATGTGCATTTAAAACTATGTTGAAGAATTTGAACATGTGCAGTATACGAATACAATGGTAAAACTCGAATTTTGAGCAGACGACAACAAGAAATCGATTTCAATGGATGGTTATCTCTAACATGGGCAACAAAATTATTAACTGCAAATGAAAAATTCTAGGGATTTAGAGAATATTTGATGGGATAATTACTAAAATAGCCACATCTCACACCCTTTTATCAAGTTTTAGCCATTTAATATACATTTTACCAAAATAACCACACTTTACGTTACCACATTTACGTGATAACCACCATTTACGTGATATGTACTTTTTATTCATATTTTAATGCATTACGTTAAAAAAGGTGTTTGGTAACGTAAATTGTTGTACTTTACGTGACCACCTTTAAAAAATGTTCCTTCCCAATAAATTGTAAAGTACAACAATTTACGTTACCAAACACCTTTTGTAACGTAATGCATTAAAATATGAATAAAAAGTACATATCATGTAAATAGTGGCTATCACGTAAATGTGGTAACGTAAAGTGTGGCTATTTTGGTAAAATGAATATAAATTGGCTAAAACTTGATAAATGGGGGTAAGATGTGGCTCTTTAAAACTTTTCATACCCATTTTACCCCTCACATTAAATGACGTGGGATTCAATTTTCAGCAGAATTTTATGTATTAATTAATAATTTCAATGATAAATGATTGGCTGTAAACGGTACATCGGTACCCAGTCTAACATGGTACCACATTGATCTTGAATCTATATATATATATATATATATATATATATATATATATATATATATATATATATATATATATATATATATATATATATATATATAGAATTTGGTTCCTGAGCGTACCATCCAAAAACCAGGGTACTGAGCGTACCATTCATCAACCACCGGATTGAAAAAAAAGCGCGAGGGGTAGGATCGACTTTCCAATACAAGAAGATTTCTGCTTCATTAAGGTAATGGTTGTACATTCATGGAATCACCATTCACATGTACGAAATCAGTGCTGGCACGATCGACGTTCCTATACGAAAAAACCATTCACATGTACGAAATCCTCTGAAATCTCTCAATTAAATACAACAAATCAGGGAGGAAGCAATTCTACATTCATGGAGGAATCGATTGATATAGAGGGGCAATCTTTACATGTTGTTACTGAAAACAAAAACCCTAATAGCGAAGATGAAGGAAAACACAGTAAGTTCAATGTACAGCAATTATCTAATGTAGGATGACCATTCACATTGAATTCCTTGTTTTTTTTGTATGCAATATCGATGAAATACATTTAACATTGTTGGTATGAAGAAGATGAAGTGTAACGTTGCTGTTCTCGCCGTTCATCAAATGTGAATGGACATTTACCTAATGTGAATGACCATTCACATTAGAAGATTGAGCATTCATATAACGTAATTGACAATTAAAAGGACTAATGTAAGGTGCTGATATTATTTCACTAATGTGAATGATCATTTTCCTAATGTGAATGGCCATTCACATAAGCTGAATGATCATTCACATTGGTTCATGTTATTACTGCTTGATAGATTTTAGGATTTGAGCGTTACATGAATGACCATTGAATGTGTTTGTCCTTAATCTTGTTACTGTTTGTTAGTAGTTGACGATGAACAGCATGCATGCTGTGCTGATATGGTTCAACCAATGTGAATGGTCATTTAACCAATGTGAATGGCCATTCACATTGGCAATTTTACCATTCACATTGGTTGATGTTATTAATGTTTGATAGATTTGAGAATTACAATGGTTAAAAGAATGACCATTGTTACTGTTTGTCATTATTCTTGTTACTGTTTGTTAGTGGTTGAAAATGCTAAGATTCAAATGTTGGGCTGAGCTGATATTATTTTACAAATGTGAATGGTAATTCAGCTAAAGAGCATCCAAAGGAAAACCAAGGATATCATTTTACAAATTGTGAACCAAGGATATCATCTTCGCTGGGCTGAGCTGATATTATTTTACAAATTGTGAACCCAAAGGAAAATCAAGGATATCATGAACCACTTCACGGGAAATTGGAATTTCCCCCCTCGACGTACGAATACAAAGAGCATCCGTATCTAAATTGTTAACAACCCAAAATGCAACAGCCGAAGGAATCTCGTCAATACGCAACCAAAGTAAGCTTGCAAAACCCATCTCCTTGATGGCGTCCTTTTGAACATCTTCCAAGGATTTAATTGCTAAAAACAACGGTTTAGGAGATGTCCTTGTACGTAATGATGGAGGTTCAATCTCGGTACCCGTCCTCCTCCGTTTCTTTTGTCGCTCTATGGCAGCACCTCGATCACTCGCTTCTGAGGTTTCAGATTCAGCTAATGTATGATCACCAGCCTCAACAAAATCATCTTTAACAAACTCTGACAACCCAAAATCATCATCTTTCAACAAATCCGAATGACCTGCAATTGATACAATTCAAAATGAATAAAAAATAACAACTAGTGTGAATGATAAATCTAGTAATCAACTAAATGTGTTTTTTACCTTCACATTGATGTGAAGCATCATGACTTGCATCATGACTTGAATGCTCATCTCTCATAGCTCCTGAAAGATATGTAACAAATATCATCTTCTTGTAAAACATGTAAACAATGAAATGTATCATCTAAAAGGTCATAAATCTATAATGTGAATGGTCATTTAACCAATGTGAATGGCCATTCACATTAGTCATTTCACCATTCACATCTAATGTGAATGACCATTCAACTAATGTGAATGCTAATTCATCTAATGTGAATGGCCATTCACATAACTCATTTCTATTAATACTGATGTAAATTTGTTACTAATGTATATATATCATGTGAATGGTCATTTAACTAACTCAACAATCACCATTCACATTAGCAGAATCACCATTCACATGATGCATTTAAGTTCTAGTAAGTTGTGAATGACTACTCAACTAACATAAATGCAATCTCAACTAATGTGAATGGTCATTAACCTAATGTGAATGACCATTCACATTAGTTGAATGACCATTCACATTAGAATGACCATTCACATAACTCATTTCATTATAATAATGATGTAAATTTGTTACTAATTATATATATCATGTGAATGGTCATTTAACTAACACAACAATCACCATTCACATTAGCAGAATCAACATTCACATGATGCATTTAAGTTCTAGTAAGTTATGAATGGCTACTCATTAACATAAATGCGATTTTAACTAATGTGAATGGTCATTAACCTAATGTGAATGGCCATTCACATTAGGTTAATGACCATTCACATAACTCATTTCAATAACATAAAGCTTCAATACGTTAAAATATCTTACCTAAAGAGTGATGAGAGCTCTCAGAGTTATGCGAGCTGTCCTCTTCGTCGCTTAAAGTGATTTGAACAGGCGGTAAGTTAGGTCTGCTCCTTGGTCTTCCCGATAATCTCATTGAACGCCTGATGGGTCTATAATCTGTAACACAAACAAAAAAACAAAGCCAAATAAAAAAAACCCTAAGCCGTAAAACACTAAATGATAAACAAAAACCCTAAACAACACATTGGTTAATTCTTGAATGAAATGAAATCAAAAAACCATACCTTCTTCACCCTTACTAAACTTCTTCTTTGGAGCCATGACAGAGTGTGAAACGAAGAACAATGGTGTTTTTGTATAGAAGTTTTTAGGTTAAACAAAGAGAAATCGCAGAGGATGGAGAGAAGAAGGAATTCAGTTTCTAAAATGTGAGGGAAACGAACGTGCGACTGATGATCTTCACGTACCGGAGGGACACTGCACAAATATAATTTCAATACCAATAATACCCTTACAGTTTAAAAAAAAAACGCCCCCACGTCCGTTTTTTTTAGTTTAATTTCAAAAATGTCATTTTCAATCTAAACCCTTGGATCAAATAAATCTATGGTTATAAAAGGGTACCTTCGATACACTGGATTTCTAGAGGGACTCTTTTGAACCTAAATCTATGTATATATATATATATATATATATATATATATATATATATATATATATATATATATATATATATATATATATATATATATATATATATATATATATATATATATATATATATATACATATATATATAGACTAAGGATCTTTTGTGAACACTTTATTCGTTGTGCACGTTGTGAACAACCATAAAATAGCTTCTGAATCTTATGAATCTTGTTGAAAATAGTACTGAACTCTTCTATTAACCTATTAATACTATTGGATCCTTTGGATCTTATTGAATCCTATGTATTTGTCGAATCTTATGAATCTTGTTGCATCCTATGCATCTTGTGCATCTTGTTATAAAAACTACATACTATGAACCTTTTGAATGTTCTGAATCTTAAATAGACACTTCTATGAACCTTTTGAATCATATGAATCATATTACAAGCACTTGTTGATATATATGAATGATTATATGTATTTTTTTATTTGTTCACAACGTGCACAACGAATAACTTGTTCACAATGGATCCCATCCCTATATATATATATATATATATATATATATATATATATATAGGGTTGGGTTTCAGTAAAAACCATCATTACCGTGAGAACGAGAGAACCACTCTAAAATTTGTGCATTTAATGTATAAAATTATGCATTTAATGTTAAATTTTATACATTTGATAAATTTATGAATTTGATATAATAATTTACGCATATCATGATAAATTTGTCCACTTTATGTACGAATTCATGCATTTGACAAAATTTGTGCGTTTAATGTTCGAATATGTGCATTTAGTATAATATTTGATGAAATTAATTTTTAAAGGTAATTTCACTGTTAGATTATTTTATTTATTAATATTAAATACCAATAATTGTTTTAAGTTATAAATTAAATTTTTAAAATTGTGCATTTGATGTACAAATTTTTGCATTTTGGAGGGTTCTCACGGAATTGAAGGGTTCTTATGTTATCCCAACCCTGTATATATATATATATAGGGGTGGGTTCAATGGAAAACCACTATGCACCTGAAAACTATGGAAACCTACGCAAACCGTCCGATTTGGTGCATTTCATGAAAAACGCGGTGGCATGATCGTAAATAAGGTGATGCATCACGCGGGATTTTGATGCATCACGCGGGAATTTTGATGCATCACGTGGGATTTTGATGTATCACACAGGGAATTTGATGCATTTGTGGTGGTGCAGTGCAGTTTTCACAAGTTTTCAGGTGCATGGTGGTTTTCCATTGAACCTCCCTCTATATATATATATATATGTATATATATGTATATATATATATATATATATGTATATATATGTATATATATATATGTATATATATATATATATATATATGTAGATATATATATGTATATATATGTAGATATATATATGTATATATATGTAGATATATATATGTATATATATGTAGATATATATATATATATATATATATATATATATATATATATATATATATATATATATATATATATATATATATATATATATATATATATATATATATATATATATATATATATATATGGTTGGGATCGTTGCAGAACCTTAATTTAGTGAGAACTATAAAACTAATCTACACCATAAGATTATAATATAACAGTAGAGATAGAATAGTAAATATGCAATTAACATTAAATTAAGGATAGTCCAACAGGTTTGACTATTAATTTGGACGCTTTTAATATTGAATGTATATACAGTGTTGCATATATGATACATAGTATTACTTCGACGTTGAACATACGATATAAACTGTTACTTCAACATTGAATTATCCCAATATGCTATATTGCATAGTGGTTCGGGTAATTTTTTTTACGAAAAATAAACACGTAAAATTTTTTCGAAAAAAATATATCATGACCGGTCTCGTTTTAAAAAGTATAAAACTCGTTTTTATGGTATGATTTTTTTTATTTAAATAATTAATCAAATTAATGTTATTTTAATTTAAAAAAACAGGATATTTTTTTTTATCTAATGTCAATATTTTGCTATTAGCAATCATTGTCATTGTTACCATTCAATCAATTAAAAAATCATTAATACCATTTTTTTTTTTCACTAATTCCACACTTGATACTTTTAAGACAAAATTACATAAATGGTGTTGTGGTTTATATAAATTTACGGTTTTAGTCCCTGAAAGAATTTTATTACACCACATGTCCCTAAAATCGATAAGTTCAAACATTTTGGTCCCTGAAACTAACGGCAGTTAACTTGAGTCGTTAGTCTCAGGGTCATTTTTGTCCTTTTAACTTTCAGGGACCATTTGCGTAATTTTCATACTATCTATTCTTTATTCTGTATATATATATATATATATATATATATATATATATATATATATATATATATATATATATATATATATATATATATATATAGAATATGGTTCGTGTGAGTACCTAAAAAATGCAGAGTACCGTGAGTACCTGTGAACACACGGGTTTTAGATGTGAACATGCTCTGAAAAAAAGTTTTTTTTTTTTAATTTTTTTTCATATTAATTTAGATACAAATAATATAAGCCTATTCGTAAAAGAATTACACACATTCACACATTCTAGTCTCTTAAAAGTCATGTGAACGTGAAAAAATTCATGTGAACATGCTTAGCTGTGAACATACATTCGTAACAGTGCAGTTCATGTGAACTTGCACGTTTCACATAGTTATAGTGTGTGTTTAGGTGTGATTTTTTGCAAAAAGTCTTATATTATTAATTTAAACATGATTATGAAAAAAATTTTTAAAAAAAATGGTTTTAAGCGAGGTACCTCCGGTACTCCGCAAAACTAGTGGTACTCATTTGAACCCAAATCTATATATATATATATATATATATATATATATATATATATATATATATATATATATATATATATATATATATATATATATATATATATATATATATATATATATATATATATATATATATATATATATATATATATATATATATATATATATATATATAGGGTCAGGTTCTATGGGGCACCTGTATGCATTGTACACTTTGGGAACCTGTATGCACCGTTAGATCTTGAATTTTAATGGTTCAGATTGTAGTGGCAAAAGAGTAATTAACTTGAAAATGGGTGCACGGGTGCATAACTTCTCGCGCGCGGAAGGGCAAAATCGGAAGATGCTTTAATTCAGAAAATATTCTATCCGAATCTAAACAAACATGATGCATCTTCATCCAATATATTGGATTAGTCATCAAACACGATGCATCTTCATCCAATTCAATTTCACACATTATGCATTTCGACCATATTCATCCTCGTCTTTGTTCCATCATTATGCATCACCAAAATCGTGATGCATTTCGGCCATATTCATCCTCGTTTTTGTTCCATCATTATGCATCACCAGAATCGTGATGCATTTCGACATTTAAACGTGGATTTATGGGAAGGTGGTTGATCATTTTATTTAGTTTCCTAAATAAATGATAAATATTAAATTAAATTTTATAATTTAACAATATATTATTAAGGAATCCCAAAATGCCCTTAATGCACCCTTTGTAAACAAGCAATGCATTTTTGGTTCCCATTTGGTTCCCGATGCATATGGTGCCCCATAGAACCTCAATCTATATATATATATATATATATATATATATATATATATATATATATATATATATATATATATATATATATATATATATATATATATATATATATATATATATATATATATATATATAGAATCAGGTTCATCAGCGTACCTGTAAGATTCCAGCGTACCCAGCGTACCCTTATGTGAATGATCATTCACATATATTTTTTTTGAATAGACGTGTATAAGACAACATTATAAGACTTTTTTTCAAAAGAAGCAACATCATAAATCTTGTCAATGGTAAAAAAAGATCATGTGAATGGTCATTCACACCATTCACATTGTGTGAAATGACCATTCACATGGATGACCATTCACATCAATATGCATTGAGCATTCACATAATTTTTAAGGACACAGAAAGTGTGAATGTATGTGAAATTCATATATCATGTGTATAACATTAGATTAAACATGATTATGACAAAAAAATTTAAAAAAAAGTTTTTTAAGGTCGGTACCTTCGGGTGCACTTGATTTCGAGAGGTACCTTTTTGAACCTGACTCTATATATATATATATATATATATATATGTAGAACCAATCTAAACTATTGAATTACAATATAACACTAGGGATAATATGGTAATTATGCAAATTAACATTGAAGTAATAATAGCCTACCAAGTTTGACTGCTCCTTTGACCATTTTTGACTCTTTTAATATACAATGTACATATAGTGTTGCATATATGATATATTGTATTACTTCGACGTTGAATATGTGATATAAACTGTAATTCGACATTGAATGATCTCAATATAATAAAATGAATGGTCGTCTGGGTAAAAAATAAATTTTACGAAAAATAAAAACGTAAAATTTTTTTAAATATATATATATATATATATATATATATATATATATATATATATATATATATATATATATATATATATAATGACCGTTCTCGTTAAATCCACAAACTTTGACTACTTAATTTGTCCATTATTTTGGTTTTGTTAATATTGAATATACATGCAGTGTTGCATATATGATATATAGTATTACATTCGATGTTGGATATACGATATAAAGTGTTCATTCGACATTGAATGATATTGTCATGCTATATTGCATCGTGGTCTAGGTAATTTTTTTAACGAAAATAAACACGTAAATTTTTTTCGAAAAAAATATATCATGACCGGTCTCGTTTTAAAGAGTATAAAATTCTCGTTTTTATGGTATAATTTTTTCGATTTAAAAACTATTCATATTAATGTTATTTTAATTTAAAGAAAACTGATATTTATTTTGCTATTATCAATCTTTTTGTTATTTCCAATTTTTTCCATCTTTATCAGAATTAAATTTTCACTAATGCCAAACTTGATGGTTTTAAGCAAAACCATTAGATTAATCTAATCTTTGGACGATATTGGTTCTACAGTTCTACACTAAATTTAGGTTCTGTGATATACACACACACACATTTATATATTTAGCATTTTTTTTATCATTTAATTATCCAAATGTAACATTTAATTTTTTATTCCTTTTGTTTTAATTATTAATTTTTATTTCTATGTTTATTGTTATTATTAGGGGTAAAGCCATACAATAGTAACCTACTTTTGAAAATATATCAATATGGTACGTCTACTTTTTTAAATGTCGATATGGTACCTGTACTTCAATTTTTCATACCGATATGACCATATTTGTAATAGACCCCTGTTTTTTATACCATTAGAACCCTGTTTTGTATGTAAAAACCGGGCTTTATTATGTAGAATGACCATATCGATACAGAAAATTGAAGTACACGTACCATATAGACAATTAAAAAAGTAGACGTACCATATTGATACATTTTCAAAAGTAGGTTGCTATTGTAAGACCTTAACCCTTATTATTAATGTTAACTTTCTTTTATATATTACTATAATTATTTATTTAAGATTATTATATGATATACGCTGTTCATTTTTTCTCAATTATTTATTGAAATTCTAAATCTTTCTCTATTCTTTTTTTCATTTAAGAAAAATAAAAATAAAATTAGTTGAAGTTTTTTCATTCGGAAAATCTAAAATCTTCAAAAAAATAACCATTTTGATTTTAGTTAAACAACGATAAATAAATTACGAACCACTCCGATATTGTTTTTTGGATCAAATAAACGATGAACCATTTCGATTTTAATTTTTCTTATAAAAAGCGATCAACCATTATGATTTTTGATTTTTTCAAACAACGGTAACCATCCGATATTAAATTTTTTATTAAAAGAGTGACGAACCATTATGATTTTAATTTTTTTGATCAAAAAACGGTGAATTATTATGATTTTTGTTTTTTCCAAACAAAAAAACCATTCTAATTTTAATTAAACGTGGATAAAAAATCAACACAATTTTAATTTCTTCAATAAAAAATAACAATCATTCGAATTTAACTTTTTTAGATTAACTAACGATAAAGCATTCCAATTCTTGAGTTTTTCAAACCATTTATAATTAAAATTTTAATTAAGTATTTGCAATGAAAAACTACCAACCATTTTAATTATTTTCTTTTTCTGAATGAAAAAAGTTTCAACCATTCGTTATTTTCAAAAAAAAAAATTTTGAACGGACAAAAGAAATAAATCATATCGATTTTAGATTTTCTGAACGAAAAAAACAACAACTAATTATTTATTTTTATTTTTCTTAAATGAAAAAAGAATAGAGAAAGATTTGGAATTTCAATACATAATTGAAAAAAAATGAGCCAGGTATATCATATAATAATATTAAATAAATAATTACAGTAATATATAAAAAAAAGTTAACATTAATAATAACAATAAACATATAATTAAAAATTAATAATATAAAGTAATAAAGAATAAAGAATAGAAACTAGAAAGTATGAAAATTATGCACATGGTCCCTGAAAGTTAAAAAGACAAAATTGCCCCCGAGACTAACGGCTCAAGTTAACCGCCGTTAGTTTCAGTGACCAAAATGTTACAACTTTTCGATTTTAGGGACTTGTGGTATAATAAAATTCTTTCAGGGACTAAACTGTAATTCCATATAAACCACGGAGACCATTTATGTAATTTAGTCTACTTTTAATCAAGACCATTATATTAATCTAATTTATGTACGATATTGGTTTTACAAATTTTACATTAAATTTAGGTTCTGCAATGATGATGATGATTCACTTAACGCCACCATTTAATTTGCAAAAAAAAGGTCACTTGTCCTTAAAAAGACTAAAATGTGATTCACTTAACGCCACAATTTAATGAATTCTGTTATAAAGGACATTCATTACAAATTTTTGGTGGTTAAAACGATGTCATTGCAACTTTTTTTGAAAAATGACCAAACTTACAATTTTGAGTTAGTTAAAGGATCATCCTCTAAGAATAATTATATATGCTACTCCTAAAACTTAGCTAATCAATGTTGTATTGGCCACTTTAAGATACTTGCATACCTCTGTGCATCTTTGATCGTAAACAATAATATGTTAAATGTTATTTGTCATTTTAGTATTTTCTTTTCGATTTATACGACTTTCATAGAACGCAATGATGCAATTTCTACACCGATTGTATCTTTACGAATCTTTTTGAAACAATATCTCTTTTGAACAGTAGAAATAAACATACTCTTTAATCTAAAAGGGTTTATTATGGAGAAACCAACGTGTTTTCACGGTTCTTACGTTTACGTTTTTTATTTTATTTTTTTCAGTAAAGCACTCAAGTTAGATTTTTCCTGGTTTTGTGAAATTTAACTATTAGAACCCGATTATAATTGGTAAACCATGGTTCTTAAAAAACGAGTTCTAATAGCCAAATTCACCAATCCAGGAAAAAAAATGAACTTGAGGACTAGGCTAGGAAAATATAACATGAAGGGACGAAAATGCAATAAACGTGAAAACATGTTGGTTTTTTTTCCATAATAAACCCTTTTAAATCTACATCTCTTTGTTCAAACCGTGACTCAAACTTCCAAAGTAAAGATCCATCTTAACACATGGTACCGCTAGGGCTAGATCCCTTTAATGGGTTCAAACAATATTACTTTCAATAGTGTACATCATCATGTTTCTAAGTCCTTTTTGTTGTCTACTTGATCACAAAAGGCCTATATGGATGATCTAAGCATTGACTATGAACTTTTAAGTTGCATGACTTTGATGATGATGCTAAAGAGACACAAAACAATCAAAAGTTCTATAAATATAATCAAGAAATGAGACCATAATTGCAAAGGTGCCATGCATGCCATCATGTTATAATAATAGATTCAAAGATGTATAATATTCATCTAAAAGTCATCAATGTTAGCTAGGTTTGTTTGAGGACAATCACAAGAAAGAGATATTCAAAGAACATTTGGCTGTGTATAGTTCATTTTGTTTTGGTAGTATAATATTTTGGGTTCGTAATAATCATTAGAAACAGATTCTAATAATTTTCAGACTTTGCAAAGCTCATTTTGTGTAAACAGTATTTCGACCTTATATCAATGTTACCTTTTTGTGATTAAAACCCCAAACTATTTTTCGTTGCATAGAAAACCTCAAACTAACTAAAAATCAGTAAATCAAGGTTTTATCGGTGGGTAACTGTTTGAAACGGGTTATTAATTCTACGTGGACCGGTAAATAACCCACGTATAGTAAATTTTAATCGTTGAAACTGGTTGCCAAGTCTGACACATCATTTAAACCCCCATTGATTATGTAATCCCGTTTAAAAATTACAAATAAAAATTATCAACGGATGTTTAAATGATGTGTAATACTTGGCAACCGGTTTCTACGATTAAAATTTTTCCACTTTGGTTATTTACCGGTCCACGTAGAATTAATAACGAGTTTCAACCGGTTACCCATTGATAAAACCTTGATTTACATATATTTAGTTAGTTCGGGGTTTCTTATGCAACGAAAAATAGTTTGGGGTTCTAATCACAAAAAAGTGACAAGTTGATGGTTTTTTGTGCAATTATCCCAAATGCAAAATACTCAAGTTTGTTTGTTTTGTTTATGATTGAATTTTCATTAATTGCTAGCAATGTTTTAGATAATACAACGATAATTTTTCATAGGCCACCACTCCGAGTCGTTGTTGGTCACAGTTGACACCCCTTTTTTTCGGGTCCAAGTTACCAATTGATATGAACCTAGGGCACTACTCTACCTCTACCTCGAGAGGTAGGGATGACTCTTATTCCAATTGATACAAACCCATCCCATATTAGGCTCGTTTCAAGCCATAAACTCAAGGGTAGAAGTCACTCTAAAAGTCAACATGTAGGAGGAGGAGACACCTATGCTTATAAGCCACCAACCAAAACTTATATTTGACCCTAAGTCACATAGATCGCTCAGGTGGCCACGATCTGCGATCTGGATCGCACGTACCGAAACGCGGTACAATCGCGTTCCAAACGCCACATGGATCGCGTTCCAGTGTCCTATATTTCGCGAACCAAATTGAAAGGCGGACCTAGGCGGGAATCGGGAGAGAGCGGCGGCCGGCCGGTGAGAGAGCGGGATGAGAAAGAGATATTAACCTTACAATAATGTTGAGAGGGAGACCAAGGAGGCGGCGGCGGCCGGCCGGTGATAGAGCGGCGGCCGAGAAGGAAGGAGAAGGGAGAGCGGTAGAGAAGATGAAGCGCGTCACAATTTTTTAAAAAACCTAAAAAAGATCATTTATTAAGTTTAGAAAGTAGTTTAGACTGGAGCGTCATTTCTAAAAAGGAGGAGCAAATTTAGTTTAGAAAGCAGCTGTCATTGTACTAATAATTATTTATTTTATTATAATAAATTAATTAATAAAAAAAACCTTTAATATTCAATTTGAGACTTTGAGGCAGTGAGCTTTTTTTATTTATGTTTCATTTAAGTATGTTTACAAGATATTTATCTGAGATTTTGAAAGTATTAATATTAATGTATTATGAAGTTTGGTAATTTGGTATTTTGGTTGATACTTGATACTTGTAGATTTATATAAAAGATATAAGAAATTAATACTAATATAGATTGGGTACATCGTACCAAGTTATATGGTACATCGTACCGAAGCGATCCGGAATGAGACTACCCCCCTCCGTACCGAATTTTAGAAATTGGCGAACCGCGTTCCCGATCCTCGTTCCCGTACCGGAGCGTTCCCCGATCTATGTGACTTTGATTTGACCAATGTGGGATCGTCACAACACCCCGTGCTTTGAAGAGCCAACGTCCTCGTTGGTCATGGTTGTCACCTCTCTTTTCAGGTCCAAGTCACCACTCTATAGGCCACCACTTAGAGTCATTGTTGGTCATCGCTACGTTGGTCACTGTTGACACCCCTTATTGAGTCAATTCTGGTCCAAGACACCATTATGTAGGCCACAATTCCAAATTGTTAGAATCTCGAATAGTGAGGCTGAATCTAATACCAATTGATACAAAGTCATCTCATACTAGGCTCGTATCAAGCTATAAACTCAAGTGTAGACCTCACTCTAAAAGCTAACATGCAGAAGGAGAGGGCATCTAGACTTATATGTCACCAACCAAACTTACATTTAGGTGACGTAAGATCCGACAGATTTGGATTATTGAAATACAACAATTCTAAATACAAATCTTAGGAAAACACACAACAATAACAATACCTTTCATGTCCATACTTGGATTATTGAAATCCATGATTTGTATATAAGGATAATTGCATATTTATGCAACCATCTTTACACTTTTTCCTAATCTATGCAACCATCAATTTTTATTCTCAATTAAGGCAATAATCTTGTCATTTTATATCAAATCATGCAAGTTACCTGTCATAACAGGTAACATCACTCTTTAGCCGGTTAAAACACAAATAGAAAATAAGAAATAAATGATTTCACTTTTTGGGTCATTGAATTAAGGTGAGCAGCAGTGACTTTTTTTCTTTATCATTGAAATGGATGATTACATCATAACCTTGTAAATGACCAAGCTAACTACAAAAATAGCAACAAAAAGCCATTGATCTGTTTATCAATCAGGCATGGTCATGACCAATATAATCAAAAAGGTCAAACCAAAAAGTCATGGGTATGTTTACCAATCAGACATGGTCATCACCAAAATATAAACAAAGCAAAAGGGTCAAACATGACCAGGAATGTCTACATGAGGCTGCTCGATATGAGTCTGTTACATCAGATTGCACCACATTAGTAGTCACACTTGATAATAGTATTTCAGGTGCCCAAGTTGGAAGGGATACTCCCTTGGTAGTCTGTCAAATAGAAAAACACACATGCTTGCTTAAAATTTTTAAACATGGAGATAGTAAAACAATCAAACTTAGGAAAAACTTACAAACGATATTGGTGTTCCAACATTATTGTTATACTGCACTCCTATTCCAGGATTTGATTTGCTACCATCCCTTTAACCACCTCTACCACCCTTTTAACATCCTCCACCACTTCTGCCACCTCTATGAGCACTTTCATTAAGTATCCTACCACATACTTGGAGTCCTTTACTAGCTTTAACACCCTTTTGATAGCCTCTAGCACGTGTGCCACCTCTTTCACCAACTTTACCACTAGGGTGCTCCTATTCACTCATTGATGCCCACTTTTATTGCAAGTTCTCTTGTTGTGACCAACTTCATTACAATTACGACAATTGATCAAAGTGCCATCTTTTTTTACATGACCAGCACCATAAATCCTCCCCTCACTAACATCTCTTCAATTTAGGTCGTCCCGGCATCTTTCTTGGTTTTGGAGGCAGGGGATTATTGTAGTTAGTAGCTGGCCACATTTTTATGCCATTGAGTGGTTTCATGTACTTATTGTAAGCATTAATGAACATATTCTTCTTAAACCACTCAGGAACATAAGATTCTGGTGCCTTATTTATATAGAACATAACAGCCACATCATGATGGCATGGGGGTCCATAAAGCTGCCACATCCTACATGCACATGTGTGGTACCTTTCATCAACTATGAACGCATCCATTCCCTGCTTGACCTCAAATTGACTTTCACCACAAGGAAGAACATGCCAAAGCCTGTAGAATACATTAGTTAAATATCATTTTTTTTTTCTAAGTATATGTATAATCATAGTTCAAACCCTTACCTTTGTAGATCTTTTGAATGCTTAAGTTTCTTTCTTATTGAAGGACAAATTTCATCATTGCATTTTTCAACTTTAATTCTCATCTTTGCCATCCTTTCCATCAATATGACCCTAATTGCTTCAAGTAATGTGATGATGGGTTTCTTTCTACCATCCACAGTAAGCGAGTTAAAACACTCATGCCATTTTTTACAGCATCACAACCCCTTCCAGTTTGGAAAAATGCTCTTGACCACGTACTAGGATCCTTTTCCATTAAATAAGTATAGGCATCTGGGTTCACATCCTTGACTTTTTCATCACTTCATTAAACTCTTGTTGATATGATGCTTTCGCTGCAGCCCAAAACAGGTTCCTAACCTGGAGGCCACTGAATCTTTTATAAAATTCGCATATATGTGTCTCGCACACGATCTGTGCTCAGCATGTGGGAGCAACTCTTTGACAGCTACCAACAATCCCTATATGTAAAACATAAATGTCAAGTATAATTAAAGCTTAATATAATGAAACGATTTAAATAGTGAAAAGAAGATACCTTGTGTTGGTCTGATATTAATGTCAAACCAGTGCCACTAGCAAGATCCAAATCATCTTTTAAAAGATCAAGAAGCCATAACCAATTCTCTTTGTTTTCAACAATTACTACTGCCCATGCTATAGGATAGATTTGGTTATTACCATCCCTTCCAGTTGCATACAACAATTCACCTGTACAAGTTGTTTTAAGAAAACAACCATTCAGACCAATAACTGGTCTACACCCACTTTTCCAACCTTCTTTCAATCCTTGAATACAAACATAGTAACTTTGAAAGTATACATTTTCCTCATTTACCTCGACGTTCATCTTAATAGTAGAACCTGGGTTGGTTCTTCTGATCTCCTCAGCATAAGAATATAATTTCTCATAATGTTGTTCACTGCTCTGTCATAATCATTTCGGGCCCATGCCCTTGCTCTACTAGCTTAACTATGTGTTATATTGAATTTATACTTTTGAAGTACAGCAGCTTGTAGCTCATGGAGTTTTATGTTTGGATTTTTTCTAATTCTACTTCCAAACTTCCGTCCAATCCACTTGTAGTTGACTAGAGAACATGCTTCAAAGTTTCTTGCACACGTACGTTCATTGATTAATGATTTCACTTGAAAGCTGTCTTCTTTTCCCATCCATGTTGCCCACAATCTCCAAGGACAATTTTGATCATTTTCGGTTGATTTTCCACATCGTGCTAATACTTTTCTATTATCAGACCTTTCGATCCAGATTTTGTATCCATTAGCTACAGCGTAGTTTGTTATACATTCTTTCAATTGATCCGTGGTCTCATATCTTTCACCTAAAACAGGTTTCATCAATTTCCAGTGAGTCCAGGGATTGTGTTTAGGAAACTTCCCATCACCCCAATCTTGCAGACCATCTTTATCACTGATAAAAATGTTTTCTTCATTATCTCCATCAACATTACTAAGCATGGAAACACAAAGGCTCCTTAAAAAACTTTCATGTTCATCATCCATGGACAAACTACTAATTGAGAGTTTCTTTGACCTAACTCTAGTACCGGGTTTTTCCTAGTTTCACGTAATTCATCCTCTCCCTCTGATAAATGGTCTATATAGGTTGTTTCATCACTATCACTATCAACAGGACTATTAATTCCATCATCATCACTTACTTCCTCACTCTCATCAACAGGCTCCTCATCTTCGATCATATATTCGATCAATTCTTTTTCAGAATGATCTAAATACAAACAGACTTTGCCCGTTTTACATCCATAATTGACGAAAGTTTGGATGTCAACATCACATCTTATACACTACTACAAAATGTGGCTATTGCGACGGAAATTTGCGACGGAAAGTATCCATCACAAAAATTGATAGATTTGCGACGGATTTGCGTCCTGTTAGCGACTGCCAGAAATATTTTGTGACCGTCAAAATCCGTCGCATAAAAATATTAAATTGCGACCGATGTACGATAGATTTGCGATAGGGGTGAGCAGTATTTGGTCTGTAATCGAAGAAACCGAAAATCAAACCTAACCGAATTCGATTTAGACCAAACCAAATAATAAATTCGGTTTTCGAATTGGTCTTAGACCAAATCGAATTTTAAATTAGGTTTATGGTTTGAATTATGGTTTCACTAAATGTAGACCAAACCAAACCGAATTACCGAAAAAATTTAAATATTTACTAAATATATATTATATATATTTATAAATCTTACAAATTTAAAATGGGCTTATCATTTATTTATTTTGTAACATCCTCGGATTTATTTTATTGTAATTGGGTTAATTAAGTGGAAAATTATATATTTAAGTTGAAATTTGAGCAATTATTATGTATTTGGGGATATTTAGAAAGTTTGTTGTTATTTTAAGAAAATTTGAATTCGGGAATTATTATTAAGGAATATTATGAATTTAAAAGTTATTAATGATAATTTTAAGAATAAATCAGTATTTTATGGAACCGGTTAAGATGAGGGGTGAAATGAGCAAAATGGTGAAAATGGGAATAAAAGGGCAAAAGACTTCATTTTTCACCATTTCACTCTCTCTCTCTACACTCTCTCTCTAGAAATTTTCTCTCCACATCTCTCCAAGATATCTCACAAACCGACTGGCCGATTATCGAGAATTATACGTCATCGGAAAGATCTCGAGGAGTACTACAACAATCTGCGATTGGATTTCTGATTTCGTACGAATTGAGGTAAGAATCGACCCTTTTAAGTTTGTTGTTTCGAGTTTGAAGAACTTAAAATTCGAATCTGTTGTTTTGTGTGAATTGGAGCTTGTTTTGCTTGAAATATTGCAAGAATATGATAGTATATGCATAATAGAATCAAATCTAGGCATCATACTTGATATATTGGTGATTTGAGGCTTAGAAATGTATGTTTTTAAGTTGTAAGATGAACAAACTCGAAAATACCAAGAACACAGTCGAAATGCAAGAACAAACTCGATTTTGGTACTAGATTCGAGTGTGTTTTCGAGTATATCACTAGATTCGAAGGGGGGGGGGGGTTCGAATCTACCCCTAAACTCGAACATGGGTTCGAATCTACCTATGAGATTCGAATCTAATCATCAGATTCGATGGTGGGTTCGAATCTAACCCATTAAATTCGAGTTTAATGCCTAAAATTGAGAATTCTACTCTCTAAACTCGAGTATTTTGAATGAAACTCATAAACAACACATAAAATGACAAAGAGTTATACAAAGGACAATGTATGAACATGAGATGGGCTCAAACTTAATTATGGTATGAATTTAGACATGGACCCGAAATGGGAAAAATATGCAAAACTTATAAAGTTTGGTTTTATGAATTTAAACGGTTAATGACACGAGGTATTGTTGTAACTCACTTAACAGGTCCCTTGTGGTGTTGTTTAACCCACAGTGGGGTACTTGGTGGATCCGGTTGAAAGCCCGAGGAGAAATAATATCGGTTAAACGTTTAAATACGCACCCACTGTGAGTACAGTAGATTTCGCATGTTTATATCTGTTTTATGTTAAGCTTTGCCTGCTGAGACCTGTTGCTTCATGATTTGTTTGGAACTCTACTAACTTGCGTAGATTTAGATGCACATTCTTACTTGTTGCATGTCTGTTCGATTGTTGTGCATCTAGTGATGGACCGGTGGGTCGCATCGATTACTCTGATGTTACTGCGCTATATGACCTGGAGCTGATCCCTCCTAGGCCCGGTAGGCAGTATGTCATCCCCGATCGTACGTATGTCTCAGATGGTATGTTTAAATGCCGAGCTTTGGGCTCGAAGGGGCTGCGGCTCTGGTCCGTACTTTGTGTACGAAGAGGATATCCGATGTTGGTCATCTGTGTTATCCTTGGGCTTCATAAAAATTTATAAAATGCGTAATCTTTGTATTCACTAAGCCTTTGCATATACCACAGTTGTTTACTTTTTACAGGAAAAGGGAAGTCTACCGTCGGACCTTCTAGTTAGGTCATTTGTGAAGATTTGGAAGATTTGATACTACTTAATCGGTAATTATGTTGTGGGACAAATGTTATGTTATATTAGGGATGTTGTAATAATTGTATTGGGTATGTAGACTTAGTTTTGGTACCTTGTAGCACCGTAGGGTGTTTGATACTGTTGCACTACTTTATTTATGTATTTTAATGCTTCCGCACTTAAACTAGGTTATCAGATCATTATTGTAATTGTGTGTGATGATTAAATCCTGGGTGTTTTGTAAATGGTGGTTGTTGTGGCAAGGGTGTCACAACGAGATGGTATCAGAGCAGTAGTTTGAGATTCAAGTGTCCGTGAGGTCTTGATCTCAAACATTAGGTAATGATATGTAGTGATTTTAAGTAATGATCTGAACTAAGATAGGTTACGATCTAGTAATTATAAGAGATTGACTATCATATGGGACAAATGAGTGGTGTCTTTAAAGTAATGACATGTTACTAAACAAGTTATATGTTTATTATTTCAGAACATGTCTGGAGGAGGAATGACACCTGAAGAAACGAGAGAGATGATGCTAGCCATGATGGCTGAGCAGAACAAGATGATTCAGGACCAGTTTCGGGCTCGAGATGAGGCTGAAGCTAAGAGAAGAGAGGATAAGAGAAAGAACAAGGAAAAGGAAGGGGGCAACAATGAGGAACAAGATGACAACACTGGGTCATCTAACAAGCCCAAAGGTTGCCGGTTTAAGGATTTCAAGGGAAATGGGGCCGTGGAATTTAATGGATTGGGTGATGCCGTTGCTGTACTAGAATGGATAACGGCAACCGAACGGACATTCCGAATCAGCGACTGTGCTGAGAAGGACATGGTTCGGTATGCTACCGCTATGTTCACCAATGATGCGATCATGTGGTGGAACGCTATGGTGAATGCATTGACATTGGAGAAGGTTTCTGGGATGACTTGGGCTGAGTTCAAGGACTTATTCACTCAGCAGTATTGTCCAGTTGATGAGCGCCGAAGACTGGAGGCAAAGTTTATGGCTTTGATGCAGGGGACTACGACTGTGTCCCAATATGTTGTGGAGTTCACGAGGCTGAGTTTGTTTGCGCCTCACCAAGTTGATACCGAAGAAAGGAAGGTGACCAGGTTCGAGGCTGGTCTGGATATTGAGATTAGGAGGGTCATGAGCAATGTTCGCTACCCTACATTTGCTGGTTTACTTGAGGCTGCCAGAAATGTAGAGCAAATTCTGATTATGTCGGGTTATTCCATTGGGTCTGCTGCTGCTTCCACCAACCCAACACAACCGTCACCGCCGAAGCGCCAAAGGGAGGGAGGATACTCGGGATCTTCCCGGTCTTCACAATACTCATCTCAGCAGCCTTATCGCCGACAGTCTGGTTCATCTGATCGTGGTCGTGCTCGTGCTTATTCCATCAACACCGAGCCGCAATACTGCAATAAGTGTCATCTGGAGCACTTTGGCAAGTGCACTAACGGACGCGCTTGCTTTTGCTGTGGAGAGTTGGGTCATTTTCAGAGTGAGTACCCAAGGAAAGGTGATGCTTGCTATAATTGTGGGGTGTGGGGACACTATAGTAGAAACTGTAGGAAGAATGCTCCAACAGCTGCTGCTCCATCATCAACACGATCTTCTGGAGGTTCGAGTGGTGGTTCAGTTAACCGCCGGGGTCAGTCACAAAGAGCACCGGCTCGTGCTTTTCAGATAACTGCAGTGGAGGCAAGGGAAAATTCAGAGGTCGTTACGGGTACGTTCATAGTTAATTCTATGCCAGCACGAGTTTTATTTGATTCGGGTGCAAACCGTTCGTTTGTTTCTACTATGTTTGCACAAAGACTTGCCATGCCACTATCTAGATTATCTGCTGTTCTTGACATAGAAACTGCTAGCAACACTCTAGTCAAGGTAGATCACGTATACCGTAATTTCACATTAGTAATTGAAGATGTAGTCTTCAATTTGGACCTGATCCCTATTGAGTTCAGTGAGTTTGACGTGATAGTCGGGATGGACTGGTTGATCGAGAATGAAGCTCATATAGTGTGTAAGAACCGAATGATAAAGATAACTACTCTGGAGGGGCGTGAGATATGTATATATGGGGATAGGAGAAGCGGGGATTGGTGTTTGTTGACTATTGCAAAAGCTCGAAAGCTTGTTGCAAAGGGATATGATGCTTACTTAGCATATGCGATTGATGCTAAGGCTGAGAAGAGGACTTTGGCCGATGTGCCAGTTGTTTCACAATTCCCAGATGTGTTTCCGGAAGACTTGTCTGGCGTGCCGCCTGAGAGACAAGTGGAATTTAAAATTGACTTGATCCCTGGAGCTGCACCGGTAGCTCGTTCTCCTTATCGTCTTGCCCCAACCGAGATGAAAGAAATGATGACACAACTTCAAGAGTTGTTGGACAAGGGCTTCATTCGGCCGAGTTCATCGCCGTGGGGAGCTCCGGTATTGTTTGTTAAAAAGAAGGACGGCACAATGCGAATGTGCATAGATTACCGGGAGCTGAATAAGTTGACGATTAAGAACAAGTATCCACTGCCGAGGATAGACGACTTGTTTGACCAATTACATGGGGCGAGCGTGTTTTCTAAGATTGATTTGAGGTCCGGGTACCATCAATTGAAGGTACGAGAAGAGGATGTGCCTAAGACAGCATTTAGGACACGTTATGGGCATTACGAGTTCTTGGTTATGCCTTTCGGGTTAACCAATGCCCCGGCTGTCTTTATGGATCTAATGAACCGAGTTTGCAGACCTATGTTAGACAAATCAGTGATAGTATTTATTGATGATATATTGGTGTACTCTAAGTCCGAGGCTGAGCATGCTGAACATCTCAGGGAGCTACTAGAGTTGTTGAGGAAAGAGAAGTTGTATGCCAAGTTCTCAAAGTGCGAGTTTTGGCTGCAACAGATACAATTTTTGGGGCATGTGATTTCGGGGGCTGGAATTTCTGTGGATCCAGCCAAAGTTGAAGCAATAAGGAACTGGGAACCGCCGTGTTCGGCTACGGAAGTTAGAAGTTTTCTGGGGTTGGCAGGATATTATAGGAGGTTTATAAAGGATTTTTCGAAGATTGCAGTTCCTCTGACTGCATTAACAAAGAAGAATGCACCATTTGTTTAGGAAACCATACAACAAGAAGCATTTGAGGTTCTGAAGAAAGCGTTAAGCGAGGCTCCGATACTTGCCTTACCGGAAGGCAATGACGATTTTGTGGTTTATACTGATGCTTCGAGGTTAGGGTTAGGCGCTGTATTGATGCAGCGTGGAAAGGTTATAGCGTATGCTTCAAGACAGTTGAAGCAACATGAGAAGAATTATTCGACTCATGACCTCGAGTTGACTGCGGTAACATTTGCTTTGAAGTTATGGAGGCACTACCTGTACGGTACTAAGTGTCAACTTTACACGGGCCATAAGAGCTTGAAGTATATCTTTAATCAGAAGGAACTTAATATGAGACAACGTAGGTCTATGGAGCTTATTAAAGACTACGATTGTGAGATACTGTACCATCCCGGAAAGGCTAACGTGGTGGCCGATGCCTTGAGTCGAAAAGCTTATGCTAAGGATTTCTGCTACATGATGACGTCTACGATGCTAACTTCCACAATAATTGATGATGTCAAGGCTGCTCAGGAAGAAGCCTTGAAAGATGAGAATGTTGGTGCCGAGGACATTAGGATACAACTTAAAGATACGGAAACTAGTGAATCGGGATTGAAAGGAGTATACGGGAGGATTTAGGTGCCGAAGTTGGGTGGAATGAGACAAGTAATCATCGAAGAAGCACACCAGTCTAAGTTTTCCGTACATCCCGGAAGCACAAAGATGTACAATGAACTGAAGGCAGACTTTTGGTGGCCGGGATTGAAGAAGGATATCGGCCAGTATGTTGAACGATGTAGAACTTGTCGGCTGGTGAAAGCCGAACATCAGCAACCATACGGCAGTATGCAACCGCTTCCCATTCCGGAATGGAAGTGGGAGCACATTACTATGGATTTCGTTACAAAACTGCCAAAGACTAAGCGACAACATGATGCAGTTTGGGTAATAGTGGATCGGTTAACTAAGTCCGCACATTTTATTCCGGTTAGAGAAAGTTATTCATTGGAGAAGTTAGCTCAGATTTATATGGACGAGATCGTTTCTAGGTATGGAGTACCTAAGTCTATTGTATCGGATCGGGAGAGCCGGTTTACTTCGAAGTTTTGGTCGACTTTGCAAGAGGGGTTGGGAACGAGGATCGCAATGAGTACGGCCTATCGTCCGCAAACCGATGGCCAAAGTGAAAGGACAATCCTCACTCTTGAAGACATGATGAGAGCGTGTGTACTAGATCTAGGTGGCAACTGGGATGATCACCTGCCACTGATAGAATTTTCGTATAACAACAGTTACCATGCAACAATCAAGAAAGCGTCGTTTGAGGCTTTGTATGGAAGGAGATGTAGGACTCCTACATGTTGGAGAGAAACGGGTGAAACACCAATTGCTGGGCCGGCCTTGCTTCAAGAAACAAATGAGAAAATACAGTTGATCAGGCAGAACATGAAGGCTGCCCAGGACCGTCAGAAAAGTTATTATGACAGAAGGCACAAACCGATCAACTTTGAAGTGAATGACTGGGTTTATCTGAAAGTATCACCCATGAGGGGTGTTACTCGTTTTGTGAAGAGGGGCAAGTTGGCTCCGAGATTTGTTGGGCCGTTTAAGATAGTAGAAAAAGTTGGAAATCAATCGTATCGCCTGGAGTTGCCTGAAGAGATGTCAGGCATACATCCAGTATTTCATGTTGGAAGTCTCCGAAAGTCATTTACGACTAGTAACGAAGATTGGGCCGACCATACTGAATTGCAGATTGATGAAAGGCTCCGGTATGTTGAGGAGCCGGAATGCGTATTGGATACCAAGATGAAAAACTTAAGGAGCAAAGAGATTGAAATGGTGCTTGTACGTTGGAAGCATCATAAAGGAGCAAATCACACGTGGGAGACAAAGGCGGAAATGTTAAGAAAATATCCACAACTGTTTGAATCCGAGTAACTTCGAGGACGAAGTTGAGCGTGGTGGAGCCCATGCTGTAACATCCTTGGATTTATTTTATTGTAATTGGGTTAATTAAGTGGAAAATTATATATTTAAGTTGAAATTTGAGCAATTATTATGTATTTGGGGATATTTAGAAAGTTTGTTGTTATTTTAAGAAAATTTGAATTCGGGAATTATTATTAAGGAATATTATGAATTTAAAAGTTATTAATGATAATTTTAAGAATAAATCAGTATTTTATGGAACCGGTTAAGATGAGGGGTGAATGAGCAAAATGGTGAAAATGGGAATAAAAGGGCAAAAGACTTCATTTTTCACCATTTCACTCTCTCTCTACACTCTCTCTCTAGAAATTTTCTCTCTACATCTCTCCAAGATATCTCACAAACCGACTGGCCGATTATCGAGAATTATACGTCATCGGAAAGATCTCGAGGAGTACTACAACAATCTGCGATTGGATTTCTGATTTCGTACGAATTGAGATAAGAATCGACCCTTTTAAGTTTGTTGTTTCGAGTTTGAAGAACTTAAAATTCGAATCTGTTGTTTTGTGTGAATTGGAGCTTGTTTTGCTTGAAATATTGCAAGAATATGATAGTATATGCATAATAGAATCGAATCTAGACATCATACTTGATATATTGGTGATTTGAGGCTTAGAAATGTATGTTTTTAAGTTGTAAGATGAACAAACTCGAAAATGCCAAGAACACAGTCGAAATGCAAGAACAAACTCGATTTTGGTACTAGATTCGAGTGTGTTTTCGAGTATATCACTAGATTCGAAGGGGGGGGGGGGTTCGAATCTACCCCTAAACTCGAACATGGGTTCGAATCTACCTATGGGATTCGAATCTAATCATCAAATTCGATGGTGGGTTCGAATCTAACCCATTAAATTCGAGTTTAATGCCTAAAATTAAGAATTCTACTCTCTAAACTCGAGTATTTTGAATGAAACTCATAAACAACACATAAAATGACAAAGAGTTATACAAAGGACAATGTATGAACATGAGATGGGCTCAAACTTAATTATGGTATGAATTTAGACATGGACCCGAAATGGGAAAAATATTGCAAAACTTATAAAGTTTGGTTTTATGAATTTAAACGGTTAATGACACGAGGTATTGTTGTAACTCACTTAACAGGTCCCTTGTGGTGTTGTTTAACCCACAGTGGAGTACTTGGTGGATCCGGTTGAAAGCCCGAGGAGAAATAATATCGGTTAAACGTTTAAATACGCACCCACTGTGAGTACAGTAGATTTCGCATGTTTATATCTGTTTTATGTTAAGCTTTGCCTGCTGAGACCTGTTGCTTCATGATTTGTTTGGAACTCTACTAACTTGCGTAGATTTAGATGCACATTCTTACTTGTTGCATGTCTGTTCGATTGTTGTGCATCTAGTGATGGACCGGTGGGTCGCATCGATTACTCTGATGTTACTGCGCTATATGACCTGGAGCTGATCCCTCCTAGGCCCGGTAGGCAGTATGTCATCCCCGATCGTACGTATGTCTCAGATGGTATGTTTAAATGCCGAGCTTTGGGCTCGAAGGGGCTGCGGCTCTGGTCCGTACTTTGTGTACGAAGTGGATATCCGATGTTGGTCATCTGTGTTATCCTTGGGCTTCATAAAAATTTATAAAATGCGTAATCTTTGTATTCACTAAGCCTTTGCTTATACCACAGTTGTTTACTTTTTACAGGAAAAGGGAAGTCTACCGTCGGACCTTCTAGTTAGGTCATTTGTGAAGATTTTGAAGATTTGATACTACTTAATCGGTAATTATGTTGTGGGACAAATGTTATATTATATTATGGATGTTGTAATAATTGTATTGGGTATGTAGACTTAGTTTTGGTACCTTGTAGCACCGTAGGGTGTTTGATACTGTTGCACTACTTTATTTATGTATTTTAATGCTTCCGCACTTAAACTAGGTTATCAGATCATTATTGTAATTGTGTGTGATGATTAAATCCTGGGTGTTTTGTAAATGGTGGTTGTTGTGGCAAGGGTGTCACATATTTAGTAATTGTGTCATCGTGGGCTGATATAATAACCCATTACTATTACCCAACCAACCCAAGGTCCAATCCAATTATCCAAATAATACTACACAGAGACGGGAGGTCCTACAACCCTTTTTGAATTCGGTAATTCGGTTTTCGAACCGAACCAAACCGAATTGTAAATCGGTTTTCGAATTGGTCTGGCTCCTTTTAAATTCGTTTTGGTTCGGTTTTCGAATTAGCCTAAAAAAATTTTCAATTCGAAGAAACCAATTCGAGGAAACCAAAGAAACCTAAAACCGTACCGATGCTCACCCCTAATTTGCGAGAGAAAATTAGTTCATCGCAAATTTCGTCACAAATCCGACGAAAAATATTACTAATACAAAAAATAAAAAAAAATGTTTATTCAAATCTGTCGCAAATCTGACACAAGATCACCGACGTACATTCGTTGCAAAGTTGCCTACGTAAATCCGTCGTAAATCTATCGCAAATTGCTAAATTTTGCGTATTTTCTATGATAGTCGATTTTTTTTTAAAAATAAAAAGTTTGGGTCCATCGCAAATCTATCACAAATTATTAAATTTTGCGACGGATTTGCGACAGATATTTGTTTTTTTTTTCGTTATTTTCAGGTCAAAAAGTCTAAAATAACGAGTAAGAATATCGATTATGTAATTAAATACATAAAAATTGATTTTGAATAAGTATCGGTTTTATACACATGACTATAGATACGCTCGTTTACATTTGTATTTATTTTATATACGTTACAAAGTTTATGATTCGTTTTTAATGAATAAACACGTATACGAGTTCTCGTATTTTAAATTTTAAAATTTTTTATGCATTTAATAATGCATATATTAGTGTGTAGTAGTGAGTACGCGTGCTTTTTTATGATAGTCGATTTTTTTAAAAAAAATAATAACTTTTAAAATTTAACATGTATTAGGGATTTTAGCATTTTCTTGTTAGTTTGCGATTTGAGTTTTCATTGTTGCTTATATCGAAAGTATATTCTTACAAATTAATAATTTTTTTATTGTAGATTGTTTGTGGTATGACTAAGAGGAGCTAGAAAGGGAAAAGCACGTCAAAGAATCATTCGAACAACTTTTCTTTAAGTTTTAACTTTTAATATTGACATATTAACTTGTAATACATTATGTTATTTTGTATTGCGAAAGTTTGACTTAGTATTTTAATGGTTTGAGTCAGTATTTTAATGGTTTGATTTAGTATTTTAAAGGTTTTACTATTTTAGAATATTGTGATATTTTGTTTACAGGAAAAGTGGTTAAATGGAAAAACAAAAAAATGCATGAAAGTTTTTTCCATATTTTGCGACGGATTTGCGACTAAAATTGACCAATAGATTAGAGTGAATTGCGATGGATTTGCGATAGAAATGACAATTAAATCAAAATGAATCTGCGATGAATTTGTGACAGAAGCCATCGCAAATCTGTCACAAAAACAGGACCCAAATCTGTCGCAAATCCATCGTAAAAATGTCCGACACAAATCTGTAGCAAAATTGGCCGACGCTAATCGGACGCAACTATTGGCTGACGCGAATCTGTTGCCATTATTGGACCGATGCAAATCTGTCGCAACTACTGGCCGACGCAAATTAGACGCAAAACTCCGTCGTAAAACTGTCGCAAATATATTTACGAGGAGGCTTTTTGCCTCCGAAATAATCCGTCACAAACGAGCATTTGCGACGGATTTGTCCGTCACAAAAGGTCTTGATTGTAGTAGTGATAGCCCTTAACCCTTCTTTTAGATTCATTCCGGGTATGCAAAAGTACAAAGCTTTAAAGTGTATTTGTGTTTCTATTGATATAAATTCAAGGAAATCATATAACTCCATGCTTGCAAATTCAACATCATAAAAACATTTTACCACATCACCAACATAGTCGAATGGCTTCATCACAAAGCCATCATTATAATGTAACTCAACCGCATAACAACTATTAACTCTATAAGGTTACATGTCATGATCCTGCAAACGAATAGTCAAGGCCAAGAGGTCGACTAACCCAAACCCAACACAATCACCAAAGAATACCATTAGTCTCGAGTTTACAAACTTTGACAACAAAGAAGAATAAGAACTTCCCACTCGATAGCTCAAAACCTGAGAAAGTTAACAACTAAAAGGGGTAAACAATAAAGGTTGTTTAGTGAATTTTAAGACTAATATAAACAATAATTACACAATAATTATGTCTATCCAACACTTATTTCCTATCGGCTAAAACGTCAAGGCCAATGATGGCCGATGCCAAATTAGAAAGGGATCACCTCATCCTCGTTGAGGACTATCGGTGTCCCACATCATTTATTGATTTATCAAGATTCACAACAAGGTGCCTCACCTCACAGAAAGCTATTGGATTTCTAAACTATAATACCATTGCACTTCATTTCACTGAGGACTATTAGCATTCCCGACGATTAACAATGTTTTATGTTCCACTGTCACCGCCTGGCCTAGCCAAGTCAAGGTGGGGAACCAAATCAAATCTTGGGATCCACTACACTGCTCATCATAGTCGAGCCGAAGTGGGGATCCCAACAAATGTCATAGTAGCACGTTGTAACGCTTTTACATAGTCGTCATTCAAAGTCGACATGTTACATTACCAGTGTGCGTACTGCTAATGACACAAATCAAAGGTGATGACAAACATGCTTGCAACCCAACGTGTCACAATCATCGCCACGAAGGCGTCCCGTTGCCGTCCTCACATGATGCCAACACCGCCACTTGGATACAACTCATGCTTGCGGCCAACGTGTCAAATAATCATCGCCCGCAGGCGGCCCGTTGCCGTCCTCACATGAGATAATCCCATCCAAATCCAAATACCACATACCCCATGATCGTCCAGGGTTCCCTATCAAAGTCGGGAGTGACATTGCCTCTATCAAAGTACGAGGTTGTCCCTATCAAAGTCGGAACTTCCGACAATTCAACTATGTCGACCATCTGCCATCCAACGGGGCTAGGAATATTCCATGGACATCCAACGGGGTCCAAATCATATAACGCAACAAATTAGGGTTAAAGATGACTCATGACAGTCTATAATGGTCCATAAGACCAATTAAAAGAAACCACATATGTGGTTCTACTAACCGTCCTTTGATAACGGTCCTAACATATCATCGGGGTCGATTGACATTACTAATAAATCTACCGATTAAATAGTCCTTTATCCTCATTCATAATCAATTAGATTGTCACGAAGGTGACCCGATATACAACTTAAAAGAGTCATGCATATATCTCAACTATCATTAATCAATCACAAAAGTGATTAGTCCAACCTACGAGGTCAACCAACACGGATTGCCACTTTCCAATCATTATTATTCATACAGATAAGCAGTTAAGCATACTATATGAGATGCATGACATACCAATCCACAACAATGTCAACCAGCATGGCAATTCACTTTTCAATTCATGATACATGACAACATGTTCAATAAGGCTACAATGAATCCATCTATAGCATGTGAATATGCATGATCAAGTAGCATGTTATCAACAAAGGCATAAACAACAATTAACATGTAATCATTCATCTACATTAGTCCTAGAACTTACAATGATTGGTTTAGAGGATTCCAAAGCCTTCCAATAAAGTCACAATAGCCCGGAGAATGGCTAAAGCTTGCAATCAAGCTCCTTTCGACTCAATTCACCTAGAAGCATTCATAACGCAAACTCGTGAGCTCCCGAACACAAGATAAGCCCCTAAAAGTGGGCTAAGGGTATTGGGTTATCAAACCGAAAGTACTAAGTTCATATGAGGCCTTAGGAGTTCCGGATGGATCAAAGACCCTCAAACCCTTTAAACACTTAATTTAGAGGTGCAACGAGCGTATAAGACCCGAGCACCGACCCCCAACCAACCAAAACGGATTTTCAAGACAACAAGGTGGTCATGGCGCGACCCAGGGGAGGGTAGCGCTGCGACCAAGCTTCTGCTTTGGTCCAACTGCACATATTCAAGTCCCAAATGTACACCAAAGTCCCCAAAACTTCCATAAACATTTTCGTAACTTTGGAGGGACTTTACCAATAATATTTATAGCATATTAAGGTCACGTTAACACCTC
Source organism: Centrapalus pauciflorus (assembly GCA_020465985.1). NCBI lineage: Eukaryota > Viridiplantae > Streptophyta > Magnoliopsida > Asterales > Asteraceae > Centrapalus > Centrapalus pauciflorus. Next base: position 64,801 of record JAANYP010004361.1, read on the forward strand.
TAAACATATAAGAATCATTTCATAACATTCCATGATTTCATGGAGCTCATACGGACTTCGAATGAGTCCTAAATTGACTGAAAACTCCAACCGACAACACAAAGCTCCAATTGAGCTTGAATTCAATTATTATCAATTTCATAGCAATATTTGACATATTTAGGCTATGTTTAGGCATTCATAATATATTCAACCATTAAACCCAATCCCAAAATGCTTGGGTACTCATTGAGTCATTTCACCGAACACTTGGCGTGCGGTTTAGGCATAAAACACTAACTTGAGCCTTTGCTCGAGTCTAACCCCAACCAATACTTGAAATCAATAATATAACATCTTTAGACCATTTTACACCCTTCTCACATTTAAATCGTGAATGACCATTCATTCATTCATATGAACTCTTTTGATTTCACAAATGGGTTAAAACCCAAATCACATCTTCAAAGCTCCAAATGAGCTTCTGCTAACTTCCATTTGATTCTACATCAACATTTAACATATATGGACCAAGATTGAGCATATTTATCTTACCAAAACAACAAACCCAAATACATAACCCATTGAAGCTCATTTGAGCCCTAGATTGGGTTTAAACCAAAACTAACTCAAACTACCAATGTAGTTGCATATTATGGCTCCATTTGGATCATATAACAACATATTAAAAGATTGGAGCCTTTACAAAACAATTCAACATAAACCCATTTAGGGTTTCATCTCCAAAATGGAGAAATAGAGAGAAGATGAGGAAGAGAACAAATGAGGTGTTTATACCTTCAATATCCAACGAAATGAGCAAGATTTAATCTCCAAAACCCTTCAATCTTCAACCTCCACCCACATATCTACTCTTATTTTCTCCCTTTCTCTCAAATGGGCAAGAACACACACTATGAAGTGTGTGTTGGACGATTAATAAAAAGGGGAGGGGAGAAGGGTTTGACCTTTGGCCACCCTTAACCCCTCAATTTTCATATTTTACCCATATAAACCCTCCCAACTCATATCTTTCATTTTATTAAAACAAATCAAAGTACATTATCTATTTTTGTCAATTCAATAGCTAACCAACATTATTTTATTCAAGTCCCAAAAATAGCATACTGAAATAACACTTGACAATTATCTCATAATATTGCTCTTAGGTTTACAATTATAATTGTTCAATAAAGTTAGTTACCTCTTTAGTCAATATTAATATTATCTCCAATTAATAACAATTATCCCAATAATCATATTAACTCAACATTACTAGGGATAATTATCTCTTAATTATTCGGGGTGTTACAATTAGAACCCGGTTATAATTGGTAAACTGGGTTTTGAAAAGCTGAAAAACCAGGTTTTATCAATAGGCGGATTAAACTAAGCCAGAATGAAAAAATGAACTTGAGGATTCTTCTGGAAAAAATTAACTTGAAATGACAAAAACGTAGAAACATGAAAACATGTTGGTTCTTTCATAATAAACTCATTATATCATGCGTATATAGTGTGTATTTTTTTTTTTTTTTTGGTTTTTATTCGATTCTATATATGGTAAGATGTGTATGCTACTTGTCTAACACATAAAATAAATAATACTTGTATTAATTACATAATAAATATAATTATGAAAAAAAAAACGTGATATGAGAGATATTTATAAGGGATTTATAAATAGAATATATGGGAATTTATTTAGCTAAAACCCATTTTTCTACATCAAAATCTTATTGCTCCACATTAATACTACCCCCTTAAATGATTCTAAAGATGTGACGAGAGATATTTTATCGCATGAATCATTTCTTTACTTTTGATTGCAAAAATGTGACATATGCAAGAAATTAAGATACGTTTGAATGGATGAATTGTATATGCATGACATATATATTCATTTAATTAATTAATTAATTTTATATATATATATATATATGTATATATATATATATATATATATATATATATATATAAGGAAAAGAAAAAGGAAAATAGATCTCTAGGGATCGATCCCTCAACGAATGAGAGAATAACTTACATGATATATTTTTAAATAGAACGTACACAAAAAAACATTTTAATGTAATATGCGTATCATGTCTTTCAACTTTTAACGGTCTTGAAAAATTGCAAGATCGACGACATGCACATTTAGTGCTTGTAATTTTACAAGTGACAATGCGTGTACGATCATGGTGGATGTGGTTTTATGTTCATATTCTATATTGTGGTTATAACACCTTATATTGTTGATCAACTTTTATATATATAAGGGTGGGTTCAATGGAAAACCACTATGCACCTGAAAACTATGGATACCTACGCATACCGTCCGATTTGGTGCATTTCATGAAAAACGCGGTGGCATGACGCGGGATTTTGATGCATCACGCGAGAAATTTGATGCATCACGCGGGATTTTGATGCATCACGCGGGGAATTTGGTGCATTTGTGGTGGTGCAGTGCGGTTTTCACAAGTTTTCACATGCATTGTGGTTTTCCATTGAACCCCCTATCTATATATGTGTGTGTGTGTTGGGGGGGGGGGGGGGGGGGGGGGGGGGTTCAATGGAAAACCTACATGTATCGGAAAACCTTGGAAAATTTCCATGCACCATCACAAATGCATCACAATTCTCACGTGATGCATCACAATTCTCACGTGATGCATCAAATTCCCCGCCTGATGCATCACAATTCTCACGTGATGCATC
>JAANYP010004361.1:72500-115000 GCA_020465985.1 Centrapalus pauciflorus
CAGCCTAACATGTTACCTCATTGATCTTGAATATATATATATATATATATATATATATATTTATTTATTTATTTATTTATATTCTAATTGTATATAGTTCAGGAGAAAGGGAATGATTAATTTGATTATTGACAATTTGTTCACATCATTCTTTAAAATATCATGGCAAAGTGACTATACTATATACACAAAGCTAATAATGTATTATTTTACATAATTAAGTACAATTAAAATACTTATATATATAATTAATAATTAAGTGTCAAATTGTCAAACCTAATTGGGAAATTTGCTTTAGGTGTTGTCATCATATATAAATAGGGTCAACGTCAATAATGCATTATAAATAAATTAGTCAACCATTGGCCAAATGTCATGCATTAAGGGACAAATTTTTAAATTTAATTTAATACTTAAAAAAATGGAATGTTTTTTTATTGACGACGTTTTGAAAAGATATTATGTTTAAAAACTGTTTGCAAAATTTGATATTAGTTGGAAGTTGTAGCCGTTATTTGGAATTTTTTTTAGGAAAAAATGGTGAAAAACATAAAATAACATAAAACTATGTAAATAAAAAGTTAAATTAAAACATAATGTGTTCAAATGTTTTTAGATAACTCTATGTATCATAAGCTCCAACAAATTTCTAAACGATACTTTAAATTCGTTTTTCGATTAGGTGCCAATATTTTTTATGTTTCAGATATTTTATTTGTCAAACATAGCCTTAAATTAGTTTATATTAGTTTTTTAAAGTTTCTTATGCTTTAAAAAAATGACTGGAGTTTTTTTAAAACTATAGACTTAATTAAGTTGTGTGTCAATCAAACCCTTAAATTGCAAGATCTTTTGAAGTTAAAATTAATTGTTTACATATATTAATATAAAATTAAGTCGAGTCTAAATGTCTTAATATTTTTTAAGAAATTTTTAATAACCTCTATATATAATAACTACGATCACAAAAATTAGAGTAAGGATGATACATTTGGAAGGGTCTGTCAAAAAGTAGTTGGAGATGGTAGTTAGAACCTTTGTTAATAAATTTTCTTAATAAAAGTTGGAGCTAGAGCTGTAAATAAAATATATAACATGACATAAAAACTCATATAAATAAATATATCAAACTAACATCATAAATTAATGTTATTTTGATAATATTTATTTTTCATAAACTGAAGCTAAGCTAGTTAAAGTAACTTATGATTTTAATAAGATTCCATAACCATAAACTTATATCCCATAAGGCCATAAGCTCTCCTAGCATGCCAAACGGGTCCATGATCTTGTTATATGTCATCATCTTATTACTAGGTTGAGTTTTAGACCCGTTAATTGACAAAGCCAATAATTCGAAAACTTTATAGCATAATAGCGATATATTTTTTTTGAAAAAAAAAATAGAATTTAGAAAGGAGTAAAGGACATTCTTCGTCCTTGTGGTTTGATGATATCAATTAGCAAAATAGGGATGAAATTTGGCCTTATTAAGGTTCAGGGACTCAATCCGAGTAAACCATCAAACCACAAGGACGAAAAATGTCCTTTACTCTTTAGAAAGTTAAAAGTAGGGTAAATTACAATTTTCGTCCCTGTGGTTATATAGAAATTATGGTTATGATTATTTTCACGTCGAAATTACAATTTCAGTATATATGGTTGTCGTTTTGTTATGCTTTTAGTCCTTTGACCAATCATTTATTTTAAAATGACCATTTTGCCCTTTTAAATTTGTTTTACTTTTGGTCCCTAGTGTTTTCTTTTACTATTTATATATTTTTTTTATTAATTATTACAAGAATTTAAATTAAAATATTTTTTACATATATGGATTTGTATATTAATAAGTTTTATTATTATTAATATTACGATTATTTATTCAACTATATATACATTTATTTTTAAAATTTTTTATTACTTTTCTTGTTTAAAACTTATAATTATTTTTATATATAATTTATTTATCTTTTTTAGTATTATATATTACTCATAAAAATATTTACTTATCTTTAATTTATTTATTTTGTTAAGTGAATATATTTTGATTTATCTCACACACACACACACACACACACACACACACACACACACACACACACACACACACACACACACATATATATATATAACGTTTTAATGGAATATTTTTTTTAAACTAAAAATTTTTATATGTATATAAATTGCATACATTTAAAGTTAGTTAAACTTAACAAAATATAAGAATTTGACATATTATATGTATAAATTAAAGTAATTTATTAAATTTTGTTATAAATTCGTATGTAGTTTTTGTTATGCTTAATGGATTAATACATTAGACATTTGTAATTTATATGAATTTCAAATTTATGAAATAAATAAATTAGAATGGATTATACGTTAAGTAATATATTTTGTTAAGTTAAAGCTACATTGAACATACAATGTTTATAATAAATGAAAAAAATTAAAATGTGTACATTAGTACATATATGCATAAATTTGGAGAAAAAATTGACCAAATTTATAAGTATTTATTATAAAGTAATATAAAGTAGAGACAAAAGATAAATAGTTAAAAACTTTACATTTTAAAAACTAAATATATATAGTTCAATATATGCTTAAATTTTATATTTAAGAACAATATTAACAATATTAATAACAATAATTACCAATAATACAATATATTAAATTTAGTCATATACAAGTTATTTTCAATTACTATTACTTATTCTTGTAAATACTAAAACTATAATAAAATAATAATAATACTAGTACTACTAATGTCAAATACATAATGAAAATAAAATATGTTCATTTAAATTCTAATAGTAATAATAAGAAAAATTAAGTAATACTAAAAAGAATAATAAATTATTAAGAAAATGAAATATAAAAGACATATTTTGATGAGGGACGAAAAATGAAATAAGTAAAAGGGTAAAATTGTCATATTTCTATAAAATTTGGATAAAGGGACCAAAAGCATAACAAAATCCCAACTATAAGTACTGTAATTGTAATTTTATCATGAAAAGGACGACAACCATAGTTTTATATAAGCACAGTGACGAAAATTGTAATTTACCCTTAAAAGTAATTAGGTACCTTGTAAATGTTTTAAACATTACCACTTTATATAATTTAGAGTAAATTACATAAATGGTACCTGTGGTTTGCATAAAACTTTGGATACGGTCCCTGTAGTTTCAATTTTGCATAAACAGTCATTATTATCACTGTTTACTTGCAAAAATGGTCCCTCTGTCGTTAATTATAACAAACAAGTGGTTAAATCTTTTATAATGACCATTTTACCATTTTCTTTGATAACATTTTGGTCCTTCAAGTTTGTAGTTCATTTTAGTTTTGGTCCCTCAAGTAAATATTTTTATTTAACTCTTTTATTATTATATTATTATTATTATTATTATTATTATTATTATTATTATTATTATAACTATTATATATTTATTTATTATTATTATTATTTTAACTTTTCACGTATTAATTTTTTTTGTTTATTGAGTTTTCTATATTTTAATATATTTTATAATTTAAATTACAAACTTAATTATTTCTTTTTATTATAAACAATTGTATCAAATTAGAATCCATTTCTTTTTTAGCTTTTTCAAATAAAATGTACAAATATTTTATATTGTAGTTTCCAAATTAAAAAAATTTGAACCTTAAGCTTTTATTTGTTTTTTCAAACGAAAACAAAGTTACTAACCATGCATGTTTTAAGTTTTTTCATTTTAAAACGTAAAAAGCTACGAAGACCAATCCGTTTTTTTTTCTGCACCAAAAAATTCAACCCATTCCGATATTTTGTTTTGGAAAACGAAAATAAATACAAACAATTCTGTTATTAGTTTTTGCAAACGAAAAAACCACGAATAATTCTGATTTTCAGTTTTTACAAACAAAAATCAATTTATTTTCCTAGTTTTTCAACCAAACCATTACCTTTTATTTTTTCTCCGAACGAAAAACTACGAACCATTACGCTTTAAGGTTGTTTAAAAAAATGAAATAGTGTACGTGTAGCCTTTTTGATTGGAAAAACTAAGAAAAATAAAATGGTTTTTGGTTTTTACTATTGAAAAAAGTTTAAAACGTCATGATTAGAATAACATAAAAATCGAACAAAAAAATAGACCCATTTTGATTTTTTATCTTTTTCCAAATGTACAAAATACGATTTTTCAAAAAATGAAATAGTCTATTTTTTTCGGTTTTTATGTTATTCTAGTGATTACGTTTTTAACTTTTTCCAATCGTAAAAAACTATAAACCGTTTCATTTTTTTGTTTTTCCGAACAAAAAGGCTACACACTATTTCATTTTTTTTAAAAACTTTAGAACGTAATGGTTTGTAGTTTTTCGTTCGGACAAAAAAAATAAAAGGTAATGGTTTGGTTCGAAAAACTAGAAAAACAACGATTTTTTTGTTTGGAAAAATTGAAAATCAGAATTATTCGTAGTTTTTTCCTTTGCAAAAAGTAATAACAGGATTGTTTGTATTTACTTTCGTTTTCCAAAACATAAAATCAGAATAGGTTGAATCTTTTGGTGCAGAAAAAATAAACAAACAGATTGGTTTTCGTAGCTTTTTACGTTTAGAAAATGAAAAAATTAAACATGAATGGTTAGTAACTTTTTTTCGTTTGTAAAAAAAATAAAAGCCTAAGATTCAATTTTTTTTTGTTTGGAAAACTACAATATTAAATTTTTTGTGTTTTTTCATTCGAAAAAGCTAAAAAACGAAATGGATTCTAATTTGATACTATTGTTTATAATAAAAAAATTAATAAGTTTGTAATTTAAATTGAAAAATATATTAAAATATAGAAAACTTAATAAACAAATAGATTAATATGTAAAAAGTTAAGTCAATAAATAATAATAATAATAATAATAATAATAATAATAATAATAATAATAATAATAATAATAATAAATGAGTTAAATAAAAAAAATTTTACTTGAGTGACCAAAACTAAAATGACTACAAACTTGAGGGACCAAAATGTTATCAAAGAAAAGGGTAAAATGGTCATTATAAAAGATTTAACCATTTAATTGTTAAAGTTAACGGCAGAATGACCATTTTTGCAAGTAAAAAGTGATGATAAGGACCGTTTATGCAAAATTAAAACCACATGAATCGTATCCAAAGTTTTATGCAAACCACATGGACCACTTCTGTAATTTACTCTATAATTTAATTTTACCACCAACTAAATTTGAAACTATTAACATATGTTGAAAATTTACCTTTAAGATGTTATTGAAATAGTTCGATATTTTGCTAGCACGATATGTTCAAGTCAAAATTTCAATGTTAGAATTATGGCAGTTTATGTGGTCAATGTTGTGATTACAATGCAAAAATGCTTCATTTATTAACTGTTTATTATCTATTAGTTTATTTACATGTATAATATACGAATCTGTTTAAATAATATTCTTTTCAATAAATTATAAAATTTACGATAATTGTAGATTTCGATAACAAATGGCATAAACTATAAATACTATGACGGAGAACTAACTGTATTTATTTTAAACATTATAGATTATAGAATGAAAAAAAAATTAAAATAATTTAAGAAACCTTCAAACAATGAATGGAGGAATCATTGAAAAATCCTTTACTTTTTATTTATAATTAATTTTACATATTTTTTACGACTATTCAAGAGAAACGGATTGACGACCATAAGTTATAAATTTTAGATTATTTTGATTTTTTTCAAAAAATAATTTGTTTAATATACCGTTTTATAAAGTTTCATTTTTAACAAAAAAAAAAATTATGTTATCGTTTAGTTTTAGACTACGGGTCAATTTAACCGTCCAGTCCATTTGACCCGTGGGTCAAAATTGTCATCCCTAATTGAGATACAATATACCTTAGTTTTATTAATAATTAATATCAATTGTTAGAAATAGAAAATTTCTTTTTACAAGTTTCGTATATTAACAATTGAAAATGGATTCTGTCAACCCAAGGTTGGTAACAATATCTTTAAAACATAGTTACTAAAAATGAATTAAAATTACTTATTTAACAAAAAATTTATAAATTGCACGTATCAAATGAAGGCTTATTATTTTTTATATGATATAAAACAATGGATAAATAGTAAATATCATTTTTTACAAATAAGGTAGATATAGTAATTTTAATTTAAAATATATGTTTATATTAATTAATATACAATTAATTATCATAAATAGTTTAATATCCTCTTAACTTAATGCCAAATTAATAAAAAGGACAAGAGTATGAACGCATGGTGAGTGACGTGCACAACTGAGTTCTCAACTTTATGTGGCATGTATTGTGTGGCTTTTAGTGTTATCTTAATTCATTTTTTTAAAATAATAAGATAATGAAAAAAAATAAAAACCAATTATAAAATTGTGTAAAATCTTACAATAAAAGAAATAATTAACTATAAAAAATTAACATGTGATTGTATAAAAAATTAACATGTTTTAACGTAATTCTTTCAGTTGAAGAACTAATTTTGGCATCTTGGAAAATGGAAATGTATCGTATTTAAAATAAAAAAAAATTCTAGAAAGCACAAGTTACAACTTTTTGTGACTTTTTTGTTATCTTTTATAGTGAAAATTTATCGATAAAAACAATTATAGAGTAAATTACATGAATATTCCATGTGGTTTACTTAAAATTATGAAGTGTAAATTACATAAATGGTCTCTGTGGTTTGCATAAAACTTTGGATACGGTCTCTGTAGTTTCAATTTTTCATAAACAGTTCTTATTATCACTATTTACTTGCAAAAATGGTTACTCTGCCGTTAACTTTAACAAACAAATGGTTAAATATTTTATAATGATCATTGAACCCTTTTTTTGATAACATTTTGGTCCCTCAAGTTTGTAGTTCATTTTAGTTTTAGTCCCTCAAGTAAATTTTTTTAAAAGTAAAGGACATTTTTGGTCCTTGTGGTTTGATGGTTTACCCGGATTCAGTACCTTAACCTTAATAAGGTCAAATTTCATCCCTATTTTGCTAATTTTGTGCCCTTTTAGTCCCTCGACCGTTAAACTTAACGACACAATCGTTAAATTTGTAAGAATGACATTTTTACCCTTTTCATTGAGACGTTTTTAGTCTCTATTTTATTATTTACCCATTTATAGTCCAACATTTATTTTATTTTATTTTATCTTTATAATTATATTATTTATAGATATACTTAATTTCTTATAAACACACTTATTTTATTTATAAATATACTTAAATTTTGATATTTTATTTACATTTACTATTGTTCGTATTTTATTTAAAATTTAACTTTTATTTTAATTAAAATTATATATTTTCTTTACTAATTTATTTAAAGTTCATCTTCTTTATTAAATTATATAATATACACATAAACATTATGTGTATTAAATTATATACATGTATATATATATATATCCAACACATATAATATAAATTATGTATCGATAATTGATTAGGTTGGAAGATACTTGAAGAAATAGTGACTTTGGAGAGGAAAAATATAGGAAAAATATCGACGATATTATATTTACTTAAACACAACTAACAAAATTACATTTATAAATGTCAACAATAATATTATAAAAATTAAAATTAATAAAGAAGATGAACTATAAATAAATTAGTAAAGAAATATATATTTAAATTAAAGTAAAAGTTAAATTTTAAATAAAATACGAAAATAGTAAATGTAAATAAAATATTAAAACATAACTATATTTATAAATAAAATAAGTGTGTTTATAATGAATTAAGTATATCTATAAATAATATAAGAGTATTATAAAGATAAAATAAAATAAAATAAATGTTGGACTATAAATAGATAAATAATAAAACCATAGAGACTAAAAACGTCTCAATGAAAAGGGTAAAAATGTCATTCTTACAAATTTAACGGTTGTATCGTTAAGTTTAACGGACGATGGACTAAAAGGGCACAAAATTAGCAAAATAGGGATGAAATTTGACCTTATTATGGTTAAGGGACTGAATCCGGGTAAACCATCAAACCACAAGGACCAAAAATGTCCTTTGCTCTTTTTTTTATTTAACTCTTTTATTATTATTATTATTATTATTATTATTATTATTATTATATTATTATTATTATTATTATAACTATTATTATTTAGAGTTAATACAAAAATGGTCCCTGTGGTTTGTCCTAAAATTTGGATTTGGTCCCTGAACTTTCAATTTTGCAAAAAAGGTCCTTATTTTCATAATTTGTTTGCAATTTTGGTCCCTCAACCTATTAACTTTTCTAATATGACCAAATTACCCTTATTTTGATGCAAACTATAGGGACCATTTCTATAATAAATTATTTAACTCTTTTTCATTCTTAATTAAATAAATTATTTTTTAATGTTACTTAAATTTAATAAACTATAAAAAAACATAAGAGAATTATTTAATTATTCATGTTGGTTCATAAATGATTTAGATATTTTTAGTCTTAATTAATTTAATTTACTATAATCAAAGTGTAAACCAATCAAAATTTATAATCGAAAAAATCATTTATGTTTAGAAACTATTTTCTAGAAGTTTCGTATATAAAATATTATAAAAATATTTGGCTCTATAATTATTTATGTTGGTTCATAAATTTATAATAAAAATATGTTTGTTGGTCAAATATTTTACTTTCTTCTTAAATAAAATTGGCCAAAGATTCCATTTTTATAATCTGTTCACATTTATATCAAAGCAAGGTGACAATGGTAAAGTGATAAATCTAAATGGTATAAATTTTTTGGGTGTCGATTCAATAGGATTAAAATGAAAAGTCAAATTGAAAGACGAAAAAAGATTTAAAACCTATTTATATTTCTCGATTTTTATGTAAAGGTCTGACAAACCAAAGTTTGGTTATAAAAGTTGTTAATCATGAATCTCAAAGATGTTATATGGACCTAAAGTTTTAAATCGTTTTTGGTGTAATTAAAAATTAAAGCGATAAAATAATTTATACGTTAAATAAAAAAATTTGATTGTCTTAGACCATTTGAAAGTTTCGTTAACTCGGTCAAATTAAACGTTAAATTTTTATTTATTTAAGTTCGGTAATATTTTTAACTTTAATTTAACTGTTAGCTCATAAATAATTTTTTTGATAATTTATTAAAGTTAATTAACACTAAAAATAAAGTAGAGTCAATTACATAAATGGTCTTTGTGGTTTGATCAACATAAATATTTTTTATTATAAATGTATGAACCAGTATAAATAATTATAAAGAAAAAATTTATTATTTATGAAACCAAAAAAAATTAATTTCTAAACATAAATGATATTTTCGATTATAAATTTTGATTGGCTTACACTTTGATTATAGTAAATTAAAATTAATTAAGACTAAAAATATCGAAATCATTTATGAACCAACATAAATAATTAAATAATTCTTTTCTATTTTTTATAGTTTATTAAATTTAAGTAACACTAAAAAAATAATTTATTTAATTAAGATTAAAAAGAGTTAAAAACTAATTATAGAAATGGTCCCTATAGTTTGCATCAAGGTAAGAGTAATTTGGTCATATTAGAAAAATTAATAGGCTGAAGGACCAAAATTGCAAACAAACTATGAAAATAAGGACCATTTTTTGCAAAATTAAAAGTTCAGGGACCAAATCCAAATTTTTATACAAACCACAGGGACCATTTTGTAATTAACTCTATTATGTATTATTATTATTATTATTATTATTATTATTATTATTATTATTATTATTTTAACTTTTTACGTATTAATATTTTTGTTATCGAGTTTCCTATATTTTAATATATTTCATAATTTAAATTACAAACTTAATTATTTCTTTTTATTATAAACAATTGTATCAAATTAGAATCCATCTGCTTTTTTAGCTTTTTCAAATGAAAAATACAAACATTTTATATTGTAGTTTCCAAACCAAAAAAAGTTTGAACCTTATTTGTTTTTTCAAACGAAAATAAGTTACTAACCATACATGTTTTAAGTTTTTTCATTTTAAAACGTAAAAAGCTACGAAAACCAATCCGTTTTTTTGATCGGTTTTTTCATGTTTTAAGTTTTTTCATTTTTCAAAAAATGAAATAGTCTATTTTTTTGTTCTGTTTTTATTTTATTCTAATCATTACGTTTTTAATTTTTTTCAATCGTAAAAAACTACAAACCATTTCATTTTTTTTGTTTTTCCGAACAAAAAGGCTACACACTATTTCGTTTTGTAAAAACTTTAAAACGTAATGATTAGTAGTTTTTCGTTCGGACAAAAAAAAAAGGTAATGGTTTGGATCGAAAAAATAAAAAAATAAAATGATTTTTTGGAAAAACTGAAAATCAGAATTATTTGTAGTTTTTTCGTTTGAAAAAACTAATAAAGTAATTGTTTGTATTTACTTTCGTTTTTACAAAACATAAAATCGGAATAGGTTGAATCTTGTGGTGCAGAAAAAATAAAAAAACAGATTGGTTTTCGTAGCTTTTTACATTTAAAAAATGAAAAAATTAAACATGAATGATTAGTAACTTTTTTTCGTTTGTAAAAAGAAATAAAAGCTTAAGATTCAAATTTTTTTGGTTTGGAAAACTACAATATAAAATATTTGTATTTTTCCATTCGAAAAAGCTAAAAACGAAATGGATTCTAATTTGATACTATTATTTATAATAAAAAAATTAATAAGTTTGTAATTTAAATTGAAAAATATATTAAAATATAGGAAACTTAATAAACAAATAAATTAATATGTAAAAAGTTAAATCAATAATAATAATAATAATAATAATAATAATAATAATAATAATTTTATAATAATGATGATAATAATAATAATAATAAAAGAGTTAAATAAAAAAATTTACCCCAAAACTAAAATGAACTACAAACTTGAGGGACCAAAATGTTATCAAAGAAAATGGTAAAATGGTCATTATAAAAGATTTAAGCATTTGAGTGTTAAAGTTAACGGCAGATGAACTATTTTTCCAAGTAAACAGTGATAATAAGGACCGTTTATGCAAAATTGAAACCACGGGGACCGTATCCAAAGTTTTTTGCAAACCACAGGGACCATTTTTGTAATTTACTCAATTATAAATTTTGTACCTGAACTTATTTATTACACCAATGGTCCTTGTTTTTAGTGTTGGTTTTTATTAATTAATCAAAGGGTAAATTACAATTTTCATCCTTATGGTTATATGTAAATTATGTTATGATCATTTTCACGTCGAAATTACAATTTCAGTACATATGATTGTCGTTTTGTTATGATTTTAGTCTTTTGACCAATCATTTTTTTTTAAAATGACCATTTTGTCATTTTAACTTCGTTTCAGTTTTGGTCCCTAACTAATTACTTTCCTTTTAATATTATTTTGATTACCCTTTTATCCAATTATTATTTATTTGATATTTAGTCTTTTTCTTATTGTTACAATTAAAGTAAAGTATTATCTTTTTTAATATGTTATCTTTTATTATTATTATTATTTATTTGATATGTTCTTTTTTTTATTAATTATTACAAGAATTTAATTAAAATAAGAGTAAATTACAGAATTGGTCCCTGTGGTTTGTTCAAAATTATGGAAACGGTCCATCAACTTTCAAAATTGCAGTGGCGGTCCCTCAAACTATTTTATTTGCAGAATTGGTTCTTCTGTTTCTAAATTTTTTAAAAACGACGATTTTGCCCTTATTTCAATTACAAGTTTGGTAATTTCAATTTTGGTCCCTTTTGATAATTTTTCATTTTTGGTTTTATATTTGAAATATTAATTTAATAAATTATGATTTGATTCAATATTAATTATAGTATTATTATTATTCTCATTATTATTATTAATATCATCATCATCATCATCATCATCATCATCATCATCATCATCATCATCATCATCATCATCATCAATTATACCTATTTATTTTGTAAAACAAATCTATATTTTTTTTACTAAAAGTTATTTTTATTTATAACTTACTTAGTTAAGTTATGCATCATTTTATAGAATCAGGTTCATCAGCGTACCTATGATATTCCAGCGTACCCAGCGTACCCTAATGTGAATGATCATTCACATATATTTTTTTTGAATAGACATGTATAAGACAACATTATAAAACTTTTTTTCAAAACGAGCAACATCATAAATGTTGTGAATGATAAAAAAGATCATGTGAATGGTCATTCACACCATTCACATTGTGTGAAATGATCATTCACATGGATGACCATTCACATAAATATGCATTGAGCATTCACATAAGTTTTAAGGACACAGAAAGTGTGAAAGTATGTGAAATTCATATATCATGTATAACATTTATTTAAACATGGTTATGAGAAAAAAAATTTAAAAAAAGTTTTTTAAGGTTGGTACCTTCGGGTGCACTTGATTTCGAGAGGTACTTTTTTGAACCTGGAAATTGCGCAAAAAACCTCTAAGTTGGACCATTTTTGCGATTAAAACCCCCAACCATTTTTCATTGCACAAAAAACCTCAAACTGGTGAAAACTTTGTAAATTTGGCCTTTTTTCAAAAAATCTGACTTGCAACCGGTTTAGCCGGTTGCAACTTGATGACGTGTAAAACTTTTAAATAAATTTTTGCGTAAAAAACATCCAACTTGTTTAGTTTTTTCAATTAAAACCCCAAATCATTTTTAATTTGATAAAAAACCTCCAACCAACAAAGATAATTAAAAATGAGTATTCACTTATTGCATTTTGATGACATGGATATTTATTAAACTTTTATTTATCAAACAAAGAATTCGTTTCCCAATGAAACCTCCACCCTCTAGGCTAGCGAATCTCACTGCTCTGGTTGATCATATTCAGATGCAAAAATGGAATATAAATAAATGAAATTGAACATAAAGCTGAACCTAAAAATGCAACTCGTGAACACAAAATGACATCGATTCCATCGGCACAATTGAAGTTAAAATTCAAGATTAAACGGGAAAAGTTAATCGAACATACATAAAATAAACAACACTGGACATAAAGAGGAGATAGAGTAATCGGAGTTGCCGGAGGTAGAGAAAAAGAGAAAAGGTAAATATTATTGTTGGTTAGAGGTGAGAAAAATATAGTTAAGGGTTTTAATCGAAAAAGTCACCAATTTCGGGGTTTTTAATGCAAAAATTCAGTTTAATGAATTATACATGTAGTGCCACGTAGGCGTCACGTAAGTCGGGTTTGCCATGTGGACGTCACGTGTGTGACATGTAAGCATAGCAACCTATTATAACCGGTCAAGTCCTAATTTCAAAAGATTTTATCGGTTTAAGGTTTTTTGTGCAACAAGAAATGGTTAGGGGTTTTAATCACAAAAATGGTCCAACTTTAAGGTTTTTTACGCAATTATCCCTTTTATATATTCAATTTATTTATTAAAGTTTTATTTATTTATATTTCATTGGTTAAACTATTTGTATAATTTTATTATTTATACTTTTTCATCAAACTATTTCATTACGTTAATAAATTTTGAATTTATGTAAAATGTATTAAAAATAAATAATTTTACAAATCATTTTATAATTAAACAGAAAATATATATTTTTTAATTAGTAGATGAAGTAAATATAAAATATAATTTGAATGCAGATTTAAATTCTATCTATTTAGTAATATTTAAAGATGTAAGAAAATAATATATTGTATTCATATTTTATATTTATGTTAGATTGTATTTTAATTGATGGAAACAAAGTCTAGGGGTTGTTTTGTATTTCTTTAATAGTTGTCACATATGTATATAAATAGTATGTTTGACTTTCAATAGAGAGAGATCTGACATTTGCACTTTTGTACGGAAGAATAGCAGTTACTGATATTGGAAATTATTCTCTCATCATTGTAATCGACATTCTCAGATATTGAATCATTCGGTTAGTTGTTTGATTACTGAATTGTTATTGTTCTTGATTTGTTGTATGATTGATATGAAACTGTAATTCACAATTGGTATCAGAGCTTTAGGGGTGAATATTCTGATCTGAGATTGAATTTTTTTCGAAATTGCTCACTGTTCTTGAGAATTTTTTTTCGAAAAACCCTAAAATCACTAAGGGTTTTTAATCTGTTTATCATTGACAATGAAAATTGGATCGAAGGTAAAAGATTGATAGATGAATCAATTGAGTATAAACTTGAATTGATTCACAAAACACAGAAAAAGATCTAGGCATTTTTGCTAAATATTTAAAAATACAAAAACGAACACTGTTCTATTGAAAAAGTCCAACCTAGATCTATTTTTGCATAAAGGTGTTTCACAAAAAGTGTTTGTATTCAAAATCCTCACCTTCGATTGCAATTTGAGTGAAAATGGGTAAATTTTTGGATTTAATTTGAATTTCAGACTTGAAAAATCAGAAAATATTAAGAAACTCGAAATACACATATCCTTTGTGTTATTCGAGTTGAATACCTGTGAAATTCGAGTTGACAAAAGTGTCAATCGAGTTGACAATCACTGTCAATCGAGTTGACAACCACAGTCAATCAATTTAGATATAAAGTTCATTCGAGTTTATTTGAAGTTTGAAATTTATTCGAGTTTCAAAGAAGACAAATTCGAGTTTCAATTAAGAAAATTCTAGTTTCATTTTAAACAAATTCGAGTTTCATTTCAAATTCATTCGAGTTTCCTTCCAAACTCACTCGAGTTTCATACCAAACTCAATCGAGTTTCACATTAAACTCAATCGAGTTTCACATTAAACTCATTCGAGTTTCAAACTACAAACTCATTCGAGTTTCACTTCAAACACACCCGAGTTTGATCCTAAACTCATTCGAGTTTCACATTACACATTCAAGTTTCACAAAGCTCATTCGAGTTTCATACTTAGATCATTCGAGTTTAATACACACATTAATCAAGATTGTTGCAATACATCAACATCAAGTCTATTCAGTGTCTGAGTCAAGTTGATTATTGCTACTAACAAGTTACTGTGTTGTAGATTTCAGTACTAATCTGTGTTTCCAAGTTTGATCAAATTTTCAATCTCAATCAAAGTTCATCAGATCTTAGACAGTTTCCCATATATCAATCAATATGTCTAAAGACGCTCTGGCAATGGGATCAGAAACCAAACCCCCAATTCTATACAGGGGTGAATATGTTCAATGGAGGGAGAGGTTTCTTGAATTCATTAGTTTTCATGATTTATCAGAAGAGATGCTGAAATCCTTAACCGAAGGACCAGCCACCTTCATGGAAACAATCCCTGGAGTACCCACCGGTAATCCCCCAATTCCACCAAGGACAGTAGAGGTCACCAACCTGACTGAGGCCCAAAAGAAGAGAAAATTAGGGGATAAAACTGCCAGGAAGTTACTTCTGATATCCATCCCCAATGATGTTTACACATGCCTCACAAACACAAAAACTGCTAAGTCAATTTGGGATGAAGCGTGTAAAATCATGAGGGGATCTGACAGAGCTGCCACAAACAGGGCTAGAAACAGCCTAATGACGTTTGAAAATTTCAGAGCCCGTGAAGGTGAACTACTGGAAAACACTTACCTAAGGTTTGTGAATTTGGTAAGTGAAATGAAACGAAACGGAGTGACAAAGTCCAATCTGGACATAAATGTCAAATTCCTAAATGTTCTGAATCCTGAATGGGAAAAATATGCTATGATTATCCAGCAAACAAAGGATATTGAAGAAATGGATTTTCATATGAGATTTGAGAACCTCAACAACTATCAAGAGGTTGTGTTGAGGAAAATATCAAGAAAGAAGAAAGCCGAGAAAGAAACTGTTGATCCATTGGCTCTACTGGCAGAGAAAAAGTACAAATACAAAATGAAAAAGGAGAAAAGAGCCGTAGTCAGCAGTACATCTTCCGAATTAGAATCCTCAGATTCATCTGCTGATTCAGAGATAGAAGAAATGAAAAAACAGATGGCACTGCTTACAAAAGCATTTCAAAAGAAATTCTACAGAAAGCCAACCAACAATAAGATGCGCTATAAAACAGGCTCGAGGAAAATTGAGAAGAAGGACAAATATGAGAAATCTGGAGAAAGTAGTGGAAGAAAGACTGACAAATATGAAAAGTCAGACAAGCCAGCAAAGAAAGAGTCAGAACAGAAATGTTACAACTGTGGAAAACCAGGTCATTATGCCCGAGAATACAGATCCCCAGTAGTCAAAAACTCAGACTACTATACGAGAAAGGCTCTCTTAGCCAAAGAAAAAGAGTCTGGCAAAGCTCTTATGGCGGAGGATGACCACTGGTTGCAGTTATCTGAAGATGATGATATTTTGGATGAAGATGCTCATATTTGCCTCAAATCAGAAATTTTCAATGAGTCAGAATTGAGTGAATCAGCATTGATAGCTGAAGATGAAGTATGGGTTGGATTAACTGATGAAGAGGATGCAGAAAGACAAGAATCTGAGGAGGAAGAGACAGAAGAAGTTGCATTGATGGCAACTGGAAAAAATGAGGCTGAAAATGATGAAGATTCAGAGTCTGAAAAATCAGATGGTTCAGATAAGCCGGAGGTACATTCTAATTCTGACTCTGATATTGATGAATCATGTGTATTAGAAGAAAAACTAACTCATATGCCCTTTATGCTTAAAAAGTTTGAAAAATCTTTAAAGGCGGAAAAGAAAAATGCTAATTCTTTGGAAAACAAACTTCGTAATGAACATAACTTAGTTTTAGACTTTTCCAAAGATAAAGCATTAGCCTTACGAGCAGTTTCAGACTTACAAGATAAGGAAAGAGAACTACAAAGCAATATACTCAATCTTAATCACAATATATCTGATTTACAAGAAAGACTGCGAATAGCAGAATTAGAAGCTTCAAACTTTTCTGTAAAATATCATGCTATTTTTGAAGAACGAACTAAACTTTATGAGAAAATAAAGAAGATGGAAGATGAATTTATCAAAAGAGGGCAAACAGATCAAACAATTTATTTAAATCAACCAAAAGACACAGAATTTTATAATTCTAAATCTGGAATTGGTTGGGAAAATCCAAAATATCTGACAAAAGCAATATCTAGTTCACCAACATTATATGATGTCAGATACATGAACTTAGGATTAAAAATGACATTTATGAAAGCCTCTGAAGAAGTAGAATCTAGTGAAGAAATAAAAAGATTACGATCAGACAAAATGCAAAATTCTGGTGATTATACCAGAATAAATGAAACAAGTAATATTCATGATACTAAAGAAGAGTACATTCAAACATATTCTGAAAAGGATTTGTCTGAATTACCTACTCAATCTCAAAAATTATATCTGCCATATTCAATTTTAGAAAAGATAAATTCTGATCTAGAATTGAAAGTTAAAAATTTTGAGACAGAGAATGGAACTCTCAAGGCTGAACTAAGAACTATGGAACAAAAGTTGCAAGATCAGCCTAAAAACATAAAGTTGTCTGATCCACAATCCTCTACTTCTCTAGATTCTATAAATTCAGAAAAGGAATTTGATCTGTACATGCACTCTGACTTTAATTCATTAGAGCAAATGTTTGGTAAAATTGATAAATTTATCAAACCTTTGCATAACAAACAATCAAATGATAATAAAGAACCTGTTAAAATTCTGCAAAGAATGTCTACAGATTCTTTAAAATCATCTGAAAGTTCACCATTATTACTACAAAAGAAGGAGAAAACAAAAATTATTGTTAATACTCCTAACTTTGAAAAGGGTGAATCATCTTCATCAGTGGACTCAATTGCACTTAAAGTCCAATCTTCAAAAGGTATGAGAAATTTACAGAAGAAACGAGTATCTAAATCTACTAATTCTCATACTTCTTTTATGTCTGATATCATTGTGAACGGTTCGAGAAAACAAGTTTGGCGAAAGAAGAAAAGAGAACAGAAAAACAAGAGTATAAAACAAGAGTGGCGCGTGAAGGACAAAATTGTTACAGATAGAAATAGCAACATTGAACATTCTGTCTGTAATAATAAACTTGTTAATAATTCTTGTATAAAGTTTTCAAGAACGGACTTAATTGCTTTGAATTCTTGTGCTTGTAAGCCTTCAATTGTTAAATCTAATAAGCTCGTCTGGCAACCGAAGAAAAGGGACCCATTTTATGAACAGAAAAAGGTTCCACAGAAAAGTATTTCAAAAACAATTCCACCGCGAATTGTACAAAAGTGGATACCTAAAAGAACAGTTCAAAAGTGGGTACCTAAAATAACTTCAAATGATAAGCTAAAAGCCATATCTGTTAGAAAAACAAATAATACCGGACAACGAGACACTCACGGACTTTGTAGAAAAGTTTTGTGGGACGGTCAGATTTGGAAATGATCAATTTTGTCCGATCAAAGGATACGGAAGTCTCAAATACGACAAAATTACCATCCAAAAGGTTTTCTATGTTGATGGTCTTGGACACAATTTGTTTAGTATTGGACAGTTGTGTGATAAAGGTTTAGAAGTCAATTTCAAAGCCAATTAGTGCAGCATCAGGTCCGGAGAAGGAAAGGAAATATTGGCAGGAAACAGGAAAACAAATTTGTACTCCATTGATTTAGTCTCGATTAATCTGAAGAAAGATGTCTGCTTAATGTCAAAAGCTACATCTAAAACAGCATGGCTGTGGCATCGTCGCCTTTCACATCTGAACTTCAATGAGTTAACCAACCTAGCAAAAGGAGGGTTAGTTAAAGGGCTACCGACTCTTAAATTCCAAAAGGAGCAGTTGTGTGCCGCATGTGAAAAAGGAAAAATGACAAGAGCTACACACAAATCCAAAACAAAACACTCATCCACGAGAGCACTGGAATTACTGCATATGGATTTATGTGGACCAATGAGAGTACAAAGCATTAATAAGAAACGATATGTATTGGTGATAGTTGATGACTATTCATGATACACATGGGTTTTCTTCCTGAGGTCCAAATCAGATGCAACCGAAACGATCATAGACTTCATCCGGAAAATACAAGTGAAGTTGCAACTCACAATTCAAACAATCCGCTCAGATAACGAAACAGAATTCAAGAACAAATCACTTGACTCATTCTTGAATTCTATAGGAATTACACATCAGTTTTCAGCTGCTCGAACTCCACAACAAAACGGTGTCGTTGAAAGAAGAAATCGGACACTAGTGGAATCAGCTAGGACGATGTTGGCATATTCAAATTTATCGTTATTCTTATGGGCAGAAGCAGTTGCAACAGCTTGTTTCACACAGAATCGTTCAATCATAAATAAGAGATTCGGAAAGACTCCTTATGAATTGATTAATAAATGAATACCTAATATTAAATTTTTCCATGTCTTTGGTTGCAGATGCTTTATTCTAAACGACAAAGATAATCTTGGAAAGTTTAATCAAAAAGAAGATGAATGAATATTCATCGGATATTGAAAGGAGTCGGTTGCCTTCCGAGTGTACAACAAGAGAACCAAGACAGTCAACGAGAGCGTGAATGTCAAATTTGATGAAGGAGTGGTAATGGCTTCTGAACACACCAGTTCAGGACCCGAACCTAAGACGCAAACTTCATTGGAGTCATCTGAACAAAATGCTGAACACTCAGAATTACATAAGTTGTTTGAGAATTTTTATGAAGACTATTTTGAAAAGCCCAAAACTAATGTTCTAAATTTGGTGCCTGACAGGATTACTGAAGATCCAGTCGTAGTCTCTGATCTTTCTCAACAACAAGTTTCAGAAGAAACTGGAGAAGCCTCAACAGCAAATGTGCAGTCGACTACTGAGATTGTACAACCCATTGAACCTCCAAATTCTTCTGAAACCCCCATTACTTCTGAACATTCAGAAGCTCCTACCTCAGATGTCCCACCTACAACATCTGAAGTAACTCCCCAACCATATCTAGATCGTAATCCTAATCAAGACCAAATAAAACCGTTTCCACATACTTTTAAGTGTACAAGAAATCACCCAATAGAAAACATTATTGGTGATCCATCCGCGTCAGTCCAAACCAGAAGGGCAACCATAAATGAATGTTTATTTTCAAATTTTCTAAGTAAAATAGAGCCCAAGAATGTAAAAGAAGCACTTTTGGATGCTGATTGGATTGTGGTGATGCAAGAAGAACTGAACCAGTTCGAACGGTTAAAGGTCTGGAGACTTGTTGAGCGCCCAAAAGACAAATCCATTATAGGCACGAAATGGATCTTTAAAAACAAGAAAGACGAACATGGAGTAATCATTCGGAATAAAGCTCGTCTCGTTGCTAAAGGATACATCCAACAAGAAGGGATTGACTACGATGAAACGTTTGCACCAGTTGCACGAATCGAAGCGATTAGAATGTTTTTAGCTTTTGCCGCTCATAAAAACTTTACAGTTTATCAAATGGATGTTAAAACTGCGTTTTTAAACGGGGAACTAACAGATGAAGTATATACATATCAGCCCGAAGGTTTTACTGATCCTTCGAGACCTGATCATGTATATATTTTAGATAAGTCACTGTATGGCCTTAAACAAGCACCGCGTGCTTGGTATGATGCGCTTTCAACATATCTGTTGAAATGTGGATTTACAAAAGGTGCAGTTGACACAACCATGTTTATAAAACGTCAGGGGCCGGATATCATAGTTATACAAATATATGTAGACGACATAATATTTGGGTCTACAAATCCAGAATTTTGTAAGAAATTCGCATTTTTAATGTCCCAAAAATTCGAAATGAGCATGATGGGGGAAATAAATTTTTTCTCAGGATTACAAGTAAAACAATTAGCTGATGGTATTTTTATCAATCAGTCAAAATATATACAAGACATGTTAAAGAAATTTAACATGGTCAACAGTACTCCTATGAAAACTCCCATGGCTCCGGATTCAAAGTCAAAACTCGATGAGGACATCTCAGGGAAACCTGTAGATGTGACTCATTATCGAGGTATAATTGGGTCATTAATGTACTTAACAGCTAGTAGACCAGATATTATGTTTACTACATGTGTATGTGCAAGATATCAGGCAAATCCTAAAGAATCACACTTAACAGCTGCGAAACGAATATTAAGATATCTCAAAGGAACTCCAAATCTTGGTTTGTGGTATCCTAGAGAATCTTCATTTAATCTAACTGCTTTTTCTGACGCTGATCACGCAGGTGATAAGATGGACAGAAAAAGTACGTCTGGAGCAGTACAGTTCTTAGGTGACAAACCCGTATGCTGGTCATCCAAGAAACAACATTGCGTCTTATTGTCTACAGCTGAAGCAGAGTATGTTGATGTATCTTGTTGCTGTTCTCAGGTGTTGTGGATGAAGAGCCAACTGCGCGATTACGGGTTTACACCAAAGAAAATACCAATCTACTGTGATTCTCAGAGCGCAATAGCTATTGCATCAAATCCGGTGCAACATTCAAAAACAAAACACATTTACATTCGGTATCATTTTATAAAAGATCATGTAGAAAATGGAAATATAGAATTATATTTTGTGCCTACTGAATATCAACTAGCTGATTTGTTTACCAAAGCGTTAGATGAAAAACGGTTTAATTTTTTGGTATACAAATTAGGTATGTTGAATCGTTAAGATTTAATAATTCAGTAGTTTCAATTTATAATTTTAAAATTTTCATTTTTTTTATTGATTTTTATCTGATGTTAAATTCTTGAATCATAAAAGTTTATATTCTTTGGAATTTAACAAGATCTGGATTGTCATGTGCAGGGAGAGCAGAAAAATAAATTTATCTGATTTTGAGTAAATCTGATAAAATTTTATCTGTTATTTTGTAGGGGGAGCTCAACTGAGAAATACAATACATATTTGAGGGGGAGCAACATTCAGAAATAAAAGGGGGAGCATTTTTTTTTTTGTGTTAATTTTTGGTTATGTGTATTTTTAGATTTTCTTTTTTTAAATTTTCTTGTTTTATTTTTGTTTTATTTTGTTTGATATTGTTGATTGTGTTTAAATCTGTTTTTGATTTTTTTTTATTTTTTTTATCAGGAATTTTTTTTGTTTGTTTTTATTTTGTTCAAAATTTTTTTTTTGAAAAGATATTAAGTGGGTTTTATTTGTTTTGGATGATGGGCCGGATACATTGCAAATCACAATGGGCCGGATAATTCGAATATAAATTTGAATTTTCAAATTCAAATTAATTTTTTCGAATATTTCCTATTCATCATCTTCTCCAAATCCGTTTCTTCACTCTTAAGAAACCGAAAACCCACCCATATCTTTGAAAGCTTCAAGAAAGAATTTCAATTCATTGTGAGTAAAAACATTTGTTTCTTTCATTTTTATATTCAGTATTTCTAAATAAAAGCATCTATCTGTGAATATTAGTGTTTAGGTTCGTATTTTGGGTTTATCTGTTTTTCAGTGTTCATGTCGTTTATCTGTATGTGTTCATAAATCTGAAATTAAATGTGTGGCTTGATTTGGTTTATCAATGTGAACATGAATATGAAATTTCATGATACAAAACAAACCACACAAACAAGAACTTTGGATTTCAGTATAAACAACTGTCGTGTTCTTCTTGTTACTGAAAAGTGAATTTTTAAGAACTTAAATGTTGTTTTTAATCGAAGTTCAGTGAATCAAAAATGATTAAAATGTATTTTCGAGGGGGATACATGTTTTAAATCACTGAAAAACAACAAGGAATAATTTTTTGATTTGTCAGTGTATAGAAGACTTGAAATAAATACAAAAAGAACTTCTCGAATAAAGGCTTTAGTCGAGAAAGTCTAAGACTCATTCGAGTTGAATCAAACGATATTCGAGAAAGTCCAAAAGACATTCGAGTTGATTTCAATAATACTCGAGAAAGACAAAGAGTCATTCGAGTTGAATGCCATGTGACTCGAGAAAGTTCAAGAGTCAATCGAGTTGAATGAAAAGTTATTCGAGAAATTTATATGTATCATGCGAGTTGACTGAATACAGGACTTAGAAAATTTCAGAACTTAAGTCTCGATTGATACATTGTCCGAGAAGACTTATAGTTTATTCGAGTCGGGGTAATGTGATTATCGAGAAAGTGTCTTATTCATACGAGTTGAGTGTTAAACATAACAGTCCACATACTCTCATGTTTCATTCGAGTTTAACAAGTATTTCGTTCGAGTTGGTCATATGTTGAATCGACAAAATTCCTTATTCATTCGAGTTGGACTACTAGAACATACGAGAACACTTAAGACTTATTCGAGAATCTTCAAGTTTTATTCGAGTTTGGTACTTGTGTTATTCGAGAAGGTTATAGTTCATTCGAGTTGATACATAAACTAAGTCGAGTTGTTTCATGTGTCATCCGAGACCAGTGAAGAGTCAATCGAGAATGAAGTAATTTCATTCGAGTTTCAATAAAAATTTGTTCCAAGTGTTGGATTTTTAATGTTTTAAGAAAAATGTCACATTTTTTCAAGAAATTATTATAAAGTTGTAATTTTCTAACATTGGTCTCTAAACGATTGACTCTGGAGTCCTGTCAATAATAGTTTATTATTGTCTGGAATCCCGATGCATTAAACAGAAAATAACAACTTTTTATAATTTCTAATGAAATGTTACAATTTTTCTACATTTGAAGGATTGTCATTTGTGTACCTGGTCTGACTAACATGATTTCTATTTGTTTACAGGTGTTCAAATGGCATCTCCAGTGCAGTCTCAAAATTCCAATTCATCTGACTCCCATTCATCATCCAATCATACTTTAGTATCCACACCTGTTCGTTCAACTTCTGTTGCCCGTCCCTCACAGTCAAATATTATTCCAGATAACCAATTAGTTAAACCTAAACATTGCCTACCTTTTAGAGATAATAACCATCGTCTGGATACCAAGGTTATTAAAGTCAGTCATCCTATCATAGTTGACATCCTCAAGGGCCATCCGTTAGGTTATCTGCTTCAATATAAGCCTTCTATCCCACAGGTTTACCTACAACAATTTTGGCACACAGTCAAATTTGTTCCAGCTGACGGCAATCACCATTTCAAAGTAACAATAGACCAATTCAAAACCAAAATCACTCTAGCCAGACTTCGTCACAATCTATTTCTTCCAAGACGTATAGACACAATTAACTTTCCAGAGTTGGCTGATTTTGAAGATTTTGTGTCGGATTAGGAGCTGGTTCATGATCTGATTTGCCTGGGCTACTCAAAGCCACTACCAAAGAGCTCCAAATTTCATAGGAATGGCTTGAATGGGGAATGGTACACGCTATTTGGAATTATCAATAGGTGTATGACGTCTAAGCACACAGGCATCGACAGATGCAACATTCATTGTTTAAGGGTTTTTCATGGAATCGCGTTTAACAAGCATTATGATTATGCTCAGTGCATCTGGGAGGACTTAAAGGAGATTGTTCTTGCAAAAGCTGCAAATAGAGCAAGAAAATTTGTTCCGCTCCAGAGGTTTATACAAATTCTTATCCGAGGAATTCTTCGAGCAAATGAAAATATTCCGAAGCGAGCCAATTCACAGCGATGTCCAGATTATGTGATGATGAGTTTACACGAAGTGCCGGATTCTCCAAATGCAAATATTATGCCAATCCCGGAGTCGTTGTTAAAATATGCGGATCAAGAGAGTGAGCATGTGAGATTGTATAGGATAGATCATGCTCCAATAGAGACCCAGGAGCCGGGATCTCTTACCCAAGGAGCCTTAGGACTAGAGGAACCTCAGCAAGGGGCTGAAGTTCAGGGTTCCCAATCTGTGAGTGAGGGAGATGACGTTGTAAGGGGAGGTGAGGAAGAGGCTGAGAAATCTGATTCCGAGAGAACTCTATCGGACATTCAAGAAGAAGAAGGTGAAGGTGATGATAATGATGATGATGATGATGATGGTGCTGATGGATGCGATCATCATGAGGGAGGAAGTATGATGATAGATATAGTAAGTATTGCTGAAGAGAGTGTGCGGGATACCATAAACCTAGACAGCCGGGGTATAACCACATCTGCTGTTGGCTCTCCTATGAGAGTTAGCATTGAAGAAGTCAGTATCCCACTGACGACTGCACACCCAACCATCCACTCAGTCTCCTCTCAACAGGAGATTGTTTCAATTGAGCACCGGGATGAACCTTATAGTCTATCCGAGAGTCATTTGGACTTGATGGATATTGAAACAAGTACACAGCTGCCCGAGTGTACGACTTCAATTCAATCACTGAGTATAGATCCTATACAGCCTAGGACACTCGAGTCAACTTCATCCGTTGAAGTTAGTGTGGTTGAACTTTGTGTTCCCACTGGAACATCCTCAGCAACGGAAGCATTTGTTGCTCAGTCGCTTGAAGAGGGTGGAAGTCCAGTCAGAGCAACTACTTTACCAACTCTGAGTACTGGCCACACAGACGTACTTTTTACAAGTTCGACTGTCGTGACAACTGGAAGTCTATGTGACCCAGTGGTGACTTTATCCCCGTTTGTAACTGAATCAACATTAAATCAAGCGTTGAATGAAGCTGTTGCTGGGGTGAACACACATGTATCTGCTCAATTGGCTGAGTTAATGGCACAGATGTCAAACATTCACAAGTTCTTAAAGGGTAAGTCTGTTGCAGAGGAATCAATGAAGCAATCTGAATCTAATCAAGCTATTAATGAATTGAGAGAAGAGTTGAAAGATTTTGTGTTCGAACAATTTGATGAAATGAGAGAACGCATGATAAGTTTAGAAAGCACAGTGATAACTGCATTGGGCAATTTATCAGAAAGGGTTGCAGCAGTTGAGGAAACATGTAAAGCTCAAGCTTCCTCATCCAAACGGAAACATGATGAGCATGATGAGGACTCCGATGATGCTCCTCATGAGGGGGAGAAGAGGAGAAAGCTTGATGAAACTACACCTGGGGTCTTGATGATCACATACCCAGAAAAAGAAACTGAAGTTAAAGAGAGAGAGGCCGGGGGCTCAAAAGAATCGGCTGGTGAACAAAGTGAGCTGGGATTGATTCTTCATGAAGATGTTCCAGTTCCTTTGAACATTCAGTCTGATATTTACAATTTTGTAGAATATATTGATTCCGATGAAGATGTTCAAGTTAAGCATCATGAGTTGAGTATTCAAGGAGTAGGAGAAGAGAGAGAGGAATACATTGAAGTGTCTGAAGATGATGATGTAATTGCTTTAACTGATATTGATTTTAGAGCTGAAAGGATTGAAGAGGAGGAAGGTTTAGTTCAGGAAATCTTGAAAGATACTGAATCGACACCAACGGTTGAAAAGCCTGAGGTGGTTATTCAAGTTAAGGAAGAAATTGAAGAGTTTCCAGTCGAAAACGTGGTTGCTCAAGAAAAGGTTGAGTTAAATGAGGTTGAAGTGATGGAAAGGTTCTTCAATGAATATGTGCTTGCTGATGAGTCTCAAAAGCAACATAGACTCAGATTTGAAGCACAACAAGTCGTTCAGAGGGAAATTCAAGACATGCTGACACTGTTGAACAAAGATGAGATCAGCAAAAAGAAAGTAAAGAAACTTGAGCTTCCGGAGAATAGATCAGCAGAGTTTTTCAGAAAAAGGAACAAGATGCCATACATCGAAGATATTCTTGAAAAATGAATATTTTGCAAGAAACAAGCACCATGTTCTTTTCTCAAGTTATTTAGAGTTTTAGAGCCGAACATGCCGAATCTGGTCAACTATGCTAGCTTTCTGAGAAATAAGACACAAGAAGTTGAGAAGGTTAGGAGTGAGTTCAGGATAGTTGATCTGGTGAAAATTGAAAAGGACAGATTTGTTAAGATCTTCTATCCAACGTTCACTGTTACTAGAGCAGATGGAAACACCTATACGTTCACAGAAGCAGATATGTTCAATATGCACCTGGTCGACATTGAAGATCTATTTGATGAGTTGTGCAGATCAAACGAAATGAACACTGCAGATTTGCACTTAAGACACTTTTTCATTTCATGCATGCCAAATTGGTATTGATGTCAGTGCAAGATCTACAGATAGGTGTTGAACGGGGTATGAGGAAGATCAACATGACAGCTCCTCACAGAGATATCAAGTTTGCTGGAGAGTTGAAAGAATTCCAAGTTATCATGGTAAAGCATCCAGCAATCATGTACAGAGATAGAAATAAGAAGTTAAGAGCTATGAGAAGTGTAGAGCTGAACAAATTTTCAGATGGGACTCTGAATAAAGTTTTGAATGGTTTAAAAGGAAAGCTTGCAGCTGATAAGAAAAGAAAGACGAAGAAATGAGCTCTATCTGTAAATGACCGAAGACTCATGGTTGAGTTCATTTCAAAGATTGAATGGAGGCTCTCGGATCGTAAAAGCATTAGAAGATTTGAACAAAAGCTGGGTTTATCAATTTAAAGACTTTGGTCTTTCCATCAAAGGGGGAGAATGTTAGATTGTATTTTAATTGATGGAAACAAAGTCTAGGGGTTGTTTTGTATTTCTTTAATAGTTGTCACATATGTATATAAATAGTATGTTTGACTTTCAATAGAGAGAGATCTGACATTTGCACTTTTGTACGGAAGAATAGCAGTTACTGATATTGGAAACTATTCTCTCATCATTGTAATCGACATTCTCAGATATTGAATCATTCGGTTAGTTGTTTGATTACTGAATTGTTATTGTTCTTGATTTGTTGTATGATTGATATGAAACTGTAATTCACAATTTATTAATCTTTATAGATATTAGAAATAATGAATCATATTTATCTTTGAGTTTATTTTATTTAAAATAATATATTTTGTTACGTTAATACATTTTGATTTAAATTTAGTATTTTATATTTTTAATTTTAATATTTTGTTATGCCAATACGTTTTGATTTCAATATAGTATTTTAATCTTTTTGATTTACAAGTTTATACATTATTATGTTTTATTCGTTTTCACTTAAATATTTTAATCTTCACTTAACTATTAACGTAGCAAAACCTTTAAATCAAAATGAATAAAATAATAAATTGAAATGAAAACGTACTGGCATTAAAAAATATTTAAACCCAAACAAATAAAATAATAAATTTAAATAAAAACATATTTGTGTAAGCGCGTAACAAAATATTGAAATCAAATATATAAAATTAGCAAACTTAAATCAAAACGTAATGTGTTAGATATTAAATTTCGATCAAGTGGACTTATTTTGTAATAATTATTTAGTTAATGTTAGTCTTGTATTTATTTCCTTGTTAGTTTATTTTAATGTAAAAGTTCAGGGACCAAATGTGACTATGCTAGAAAGATAATTAAAGGAGCCTAGAAATAGGCTTCTAGGGTTGTAATTTTGTAACACATGGTTGAATACACAAGGAATATTGCAGCCGCCATTTCATCATATTCTCCAACATTCTCTTTGTTCATAATCGTTACACAATCATTGAGTCTTGATTCTTTTTGTGAGTGATATAAGAACATTTATGTGCTGATTTGATCTGGGAATACATTACAACAATTGGTATCAGAGCTAAAAAGGTGGATTTCAACTTCTTCATATCGGATTCTGCTGGGTTTCTTCTTCTTCATCGTGTTCTTCATCTCTTCTCTCGGTT
The DNA here is from genome assembly GCA_020465985.1 of Centrapalus pauciflorus. NCBI lineage: Eukaryota > Viridiplantae > Streptophyta > Magnoliopsida > Asterales > Asteraceae > Centrapalus > Centrapalus pauciflorus. The sequence goes on from JAANYP010004361.1 coordinate 101,083, forward strand.
AGATTTTTTTATTCTTCATTTTTCTGCTGTTTTTGTGTTATTATTGTCATATAATCATCACATTATCATTCCCTACTGATTTAGAGCTTATTAGGTTCAATCTTTCCATGAATATCATCATCTAATCGGCTGTTTGGTTATTTTCAAAAATATGGGTTTTGTATGGTTTTTGGTCGGTTTTAATGATTCTTAAGTGTTTTGGTATATTTTAAAACCTAAAAAGTGTTTAAAATAGTTTTCTAATCATTTAGAAACAATTTTAGGCCATACATATGCTTATTTCGAAGTCTGGACTGTTCTGAAAAATTGAATATCTGTTGAATATCTGCTGTCTTTCGGACCTTACTGTAGCATTTCGGACCTAATTTCGGACCATTTCGGACCCAATTTCGGACCATCTAGGACCCTATTTCGGACTACTTCGGACCACATTCGGTCCATTTCGGACCAATTTTAGGTGTACTTCGGACCATCATATTGCCCATTTCGGACCCAGTTTCGGTCCCATCCGAAGTCTAGATCAGGCAATTTCATTTCTATAATTTGTCTTGTGCTTTAATTCAACTTTTCATTTCGGACCATTTCAATTTCGGACCAACCGAATCCGGACCATCCGAATTCAGTCTCCCTTCCTGAAAAATTTCCTAAGTGTTCGTCCGAATTAGACATTGTTCACCCAAATCCGGTCCATCCGAATTCGGTTTCTTCATCCATCCGAAGTAGGCATTGTTCATCCGAATTCGGTTCATCCTTCTTCAATCATCCGAGCTAGGTCCCTGTCCGAACCAACTGTTCATCGGAATTCGGTTCTTGTCCGAACTACAAATCCATCCGAACTCAGCACTTAGATCCGAATCAGTACCATCCAGTGTACTATTCATCCGTAGTCTAGTCCATCCGATTCAAGTTTGCACCTTCAAGATCTTATTCGTTCAATCAGCACCCTCAATCATGTATCGTGAAGCTCTAGTACTCGGATCCGAGAACAGACCACCTGTTCTGTATCCTGATGAGTATGAACAATGGAAGTCCCAGTTCCTAAAGTTTGTCGGTATGCAACTCAACAGAAACCTTATGCTTCAATCGATATCTGAGGGCCCCGTTATCTACTATCGGGAAATCGCGGCTAGACCCGAGGCTGACCCCCTGTACTCGCATCTAAGGTTGAGAGAGAACCAGCTAAAGACGCCGAGCGTGATAGGCAGCATGCCGATAAGAGGGTTGAGTATCTGATCTATCAGGCCCTCCCCACTGATATCTTAGTCGGAGTGGACAGCAAAATGTCTGCTAAAGAAATGTGGGACGAACTAGAAGTGCAAATGTTGGGGGCAGATCTAGATGACAGAGCGAAAATAGAGGAAGCTAAGGCTAAGTTCACCGAATTCCGAGCCAAAGACGGGGAGTCGCTGCAGGCTACGTTTACCAGGTTCTGTGCAGTCCTAAATGAGTTAAACAAACTGTACATCAAAAAGGACAAGGATGACATACTCGTACTGCAGAGCAAGCGAAGAAAACGTAAGGGCGCGCGCTAGCACTCCTGCAAGAAAACGGCCTAGCTAACGCGCCCCTTATTGAAAAGTCAAGGATATTGAATGATCGATATGAGAAAGAAGCGCTCAAGCATTCGATAACATCCAGTTCTTTTCGGCCTTAGCCCTCGAGTGGCAGATTGCATGTCGGGCCACACGACGAGTCCTGAATATTCCCAAGTATCGATCAATGTCGTATTCAAAGAGCTGAAAAAGTATCAAGGTGATGTGGATCACCAGAAACAGATGGCAAATCAACTCGCATCTTTGCTGCTATCTGCTAACACTGGCATCAAACCCAATGATTCCCTAGCCTTGATCTCCAACACGAATATTCCCACTGCATCTTTTGCACAAGGTTCATCATCGTCACAGTACAGGTATGCTTCTCCTCCGCATGAGATAATGGATGAGGAAGAAGCCGTTATTCAAGAACAAATAGCCTTGTGAACAAATCGTCTCCAACAACGACGTTTTTACCACAAGACTAACAATCAGCTCCACTATGACACCGATCAGCGGAGGTACGCAGATGACAGGAGAGATGAACGACGCGATGATTATCGTCGGGATGACTATCGCAGGGATGATAGGTATGAGAGGAGGTACGACGATAGACGCGACTATCGAGATGATCGCCGTTATGAAAGGCGAGACGATAGGCGTGATGATCCTAGGGATGACAAAAGAGACTATGATCGAAGGGACATCGTCGTGATGACCGCAGGGACGATAGAAGAGACTATGATCGTCGAGCTAAAAGGAGAGATGAAAGCCGAGAACCTCGCCGCGCCGACAAGAGGCCGGTAGAAAGAAGGGATGAGAGGCCGAGAGCCGATGAACCAAAAGGCGCCGAAGAGCGTCTCTGTTATAAATGTGGGAAACCGGGCCACTTTGCTCGGGAATGTAATAACAAGTTTGACAGGGACGTAGGCTACTATGAGCGGAAATTGGAAGCCGCTAAAAAACGAACCGATGCCATGGCTCTCGTCGCCCAGGAAGACTACTGGGATGCTGAAGATACCGACGAAGAGGATGATAAGGGAAAGAACTGCTATATGGTTGATCGTCTGGGACTGGATCTCTATGCGACTTCAACTGCTTCAGATTCAGACACTGCTGATGAGGGGGAGACTATGACAAATCCACCAACATGTCTGATGGCTAAATCCAACGATCCCGGATGTTCATCATCCGGTTCAGAGACACAAGAGGTATATTCCTGTTACATTCAATAGCATGTAAATAATTTATCTGTAAATACTGAATGTACATTGCACACACATATACTTGATCTAGAAGCTAGGTTAAATGCTGAAACTAAAAAGTGTGTGCAGGCTGAACATCTAACTCAAACTTTAAAAAAGTGTTTGAATTACATCAATCAAAGTGGTTAACTAATCACAATGTCATAAAACAGATGCTAATCGAAAAAGTAGATGTTCAGGATAGGAATATATACCTTGAATCTTGTATGGATAGGTTGTCTAATGAAAAACTCTCTTTAAAAGAAGAAATATCTGTACTTTCAAAACAATTAGAGACAATAAGTATGGAAAATATAGACATTTTAGAAAAATATAAAATGATAGAAGAAGAAAGAATAAGTCTGTACTCACGAATAAAGATCCTTGACGATGCATTTTTAAAAAGGGGTCAAACTGAACAAACTATTCACTTGAATCAACCCAAAGAAACTAGGTTTACCATTCTAAACAAGGAATCGGTTTTAAAAATTCTAAATATTTGGAAAAGGCTCAAACAGTTTTACCTTTATTTTATGACATGAATTATATGAGAGCTGGACTTAAATCTTTCTTTTTTGGGTCATCAAAAGAAGTTTTAACCCAAGAGGATGAGAAACATATTGAAAATAAACAAAAAGAAATATCTTTTCAATATGAAGAACTTAACTAGAGTTATTCTTCTAGAGTACCCACTTTAGAGGAAGACTTCTTGTCAAGTTATTCAGAAGCAGAAATGAAAGCAAAACCTGTAAAACCAATTCCTCGACTTTATATTCCTATAAAAGTTCTTCAACATCAAATTACTGTTTTAGAAAAGGAATTGAAGTCGACTCAAAAGAAAGCACTTGATCTTCAAGAAGCTCTTCTTAAGAGCGAAGAAAATTTGGTAAATCAAAATTTTCAACAATCTGTAGAATTAACTGTCTACAGAGAAAAATTTGACATGGTTTCTCAAATATTGAAAGATTTCTCAAAAGAACAAACAGTTTCTCATCCCACCAAAATCCCATTTGTGTCATCCAACAAAGGCAAAACTAAAACTGAAAATTCTTCTATCATTTATAAAGGTGAGTGCTCAAAACCGTTTAAAAATGAGGTTTCTAAAAAAACTCAGATTCAATCCAAGTCTTTTAAGAAACCCACTAACCAACAAAAAGAAAATTCTGTAAAGTCTAAATCTTCCATGGATACTGACTCTAATCGTTTTGTTCCTATAGATTATGTAAGAAGAGTTCCTAAAACCACCATGCTGGATTTTTCAAGTTTTTTTGTGAAGAAGGCCGTAATGCCATGTGAATTTGTTTCTAGAGATAGGATACCTGTAATCTCAGAAAACAATGTGTGTAACAATGTAACGAATTCTTCTGTTTGTTTTACTCTTTCAGTGAATTGTTTAATTTATGTCCAACTCGTTATAGACGCCAGTTTCCTGAAATGAATGCTTATGTGTCATATCCTGTTAAAAGAATTCGCAAAAAGAAAATAAAAAATGTTGCATCATCGGCCACAAAGAAAATTGAAACATGTCCTTTGCCGAGGCCCCAAACCAAAGCAAAGGTCAAAAAGGGCTAAAAAATTCAAAAACCGAAGGTAATTTCATCGCCTAAGGTTCCAAAGCCTAATAAAAGCAATCTTCAATGGATTCCAAAAGGCTATGCATCCGGACCACACATAAATGCTAAATGGGTTCCTAATACTGCACACGTGCCATATACACCTGGAACTCCTAACAAAAAGGGACCCATATTGAGACGGGTACCTAAAGTTGTGTGATCTTAGTGCAGATGGTTCTTGGTTACTTATGATCAAGACCCGTTCTTCAATGAATTGGCTTCTAGTTACCATAGACTAGGACCCGTTCTTCTGCTTGTCGGTTGTGCTTAAACCGACACGTTTGGCTACTGTGCACACAGCTCAGGACCGGTCTTATTTCATCATGTTTTCTGAACATCTCGGTTCAGAACACGGTTTGATTGTCAATAAAAGATGGATGTGTTTGAATGCATATATGTTTTCATTATATGAATTTATCTGTTTTTCGGGCTAAATCCATCTGGTATATGGATTCGGGTTGCTCCAAGCATATGACTGGGAGAAGAGAATTGCTGTCCAACGTAGTTGAACAATATTGCGGAACAGTAAAATTCGGGAACAACCATCAGTCTCATATAAAAGGATACGGGGACTTAGTCCTAAATAATCTAGTCATCAAGGACGTTGACTATGTTGAGGGATTATCGCATAATCTATTTAGCATAGGACAGCTCTGTGATAAAGGACTAGAAGTAACGTTTAGGGCTAAGAACTGCAGTGTAAAGAGTATGGATGACAAAGAAATCTTATCCGGTTCTTGTAACTCTAACCTTTACACCATAGACGTAGCCAAGCTCATAGTAAAGGATATCATTTTCCTCTTATCAAAAGCCTCTTCAAAAGGCTCTTGGTTGTGGCATCGAAGGCTATCCCACTTGAACTTTGACAATATCAACAAGCTGGCTGCGAAACAACTGGTCAAAGGTCTCCCAGAATTACGATATGAAAAAGACCATCTTTGTGGAGCTTGTAAGAAAGGAAAGATGAAAAGATCATCTCACAAACCAAAACCCGAACCATCAACGAAGAGTATTGGAGTTACTTCACATGGATTTATGCGGACCGATGCGAACCCAAAGCATAAATGGGAAGCGATATGTGTTGGTTATCGTTGATGACTACTCACGATATACCTGGGTTAAGTTCTTGCGATCCAAGGATGAGACGGCTCAAGAAATCATAGATTTTATAAAGAGTGTCGAAACCCAACAGCAACTGTCAGTTCAATCAATCACATCAGATTACGGCACGGAGTTCAAGAATTCGGTAATTGAGGGCTTCCTTCGATCCAAAGGTATTCAACATCAATATTCTGCTGCTAGAACACCACAACAAAATGGAGTCGTGGAAAGGCGTAACCGTACCCTTGTGGAAGCTGCTCGTACAATGCTAACCTACTCAAAGCTACCTCCATTCTTGTGGGCCGAAGCCATATCAACAGCTTGCTATACACAAAATCGCTCCATTATCCATAAGCGATTCAATAAAACTCCTTATCAACTCTTTCTGAATAAAGTGTCTTTTATCAAGTACTTACGTGTATTTGGTTGCAGGTGTTATGTGCTGAACGATAAAGACAACCTCGGAAAATTCAACGAAAAAGCAGATGAAGCAATCTTCATTAGATACTCATCCAACTCGAAGGCTTATCGTGCATACAATACCCGAACCAGGACAGTCAATGAAAGTGTGCATGTCACGTTTGATGAGTTGGCTGAACTGGCACCCGAAGTTGATCATACAGGACCACGCATTACAAAATGCCTGGAGACTCTTCTACTCATTCTACTTCTTTTTCATCTTCCAATTTAGTTAATTTATTTGATCCTTTTTACGTAGAATTTTTCGGTACTAATGCTAATGTTTCTAATGTTGCTAATAATGTAGGTAATCCATCCAACAATTCAACTGCACCACAAAGTTTATCTGCTCCATCTTCATCCACATCATACCCTCATCCATCAACATCATCCACTGATACATCCGAAGTTGAATCTACTCCTGTAATACCCTCACATATAATGTCAAATATCCTTCCTTCATCTGAACACTCGGAACTCGAACCGGAATTAGTGGTACCATCACTTGAAACCATTGACCATGAATCTTCATCCATCCCCAATTTAACCACTGAGACTCCATCCCGAGCACCCCTTCCACACGAGATTAAATGGACCCTAAGTCACCCAACCGATCAGATCATTGGTGATGTTTCAACTGGTGTCCAAACACGTAGGGCGTCTGCTAATGAATGTCTCTTCGCATCATTCCTTAGTATGATAGAACCCGCTCGTGTGGATGAAGCCCTAAAAGACCCAGACCGGATAGTTGCAATGCAAGAAGAAATCAACCAGTTTGAACAGCTCAGAGTATGACGGTTAGTTCCCAAGCCAAAAGACCGTACAGTGATCGGAACAAAGTGGATCTTTAAGAACAAACGAGATGAGAACGACATTGTGATAAGGAATAAAGCGAGAGTTGTTGCCAAAGGCTACCGACAACAAGAAGGGATAGATTATGACGAGACCTTCGCTCCAGTTGCACGGATCGAAGCAATCAGAATCTTCTTGGCGTACGCGGCACACAAAGACTTCAAAGTGTACCAGATGGACGTCAAGACAGCCTTTCTTAACGGTGAACTTAACAAAGAGGTGTACGTTGAACAACCACAAGGATTTGTTGACGCACATAAACCTGACCATGTTTATGTCCTAGACAAAGCCCTCTATGGTTTAAAACAAGCACCTCGCGCATGGTATGATAGTCTCTCTAATTTTCTTATCTCTGCCGGTTTCAACAAAGGTGTGGTGGACACAACTCTGTTCACGAAAAAGGAAGGCCCACACATAATGCTAGTACAAATATATGTCGACGACATTATATTTGGATCTACTGACAGTAATTCTGTAAGGATTTTTCAGCCCTAATGGAGTCCATGTTCGAGATGAGTATGATGGAGGAAATGAAATTTTTCCTCGGATTACAAGTCAAACAACTTGAGAATGTGATTTTTGTTTACCAGTCGAAATATACTCTTGATATTCTCAAGAAGTATAAGTTAGACTCTTGCACGATTATCGCAACTCCCATGGCCTTCAACTGTAATTTAGATACCGATCCTTCTGGGAAAAGTGTCGATAATACAAGGGATGATAGGATCCTTACTGTATCTGACTGCTCGTAGGCCTGATATAATGTTTTCAACATATCTTTGTGCTCGCTTTCAGGCCGACCCGAAAGAATCACACCTAACTGCGGTAAAACGCATTTTTCGTTATCTTAAGGGTACACCCGATCTTGGTCTATGGTATCCAAAGGGAACCGATTTTTGATCTTACCGCCTTTTCAGATGCTGATTTTGCAGGTTGTAGAGTTGACAGAAAAAGCACATCGGGAGGAATACAGTTCTTGGGAGACAGACCGGTGAGTTGGTCCTCCAAAAAGCAGAATTGTGTTTCAACATCCACAGCTGAGGCTGAGTATGTAGCAACTGCAAGCTGTTGCTCTCAAGTGCTGTGGATGAGAACACAATTACGCGATTATGGATTCTCACTCACAAATATCCCAATTTACTGCGATTCCCGAAGTGCAATTGCCATCTCTTGCAATCCCGTGCAGCACTCTCAAACAAAACACATATATATCATGTATCATTTTATTAAAGATCACGTAAAAAAGGGAACGATTGAATTGTATTTTGTTGGCACGAAATATAAACTTGCAGATATCTTTACTAAAACTTTAGACGAACCTCGTTTTCAGTTTTTAGTATCCCGTATCGGCATGTTGAATCCGCCTTCCAATTAAATATCAGATATTGTTTTAAATAATTCTATTTCAATCTATCATGTTTGAAATTCCTTTATTTTAGAAAATATCTGTTATTTAAATTTAAGGATTATGTCACACAATTAAAACTCAATATTTTCGTATCTATGTACATTTTAAATAATTAATGATCCTGACAAATTGCTGTGTGAATTGTTCATCACTGAGTGGGACGCAAATGTGATCCAGGTTTGTCTGTATCTTTAAGACTAAATAGGTTCAAGGATTTAATGTGAAAAAGATAAAAGAAGAGAAGCGGTATTTATTTGAGGGGGAGTATAGTTAGGATGTTAGTTTTTATAATTCTTGGTTCCTTTTTAGTTTTTTTATTTATATTAGTTAAATTTTTAAATTTTAGGTTGGTTATTTTTTATTATTTTAAAGTTTAATTTAATAGATCAGAAAATCCCAAAAAGATTTTAGTTGCTTAAATTTGTCAAAAAGCCAAAAAATATTTTATCTTATTTTATTTTATTTTATTCTGTCTTAACTTAATTGCTAAAAGAAAATCTCCAAAATTATTTTATTTTGCAATTACTTATTTTTGTTTCAAAGAAAAATATAAAAAGATGTAACAAATTGGGCAAAATTTTGGTTTAAAACTTTTTGTTTCTATTTATTTTTAAGGCCCAATATGTCTTTTGTGTGTGTGTTATGTTAAACATCCGGCGGCCCACAAGAAAGTTGGGTGCGGATCAATCTGATCCGACCCGACCCGAGGCGCTATAAAAGGTGGGTCAACGGTCAACTTCCACTTCCTTCTTCCTTAAGCCTTCAAATTTCTTCTTCTTCTCTCTTTTCTTTCGTCGACCACCGCCAAAACCACCATAATCCTTCTTTCAAGCTTTGTGAATCATCTCCTTTCTTCGTTTTTCTTGCATTTCTTGACTTCGGCATCATAAGGTAACACATTTCTATCTTTATTTTAGCATTTAACTTCCTATTTTGTCCATTTGATTTTCAAATTTTTCTTAGTTTTTCATTTCGGTTTTTGCTAATTTTATGTCATTTAATGTGCTTTGTTTAGTTAGTTGTAGTTATATAAATTGTTCCTTACTTGATTTTAGTCTAGGATCTTCATTTTCATGCATTTTTATCAACATTTGAACTGTTCACGTTGCATGCTACATGAACTCATTTATTGAACTGCTGGAATTCGGACGTCCGAATTCGGACCAAGCCCAGAATTCGGATGTCCCACTTGCACCAAATTCCAAGTTTTTCCAACTGAAAAGACCGAATTCGGATACTGTGCCTCCGAACTCGACCACTGTTGATCCGAATTCGGTCCTTAAAAGACAGTTCAAATTCAAGTCTAAATCATCATACACTATTGATCCGAATTCAGACCACATCCGAAAAGCCTATTTCATCCGAATTCAGACCATTCCCTCATCATTGCATACATCCAATTTCGGTCCCCATCCGAACTCACATCACCATCCGAATTCGGACCTTACACTTTCACAACATCATCCGAATTCGGACCATCATATGCAATTTCAAATTCATCATCCGGATTTCGGCAGGATCCGAATTCGGTGACACTGTTCATCCGAATTCGGTCCATCCGAAATCCAACACTTAGCATAATTTTTTTAAAATTTTTCCATTTTTGTATTTTTATTATAAATCAAAATCCAAAAAGATTTTCATTCCGGTGCACCATTGATTAGAGTTAGGATTAGTGTTTGAGTGAAAATGTATGTTCTAACATTGGTCTCTTAACGATTGACTTTGGACTTTATTCAGTAGAATTTTATTCTACTAATAAAGACCCGATGCTTTAAACAGATCAGACAGTTTCTATTTCACACTTATCTAGACTTAATATTAATGTCTTTTCATTTAAAGTCTTCTGTTCTAACTTTGATGCACCTTTACAGGAAACATGGAACCAGCTATCATTCTTACCATACCCCATCCCCCCATTCCCAACAACAATGCCCAATTACCCGAAGAATCTATTCTTCCACAAGCCGAATTCGTTGAGTTCATGCCACATAATTGGCAGCTTGACGTGTCCATCCTCACCCGAGAACCCGAAACTCTAGCCTTCGACATCCTCACTAACCACCCAATCTACTACTCCCTTTCCACAGCCATCGCCGTTCCCCAAATATACCTGCAACAATTCTGGAATCGGTTGCAATTTGTCCCCGATGCCGAACCACACTTCACCACCACCATCGACTGTGTCCCAATCAAGATAACCACCGCAGCCATACGTCATATCCTTCACCTCCCCGCCGAAGCCCATTCCCTAAAACGCCTTCACTTTGCTCCCATTCCTTCCGTCCAAGAAACCCTCTCTGAAATTCAAGCCTTGGGATATGACGGTCCACTTACCAAACCCTCCGATTTCAGAACCAAGAATCTCCAGGCTCACTGGAGGATTTTGTTTAACGTCATAAACAAATGCTTCACCGCAAAGCGTTTTGGCCACGACTCTGCATCCGCTCAAGTCCTAGCCATGTTCGCTGGCTTTGCCTACGACCGACACGTGGATTATGCAGCATTCCTCTTCGAGGAATTAAGGAGAGTTCATCTGGAGAGGGGCACCAACCGAGGACGAAAATATATTCCTCTCCAGCGTTTTCTACAACTCATCATTCAGTACGCCATGGACAACGATGACGACATTCATGAGCGTCCAGAGGCAGATGTCTACCCAACAGTGGCAATCCAAAAGCTCAATCTGCCAAAAGGAGCTCCTTCTGTTCCAGTCATGACAATTAGGGGTGTGCAAAAAATCCAGAAAACCAAATAAACCGAAAAACCACCCGACCCAAAAACCGAATTGGGGTTTCGGTTTGGATTATTCGGTTTCGGGTTTCGGTTTTCGGCTAAAACCGAAAACTGGTTATGGTTATTTGGGTGGTTTGGTTTTTAATTTTTATTTTCGGTTGGGGCCCGAATAACCGATTAAGAAATGAACCAATTTATATTTTATATGTATCTTTACTTCTTCACAGTAGCAGCCCATCTAATTTTTTCAAAATTCCAGCCCACTAAATTAAAAACCCAAATACCCACCTTAGGGTTTACTCACCATTCACTAGTACCACTCACGTATTCATGCTCCTCACTTCCTCAGTCCTCACAGCCACCGCCTCACAAGTCACAACTCACAACCAAATTGGCGATCTCTTTCTTGCAGATTTGGTGTGGGTTCCTCCTCTGTTCGACCTCAAAACTGGCGATCTGCTCTCCCCATCTCTGTCCGAGAACCGAGACTTCGACCTCGTGAGTTGAGACTCAACAACGAAACAGGTACCTCAACGAGTATGTGTTCATTTTAACAATCGATGTATCTATTTTTTCCTAGAGGATTTCATTATTTGGGGTGGGGGACATCGGCTACAGTCGCTACACACTTACGATGCGTGTTCATTTTATTAATCGATGTATCTATTTGTTTCTAAAGGAAGTGTAGTTAATTGAAAAAAGTATACTTGGTGAATCGGTGTGGTTCATAATGTATTGATGTTTGTAATTTTTTTTCGTTTGGTAAAAATATATATGATGTTTTATTCGGTTTGGTAAACCGAAACCCAAACCGTATTACCCGAACCCAATTAAACCGAAAACCAATTAACCCAAATAGTAATGGTTTGGTTTGTGGGTGAGTTGGTCGAGGTATCCCAAACCGAATAACCGAAAAACCACCCGAATAACACCCCTAATGACAATCCCACTGTCCCTTCTTCAAAGGGCAGTGCTATCGGAAAGGGTTCGGGCATATATGAGAGAGTTCTATCCGGATGAGGCTCGGTCAGATCCGACTGAGCCTACCCAGTCCGAAGGTGAGGTTAGAGTGAGTGAGGAAGAGGGAGAAGCGGCGGAAGTAGAACAATCAATGGGGTTAGGTGAGCGGGAGCTTGTGCGTGTGAGCGAGGGAGGAGCAGGTGAGGCAGTAGAGACGGCGGCATCTGAACGAACCGTCTCTGTTGTAAGAGGGATTGAGGTAACATCTGAGGGTGACCGCAGCCCAATCAGCCGGACAACCCACTTACAGACCATTAGTCCAATGGTCGAACTCACCCCAACCACCCACTTAGCATCCTCTCAACAGGGTGCTACTTCATTTCACGGGGAATTACCACGCATGACATCACCCTCTCATTCGAAGAGTGGTGGTGTTGAATGAGGTCACACTCCGCCCCATGTGACCGAGCATCTTTCTCCCACGATTCACTCCCCACCCCCACACACATCGCACGACGCCTTCGTGGCGTCCCTTGAACGAGCTGCCTCCGTGGCGGCTCCACAAACTTCTGGATTTGCGCATCCCATAGTGGAGCCAGAAATGAAAGAAGGAAGACCTGAAGTGGCTCCATCTACGCCATCCACTTCAGGCCATCTCCAAATTAACTTAGAGATGTTAACGGCAGCTCTACGTGCTACCGGTGTTGTTACCCAGACTGCCCTGGACGCCCATAAGGAGGCTGCCGAGGAACGACATACTGCCCTTCTATCACTAATTAAGGGTAAGGGTGTCGCTTCTGAGGATGTGCCTCCACCAGGGACCCACTCAGTCCAAATAATGATTCAAGAGCTATCCGACAAAATAGACGCGCAGAACCGCCTAATCCTTCAAGTCCCGGAGCAACTAAACTCCCGAATGGACCGTCTAGAATCGGCAGTGATCGAGCTCCAGTGCCGTCCACAGGCTGAGTCATATAAAAGGAAGCATGACGATCAGGACGACCGTGATCGCCATGAGGGGGAGAAGCGCCAAAAGACTTAGTCTGAGGACCCAATGTTGATCGTAGGGGGAGCAGAAACAGAAACTACAGAGGTTCAGGGGTCAGGGGAAAAGATGCACGAGGCTCAGGAGTACTTAATGATAGAAGACGAGCCCATGTTCGAGGTTCCAGCTCCACTGGATCCAATGACAGCCTTGGTTGAACCCGTACACGAAAAAGTTGAAATCATATTGGTGTCTGACTCAGACTCCGATACTGAGGACAACCAACCTTTAATCATTCCTAAGCCTGAGCCCAAATCACCTCAAAATCATCATCCTCCTTTGAATTCCTAAACTCTCCACCCCCAGCTCCACAACAAGAAATACTATCATCCATCCAAGCTCCCCAATCACTAAAAGAATCCCATTTAGTCCAAAGCCCGCCAAGATCTCAAAGTCCTCCCCTAGTCCAACAAACTCAACGACCAGGCCCTTCAGAAACCACGAGGGTAGATTGCTTTGATGAGACTCCTACAGAACCCGGTGAATATGACAGAAGCGATCTATATTGGGTAGGCTGGTATTCAAAGGGTGAGGTACACACACTACCACCAGAATTGAAAGAGGAACTAAGACAAGAACGACGGGGGAAAATCTTCAAATTGCTAGAAGCTAAATCATCAGAAATAGAAGACCCCCCGTTCAGGGCCTCAAAGAATTCCTTCAAAAGTTTCCTCCAGAGCAATTTCAAAATCCGTTCCTAGAAGAACGTTTTAAGATGGTGTTCAGAAAGAAGCCAGGGTCTTTCAGCAGGCACTTACTCATGGAACTGACCAACGCATCCAAAGCTGAACAGGCCGAATACAACCAATTAATGCTCAGGGAAAGGAGGTCCAAAGTCTCAAAGTCAAAGATAAAGAAACTCCTGACCATCACCATGTGCAAGAGAGCAAAAGTTTACTATCCTGCCTTTCAGGTAGAAAGAGAAGATGACACAGTTGAGGAGTTCTACGAGAATGACTTGGACTTCA
>JAANYP010004361.1:120000-439968 GCA_020465985.1 Centrapalus pauciflorus
AAGAAACAAGGGAGATGATGCTAGCCATCATGGTTGAGCAGAACAAGATGATTCAGGATCAGTTTCGGGCTCGAGATGAGGCCGAGATTGAGAGAAGGGAGGATAAGAGAAAGAACAAGGAAAATGAAGGGGGCAACGATGATAATCAAGATGACAACACTGGGTCATCAAACAAACCCAAAGGTTGTCGGTTTAAGGATTTCAAAGGAAATGGGGCCGTGGAGTTTAATGGACTAGGAGACGCTGTTGCCGCACTTGAATGGATAACGGCAACCGAACGGACATTCCAAATCAGCGACTGTGCTGAGAAGGACATGGTTCGGTATGCTACCGCTATGTTCACCAATGATGCGATTATGTGGTGGAACGCTATGGTGAATGCTTTGACATTGGAGAAGGTTTCTGTGATGACTTGGGCTGAGTTCACGGACTTATTCACTCAGCAGTACGGTCCGGTTGATGAGCGCCGAAGACTGGAGGCAAAGTTTATGGCTTTGATGCAGGGGACTAAGACTGTGTCCCAGTATGCTATAGAATTCACGAGGCTGAGTCTATTTGCGCCTCATCAAGTTGATACTGAAGAAAGGAAGGTGACCAGATTCGAGGCTGGTCTGGATATTGAGATCAGACGAGTTATGAGTAACGTTCGCTATCCTACATTTGCTGTTTTACTTGAGGCTGCCAGAAATGTAGAACAAATTCTGATCATGTCGGGTTGTTCTATTGGGTCTGCTGCTGCTTCCACCAACCCAACACAACCGTCACCGCCGAAGCGCCAGCGTGAGGGAGGAAACTCGGGATCTTCCCGATCGTTACAGTACTCGCCTCAACAGTCTTATCGCCGACAGTCTGGTTCTTCTGGTCGCGCTCGTGCATATTCCATCAACACCGAGCCACAATACTGCAATAAGTGTCATCTGGAGCACTTTGGCAAGTGCACTAATGGACGTGCTTGCTTTTGTTGTGGAGAGCTGGGCCATTTTCAGAGTGAGTGCCCAAGAAAAGGAGATGCTTGCTATAAGTGTGGGGTGTGGGGACACTATAGTAGGAACTGTAGGAAGAATGCTCCAGCAGCTGCTGCTCCATCATCAACACGATCTTCTGGAGGTTCAAGTGGTGGTTCAGTTAACCGTCGGGGTCAGTCACAAAGGGCACCGGCTCGTGCCTTTCAAATTACTGCAGAGGAGGCGAGGGAAAACCCGGAAGTGGTTACGGGTACGTTTATCGTAAATTCTATTCCAGCAAGAGTTTTATTTGATTCAGGTGCAAATCGTTCGTTTGTTTCCACTGTTTTTGCACAAAGACTTTCCATGCCTCTGTCTAGATTATCTGCTATACTTGATATAGAAACTGCTAGCAATACTCTAGTCAAAGTAGATCACGTATACCGTAACTGCACGTTAGTAATTGAGGATGTAGTCTTCAATTTGGACTTGATTCCTATTGAGTTCAGTGAGTTTGACGTGATAGTCGGGATGGATTGGTTGATTGAGAATGAAGCCCAAATAGTGTGTAAGAATCGAATGATAAAGATAACTACTCCGGAGGGGCGTGAGATATGTATATATGGGGATAGGTTGCAAAAGCCCGAAAGCTTGTTGCAAAAGGGTGTGACGCTTACTTAGCATATGCGATTGATGCTAAGGCTGAGAAGAGGACTTTGGCCGATGTGCCTGTTGTTTCACAATTCTCGGATGTGTTTCCGGAAGACTTGTCTGGCGTGCCGCCTGAGAGACAAGTGGAGTTTAAAATTGACTTGATCCCTGGAGCTGCACCGGTAGCTCGTTCTCCTTATCGTCTTGCCCCAACCGAGATGAAAGAAATGATGACACAACTTCAAGATTTGTTGGACAAGGGCTTCATTCAACCGAGTTCATCGCCGTGGGGAGCTCCGGTATTGTTTGTTAAGAAGAAAGATGGCACAATGAGGATGTGCATTGACTACCGGGAGCTGAATAAGTTGACGATTAAGCACAAGTATCCACTGCCGAGGATAGATGACTTATTTGATCAGCTACATGGGGCAAGTGTGTTTTCTAAGATCAACTTGAGGTCGGGGTACCATCAGTTGAAGGTACGAGAAGAGGATGTGCCTAAAACATCATTTAGGACGCGTTATGGGCATTATGAGTTCTTGGTTATGCCTTTCGGGTTAAGCAATGCCCCGGCTGTCTTTATGGATCTTATGAATAGAGTTTGCAGACCAATGTTAGACAAATCGGTGATTGTATTTATTGATGACATTCTGGTATATTCTAAGTCTGAGGCTGAGCACGCTGATCACCTAAAGGAATTATTGGAGTTGTTAAGAAAAGAAAGGTTGTATGCCAAATTCTCAAAGTGTGAGTTTTGGCTACAACAGATACAGTTTCTAGGACATGTGATTTCGGGGGCTGGGATTTCAGTAGATCCGGCTAAGGTAGAAGCAATAAAGAATTGGGAACCGCCGTGTTCAGCTACTGAAGTTAGAAGTTTTCTGGGGTTGGCGGGCTACTATAGGAGGTTCATAAAGGATTTTTCTAAAACTACAGTTCCTTTGACTGCATTAACCAAGAAGAATGCACCGTTTGTACGGGAAACTGTGCAGCAGGAGGCATTTGAGATCCTGAAGAAGGCATTAAGTGAGGCGCCGATACTTGCTTTACCTGAGGGCAATGACGATTTTGTGGTGTATACGGATGCCTCAAGACTGGGGTTAGGTGCTGTACTGATGCAGCGTGGAAAGGTAATTGTTTATGGCTCGAGACAGTTAAAGCAACACGAGAAGAATTATTCGACTCATGATTTGGATTTGACCGCAGTTACATTTGCTCTGAAGTTATGGAGACACTATCTGTACGGTACTAAGTGCCAATTATACACGGACCATAAGAGTTTAAAATACATCTTTAGTCAGAAGGAGCTTAATATGAGGCAACCTAGGTCTATGGAGCTTATTAAAGACTACGATTGTGAGATACTGTACCATCCCGGAAAAGCTAATGTGGTAGCCGATGCTTTGAGTCACAAAGCATATTCTAAGGATTGTTGTTATATGCTGACGTCCACGATGTTAACCTCCACTATTATTGACGATGTAAAAGCCGCTCAGGAGGAAGCCTTGAAAGATGAGAATATTGGTGCTGAGGATATAAGGGCACAGGTTAAAAATATGGAAACGAGCGAGTCGGGATTGAAAGGGATTTACGGAAGAATCTGGGTGCCGAAATTTGGTGGCATGAGACAAGTGATCATTGAAGAGGCACATCAATCCAAGTTTTCTGTACATCCCGGAAGCACAAAGATGTACAACGAACTGAAGGCAGACTTTTGGTGGCCGGGATTGAAAAAGGACATAGGTCAGTATGTGGAAAGATGTCGAACTTGTCGGCTGGTGAAAGCCGAACATCAGCAACCATACGGCAGTCTGCAACCGCTTCCCATTCCGGAATGGAAGTGGGAGCATATCACTATGGACTTTGTCATGAAGTTGCCGAAGACTAAGCGTCAGCACGATGCTGTTTGGGTGATAGTTGATAGGTTAACTAAATCGGCACACTTTACACCGATTCGTGAAAATTATTCATTGGAGAAGTTAGCTCAGATTTATATGGACGAGATTGTTTCTAGGCATGGAGTACCTAAGTCCATTGTATCGGATCGGGATAGCCGTTTTTCTTCAAACTTCTGGTCAGCACTACAAGAAGGGTTGGGAACAAGGATTTCGATGAGTACGGCTTATCGACCACAAACTGATGGTCAGAGTGAACGGACCATCCTTACTTTGGAAGACATGATGAGATCGTGTGTGTTAGATCTCGGTGGCAATTGGGACGATCATTTGCCATTAATAGAGTTTTCATACAATAACAGCTATCACGCGACGATCAAGAAAGCACCGTTTGAGGCTTTGTATGGAAGGAGATGTAGGACTCCTACGTGTTGGAGAGAAACTGGTGAAACACCAATTGCTGGGCCGGCCTTGCTTCAAGAAACAAACGAGAAGATACAGTTGATTAGGCAGAACATGAAGGCGGCCCAGGATCGTCAGAAAAGTTACTACGATAGGAGGCACAAACCGATCAACTTTAAGGTAAATGATTGGGTGTATCTGAAAGTATCACCTATGAGAGGTGTTACTCGTTTTGTGAAGAGGGGAAAGTTGGCCCCGAGATTCGTCGGACCATTCGAAGTAATAGAGAAGGTGGGTACTCAGTCGTATCGTTTGGAGTTGCCTGAAGGGATGTCGGGCATACACCCGGTGTTTCATGTTGGGAATCTTAGGAAGTCTTTTACTGCTGACAATGAAGATTGGGCCGACCACACTGAGCTGCAAGTTGATGAAAGGCTCCGATATGTTGAAGAGCCGGAGTGTGTGTTAGACACAAAGATGAAAAAGCTAAGAAGCAAGGAGATCGAAATGGTGCTTGTACGTTGGAAGCATCATAAGTGAGCGAATCATACATGGGAGACTAAGTCGGAAATGATGAAGAAGTATCCCCAATTATTTGAACCCAAGTAAAACTTCGAGGACGAAGTTTGAGCGTGGTGGAGCCCATGCTGTAACATCCTGATGTTAGAAGTTTCTGTATTTGAGGTTTATTAGTTTTAAATAATGTAATTGAAGTTGAAAAATGAGCAATGATTAAGTATTTGGGATATTTAAAAGTTTGCTGTTATTTTAAGAGAATTAAGAACACTGAATTATTATTATGGAGTATTATGAATTATAAAAGTTAGTAATGATAAAATTAAGAATAAATCAGTATTTTATGGAACCGGTTAATTTGAGGGGTGAAATGTGCAAAATGATGAAAATAAGAATAAAAAGGCCAAAAGCCTTTCATTTTACCATTTGCTCTCTCTCTCTAGACTCTCTCTCTAGAAATTCTCTCTACCTTCTCTCTAGATTATCTCTCAAACCGACCGGCCGATTTTCGAGTTTTATACGTCATCGGAAAGATCTCGAGGAGTAGTACAACAATCTACGATTGCATTCGTGGTTTCGTACGAATTGAGGTAAGAATCGACCCTTAGGCTCTTACATTTTCGGTTTTGAAGATATGCATTCGAGTTTATCATTTTTATGTGATTTAGAGCTAGTTTGGCTTGAGTTTTAACTAGAATATGATAGAGTATGTGTAATAGAATCGAAACTAGGCTTAATACATGACATATACGTGATTTTTAGGCTTAGAAATGTATGATTTAAGCTGCAAATATGAACAAATTCGAGAGAACCAAGAACAAAGTCGAAATGTAAGAACAAACTCGATTTTTGTACTAAATTCGAGTATGTAATTTAACCCTTAAATTCGAGATAGGGTTCGAGTTTAGTCCCTAAATTCGAATGGGGTTCGAATTTAGCCCCTTAAATTCGAATGGGTTCGAATTTAGCCCCTTTAAATTCGAATTTGATGTTTAAAAATTGAAACCCACTTTATAAGCTCGAATATATTGAATGAAACACATAGACAACGCATAAAATAACAAAAGATATTCAAAGGAATAGGTTCGAAACTGAGATGGGTTCAAACTTAGTTATGGTTTGAATTTAACTATGGTCAAGAAATGGGATTCAAATTTATCTTGGATCCGAAACGGGGATCAAATATTGACAAACTTATAAATTCGGTTATCTGAAAATTAAACAGTTTTTAACGCGAGAAATTGTTGCAATTGACTTAACAAGTCCCTTGTGGTGTTGTTTAACCCACAGTGGGGTACTTTGTGGATCCGGTTGAAAGCCCGAGGAGAAATAATATTAATTGAAGTTTAATTACGCACCCACTGTGAGTACATTAGATTTCGCATGTTTATATCTGTTTTATGTTAGCTTTGCCTACTGAGACCTGTTGCTTCACTTATTGTTTGGAATTCTACTAACTTGCGTAGATTTAGATGCACATTCATACTTGTTGCATGTTCGTTCGATTGTTGTGCATCTAGTGATGGACCGGTGGGTCGCATCGATTACTCTGATGTTACTGCGCTATATGACCTGGAGCTGATCCCTCCGAGGTTCTGGTAGGCAGTATGTCATCCCCGATCGTATGTTTGTCTCAGATAGTATGTTTTATGCTGAGCTTTGGGCTCGAAGGGGCTGCGGCTCTGGTTCCGTACTTGGTGTACGAAGAGGGTATACGATGTTTGTCATCGGTGTTACTCTTGGGGCTTCATAAAGATCTATAAAATGCGTAATCTGTGTATTCACTAAGCATTCGCTTACCTCTCAGTTGCTTTATTTTTACAGGAAAGAGAAAATCTACAGCTGGACCTTCTAGTAGGTCGTGTGTGAAGTTCTTGGAAGAATTCTACTACTCAATCGGTAACTATGTTGTGGGACTAATGCTATGATATGTTTGGGATGATTGTAATAAACTTATGAGTATGTAGACTTAGATTTGGTATCTTGTAGCACCGTAGGGTGTTTGACACTGTTGCGTTACTTTATTTACGTATTTCAATGCTTCCGCACTTAAACTAGGTTATCAGATCATTATGTTATTGTATGTTGGTGATAAATCCTGGGGGTTCGTAAAATGGTGGTTGTTGTGGCAAGAGTGTCACAAAAAGCGTCTCAATAAAAAGGGTAAAAATGTTATTCTTACAAATTTAACGGTTGTGTCGTTAAGTTTAACGGACGAGGGACTAAAATGTACAAAATTAACAAAATAGGGTTGAAATTTGACTTTATTAAGGTTAAGGGACTGAATCCGGGTAAACCAACAAACCACAAGGACCAAAAATGTCCTTTACTCTTTTTTAAATTAATATTTCTAATCTAAAACCAAAAATGAAAAATTAAGAAAATGGACCTAAATTGAAATTACCAAACTTGTAATTGAAATAAGGGCAAAATAGCCATTTTAAAATTTTAGAAACAGAAGGACCAAACTCGCAAGTAAAAAGTGGTTTGAGAGACCGTCACTGCAACTTTAGAAGTTCAGGGACCGTTTTCATAATTTTGAACAAACCACAGGGACCATTTCTGTAATTTACTCTTAAAATAATTTGTGTGTGTATCGATTTGTATATTACTTAGTTGTATGATTATTAATATCACAATTAAGTTCAAATATTTATTCAATTATATATACATTTTTTAAGAAATTTTTATTACTTTTCTTTTTAAAATTATATATATATATATATATATATATATATATATATATATATATATATATATATATATATATATATATATATATATATATATATAGGGGGGTTCAATGGAAAACCAACATGCATCGGAAAACCTCCATGCACCACCACAAATGCATCACAATTCCCGCGTGATGCATCGAATTCTCGCGTGATGCACCGTCTTTCTGCATAATGCACCTGAAAACTTGTGAAAATCGCACTGCACCACCACAAATGCATCAAATTTCCTGCATGATGCATCAAAATCCCGCGTGATGCATCTAATTTCTCGCGTGATGCATCAAAATCTCGCGTGATGCATCACTTTATTTACGATCATGCCACCGCGTTTTTCATGAAATGCATCAAATCGGACGGTATGCGGAGGTTTCCACGGTTTTCCGGTGCATAGTGGTTTTCCATTGAACTCACCCCTATATATATATATATATATATATATATATATATATATATATATATATATATATATATATATATATATATATATATAGTCATGTTCAAAAAAGTACCTCTCGAAATCAAGTGCACCCGAATGTACCAACCTTAAAAAACTTTTTTTAAATTTTTTTTCTCATAACCATGTTTAATTTAATGTTATACGCATGATATATGAATTTCACATAGATTCACATTTTCTGTGTCCTTAAAAATTATGTGAATGCTCAATGCATATTTATGTGAATGGTCATCCATGTAAATGGTCATTCCACACCATGTGAATGGTGTGAATGGCCATTCACATTATATTTTTTTTACCATTCACAAGATTTATGATGTTGCTTCTTTTGAAAAAAAAAAGTCTTATAATGTTGTCTTATACGTGTCTATTGAAAAAAAATATATGTGAATGATCATTCACATTAGGTGCGCTGGGTACGCTGGAATCTCAGAGGTACGCTGATGAACCTGATTCTATATATATATATATATATATATATATATATATATATATATATATATATATATATATATATATATATATATATATATATATATATATATATATATATATATATAGATTGAGGTTCTATGGGGCACCATATGCATCGGGAACCAAATGGGAACCAAAAATGCATTGCTTGTCTACAAATGGTGCATTAAGGGCATTTTGGGGATGTTTAATAATATATATTTAAATTATAAGACTTAATTTAATATTTATCATTTATTTAGGAAACTTAATAAAATGATCAACCACATTCCCATAAATTCATCCCCTTTTCTCTCTCTTTGCCTTTCTCTTTCATGGCTACCCTCTCTTCATCTCTCTTTCTCTCAACTAGTTTTCACAAGACAACCACTACTACTACCGCAAGACCCAACACCACCATCGCTGTCCACCGTCGGTATGCAACTCTGCACCATACCTGTGCATCGATGTTGACGAGAATTTGCTTGCGTCTGTTGATCATGGTTTTTGAGTATCGGTTTTTTCACAAACAGTTCATTCTACGATTCTGTATCATGCTTATGGCTAGTCAAAGAATTCTAAGATTCTTTATTAATGTTGGTGGTTATTGCTTCCAAGAAATAGTTGGAGCATATGGTATTGGTTGTTTCAAACATGATGCACAACAGCAATGCATCACGACAATGATTAACGCATTGAAGACGTTGATGAACACGTTTAAATTTCAGAGATGCATCACGAAATTAACATGTTTAAATGTCGAAATGCATCACGATTTTGGTGATGCATAATGATGTAACAAAGACGAGGATGAATGTGGCCGAAATGCATCACGATTTTGGTGGTGCATAATGATGGAACAAAGACGAGGATGAATATGGTCGAAATGCATCATGTTTGAAATTGAATTGGATGAAGATGCATCGTGTTTGAAGACGAATCCAATAAATTGGATGTAGATGCATCATGTTTGTTTAGATTCGGATAGAATATTTTCTGAATTCAAGCATCTTCCGATTTTGCCCTTCCGCGCGCGAGAAGTTATGCACCCGTGCACCCATTTTCAAGTTAATTACCCTTTTGCCACTACAATCTGAACCATTAAAATTCAAGATCTAACGATGCATACAAGTTCCTAAAGTGCACAATGCATACAGGTGCCCCATATAACCTAACCCTATATATATATATATATATATATATACACACATAACTACTTACTTATCTATAATTTATTTATTTTATTAAGTGAATATGTTTTGATTTATTTTAAAGATAGTTAAACTTAAAAAAATATATAAATTTGACATATTATATGTATAAACTAAATTAATTTGTTAATATTTGTTATAACTTCTTATGTAGTTTTGTTATGCTTAATGTATTAATACATTGAACATTTGTAATTTATCTGAATATTAACTTTATCAAATAAATAGATTAAAATGGATTACACGTTAAATAATTTATCTTGTTAAGATATAATTACATTGAACATACAATGTTTATACAAATAGAAAAAATTAAAATATATAAATTACACACACACAGATATATATATATATATATATATATATATATATATATAAATTTGGAGAAAAAATTGACCAAATTTATAAAGTAATATAAAGTAGAGACAAAAAATAAATAAATTAAATGTATAATTAATTAAATAAATACCTTTTAAAAACTAAATATTTCAATATTTTAATATATGTTTAAAATTTATATGTAAGAACAATAATATTAATAACAATAATTAACAACAATTCAATAAATTAAATTCAGTCATATACAAGCTATTTTCAATTACTACCGCTTAGTCGTGTAAATATTTAAACAGTAATAATACCTGTAACATGTCAAATAAATAATGAAAATAAAATATATTTAATAAATTATTACTTCAGTTCAATTTTAATAGTAAAAATAAGACAATATATCAAATAAATAATAAAAGAATAATAAAATGAAATATAAAAGACATATTTTGATTAGAGACTAATAATGAAATAAAGTTAATTGAACGAGTAAAATCATCATTCTAAAAAAAATATTGGAGAAAGGGACCAAAAGCATAACAAAACGTCAACTATAAGTACTATAATTGTAATTTTATCGTGAAAATGATAGTAAATATAACTAGAATAAATGTACAGTGACGAAATTGTAATTTACCCTTTAATTAATTAAGGGTTAAGTATTATTTTGACCATTTAACTTTTAAATTTGTCCCATTTACCCACTAAACTATTCTTTTTCCTGATTTAGCCACTAAACTTTAGTTCATTGTCCTAGTTTGGGAAAAATGAATAAAACTAATGGCTAAATCGATACAAAATATGATAGTTTAGTGTCTAAATCAGGACAATTTTTAGTAGTTAAATCGGTAAAAAGAAAGTTTAGTGGCAAAAAATATATATACAAAATGTAATTCAGTGACTAAATCGGAATAAAAAAAATAGTTTAATGGCTAAATCAAAAAAAATCTGAAAGTTGGATGGTCAAAATGACACTTAACCCATTAATTAATGAACTAAATAATTGTTGTATAAGCTCTTATTCAAATATTATTATTATTTGATTTGATCTTTACGAACACCGGCTACTACATCCGGCCGGCAAACACACCGACCCCCATTGTCTACATCTACACCGCCGTCAATAATAAAATCAAACCCATTGTTGAAAATGAAAATCACGATTAGAAACCCAGGATAAAAAAAACATAACTAGATTCACGTACACCCAAATTTAAATCACTCTAAAACTCCTAACGAAATCATTGGAACCCACCACATACAAATCATATGACAGATTTAACTAAAACAAGAAAGGAACCCTAATCCAAACAACATTCGAAATCAAAGAATGAGAAATCAAATGGATTTACAACGAAAAAAACTAGATCCACATATTGGAACAAGGAAGTAAAATGGGAGAGACAAAAAGGAGATACATATATAGAAATCGAATCAAATCGATCTGTAAGGGTGTGTTTGGTTTGAAGGATTTGAAACCTCCTTTTAGGATTTGGATTTCATAATCCTTATACATCATGTTTGGTTGAAAAAAGGGGGAGAAATCTAATTTCATTTAGCATTTGGTATTCCCCCAACTTCCTTTTTTTCATCATCCTCCCTCTACCCCAATTGTTATATAATCCCTTAAACTAAGCTTTCTATAATCCTTTCATTTTTATGGTTCTATCATTTTCAAATCTTATCATATCAAAATCCTATCATTTTCTAATCTTGTCATGTAACATTCCAACAATCCAAATGTCACCTAAGGGTTTTCGAAACCCACGAAAACCCAAACTACTAAGAAATTGGTAAACCATGTCTAGACTTCACCAGATTTGTAAGAATTTTCACTTGATTTGAAACCTCGTTAAACGATGTCCGAAAAACTTGATGAGGGAGTGTTGATGGCAGTGGTCGGGATCTAGTGATGCTCTATTTGAGATTTGGAAATCCTTCGGTGGTGGCTCTTTAACGTAGTGGTGAAGCAGATTGTGGTTATCGGTGGTGGGCTATACAGAGAGTGGATAGATGAGGCAATGGTGTCTCGCGGTGTCCATATGGGTCTTTGACCTCATGTTGAGAGAGAGAGAGAGAGAGAGATCTAATAGTGTTTTTGATATTTTTTGTTTGCTTTAATAATTTGTCTTAATTATTTTAATGTATACATAAAATAAGAGAAAATATAAAATTATAATCTGTAACGGACCAATAAATACTCAGATTATAATTAAACTAATAATTAATATTATTATAATCACTTAAAATAATTAGTAATTAATATAGAAATAATATATTACAAAACTAATTGACCTAAAATTATTAACATAAAAAGGCCCGAAACTAAAACCAATTAGAAACTTGAGGTACCAAAACGAAATGGCAAAGTGGTGATTAAATTACAAAAATAATCCTCATGATTTGGTCGAAATTATGGATTTGATCCCTGGTCTTTATAGATTGCATAAATGGTCCCTAAAAACACTATTTGATCCCTGGTCTTACAATAAAAGAACCCAACACAAACCCAAAAATCCCCGCCTAAAAGGTCTGAAGTTTTGGATTAGAAATCCGTCTATCCTAAGTTCACCTTACCCATGCAAGGATTTTCAATCCAAAGCAAGGCAACCTTTTGAAGAGCCAGAAAGCAATCTTCTCCGACGACAGAATCATTATCCATCATTGAACTAAATGTCACCCTATTCCTCCACTTTCATATTGTCCATATGACTACATAGCAAACTCCTTGAAGTAACTTACAAAATCCTTTATCATTATCTAGCCAAGGAGCCCCCCAATGTACACAGTCTCATCGAAAGTCCGGAAGTAGCACTAACCCCCACCATATCCAAATCTTCCTCCAAATATGTGTAACTTTACTACATTCAATTAAAATATGCAGAATCATTTCACTGTGACGCCTACATAGGACACAAACATCATTCTGAATAGACAAACCTCTAGTCATCAAGTTAACCAAAGTCGGAAGATTGTTCTGAAAAGCCCTCCAAACACAAATGTTAACCTTCCGAGACACCTAAGAATGAGGTTTAGCCTATTTGGTAAGAGGGGTGTTATGTAAGTGAGAGGTCACGGGTTCGACTCCCGTCGGTGGCAAGTTGAAATTTAGGTGGAGAAAGTAAGACTTAGGGTAAATGAGTAGTTTAGGAGTAGTAGTAAAATAATTTGTCGTTCAAAAAAAAAACCTATGAATTTCATAACTTAGTCTCCTTCCCGACTACAATGTGATTAATCTTCTTAATTCATATGGATTGAAGAAGACATACCTTTTGAATTAATTAATATTAAAAATATTTATAACTTAAAAAGTACAATTAAGAATTAAGTAATATTATAAATGCTAATTACTTTGAGCACAACCCAACATGATGAATTAGAGTTGGAGAACCAACTAGCATACGAAGGTCACACAACCCAAGTTTCTTATGTAAATATACTTTTTGCCCCATTCATCAATATTGGCCTTTGACTTTCCTTTGTGGGCATAATTGACCTCTTGAGTTTTTTTTTATGTGCATATATATATATATATATATATATATATATATATATATATATATATATATATATATATATATATATATATATATATATATATATATATATATATATATATGTATAGAATATGGTTCGAGAGAGTACCTCCATTATGCAGCGCACCAGAAGGTACCACCTTTAAAAAAACTTTTTTTAAAATTTTTTTTCATAAACATGTTTTAATTAGCATTATGAAGATCGTATGTAAATTTCACATACATTCACATCTCCTAGCTCCTAAAAAGTGATGTGAACACACACTTACATAATTTTGAATATATGTGAACTCACATTTATGTGATGCGTGTTTTCATGCACTTAGAGTGTTCGGATTTGCGTGAAATTCACATATGATCTTCATAATGTTAATTAAAACATGTTCATGAAAAAAAATTTCAAAAAAAATACTTTTAAGACTGGTACCTTCTGGTGCGCTGCATAATGGGTGGTACTCACTTGAACCTAAATCTATATGTATATATATATATATATATATATATATATATATATATATATATATATATATATATATATATATATATATATATATATAACTTTTAATTTATATATATATATATATATATATAAAATTAAAAGTTATATATATATATATATATATATATATATATATATATATATATATATCATTGACCTTTGGCTTTTAGAGCAACACATAAGTCACAATCACTTCGATCATAGTCAAAAACCTCTTTCCATTTTTATATATATTTCTCAAACACTTAGTACATGTTTCGTATAGAAGAAAGATTCAGAGAATTTGCATACGATGACGGCTTTGATTCTTTTATCGAAAGAATGAATCAAACATAGATTTGAATGTAAATACTGGAGAATCTGCATTTTTGATGACATAATGCGAAGATTTAAATATATGTAAAAAGAATTGTTGCGTTAACTCGAAGGATGAAATTATAGCTAGGAAACGGCTTGTGTTTAGTTCTTTAGATTACAAGAAAGGAAGTATAAATTAATTAGATCTGGTCAATAAATGTGATTCTAACCACATATCCCCTCTCTCTGATGTGAGAGAAATGATTAAGTTTAACCAGTGAGACTCGTGTTATTAAGGAAAATAATGTGAGAGAAAATGGTGGGTGAAAATTAATTAATTATGGAGGTGTGCGTATAACATGACCCTAAAAAACTATAATTAAAAAGAAATTACCATTTCTAATTATTTGCAAAGAATTTAGATTTCAATATTTTACAACTACATCCCTCGATATGTTATCTTTTTTTTTTTGAACAACAAAAAAGATAACGGGTCAAGAGCCTCGGCATAGCCATCACCCCAAACCCGAAATCTCAATGATATTATTATAAAACTAGCAAGATGCTAGTAGAACCGATACAAAGATAATAATCTTACAACAAAGAAACGGGATATGTACACCATAAAAACCATAACAAAGACTTATAATTAGCTCTATACTTTAACCAAGAGAATAAATTAGCTTGAAATTCGTCAATGATCATCGACTTCAACCGTCTTACTCCATTGAAAATCAAGTCATTCCTTGCCTTCCAGATAAATTACGTAATTCCTCCAATTGCGGCTTCAAAAAATTTCCTACTCTTTGCAGAATTGGCATGAACAAAAATTGAATCAAACATATCACCCAAATGTTGGTGATGAGCAACTGCTAATTGCACCATGAAAAGAACCACCTCCAAATTACTTTACTAAACGAACATAAGTAAAATAAATGATCCTCCGATTCCACTTCCGATGAACAAAAAGGGCAATTTACCAAAGAAAGATTAATACCCCTCGATAAAAGATTGACCCTAGTAGGAAGTCTCCTTAACGACAATTTCCAAATGAAGCAATTAATTCTCTGCGGTAACCACTTATTCCAGAAACCAGTCGTATGTTCTCCAGCATAAGAATGACAGTCAATAAGCTTTCTTAATGATTTAACAGAAAACAAACCCGAAGGGTCACCTTCCCACTTCCATCCATCCTCCCCATTTATCAGTTTTACCTCACAAAGACAATTTTCTATCTCTGAAACTAAGCTGTCCAGACCTTCTTCTACCATATCAGTGCTCCAATTCCACCTGAATATCAGCATTCCATTCCGATCAACAGCTACCCTCGAGTGAATAGAACATTCCTTATCTAACTCATATTTAAAAAGATCTGGAAATAGCCCACAAAGAGGGGTGTTTCCCCACCACTTATCTATCCAAAATTTTGTATTTCTTCCATCTCTAATAACCCTATAAAAGAGATCTGCGCAGTTTATATTATAAGAGTAAAGAGACATACCAGCCTTTACGATATTGCTCCACGTTCCCGAAATGTGCTTATTAGTCATACAATCAGCAGTCTCACCATTGATATTATGGATTGCATATACTACCTTTCGCCATACTGCATTCTTTTCCAATCTGAGTCTCCACCACCATTTTCATAGTAGAGCCAAGTTAACAGTCTTTAAAGAACCAATACCTAACCCCCCAAAATTTTTTGGAGCAATAGATTTTTTCCGATTCACCCATGAAATCTTTGATTTTCCAGAATCCGATAAACCCCAAATAAATCTCCTTCTCAGTTTATCTATTGCTTCTATAACCTTCTCAGGTACTTTGAAAAGGGACATGAAATACAAAGGTAAGTTGCCTAAAACAGCTTTGCAAAGAGCAACTCTACCCCCAAAAGATATGCATTTAGCCTTCCAAGACGACAATCTGGCCGAAATTTTGTCTATAATGGGTTTCCAAGACTTTTCCAGACCCATGTTAGCTCCTATCGTAATTCCCAAATACGAGAAAGGGATTTTTGCCTCACCATATCTAATTAACGCAGCAAATTGCTGAACTTCACTATCATGTACACCAATTCCATACACCTTACTTTTTTGATTGTTAACTTTGAGACCAGAGGCAAGAAAAAAACAATTAAGGATCCGTTTAAGATTCAGAATATTTGAAGAATCCCATTTACCAATAAAAAGAACATCATCAGCAAAAAGAAGATGAGATAGCACAGGACCATGATTTGGCATATTGATACCAGAAAAGAGCTTCTTATTAACAGCTTCCATCATTGCAACATGAAGGCCTTCCATTGCTAAAATAAACAAAAACGGAGAAAGGGGATCTCCTTGTCTTAAACCACGCGAGATTGCAAATTCTTTTGAGGGAGAACCATTAATTAAAATTGATGCTCTTGCCGATATAAGACACTCGTTGATCCATTGTCTCCATCTGAGATCAAAATTCATTTGATTCAACACTGAATCAAGGTACGACCAACTTACAGTATCAAAAGCTTTTTTGAAATCCACTTTAAACAACAACAATTTGTTTTTATGTTTTTTACCCCAGCTACATACTTCATTGAGAATTAGAGGCCCGTCAAGAATCTGTCGCCCTTCAATGTAAGCTGATTGTTCATAGCTCACCACTTTGCCCACCACCTTTTTTAATCTTTGAGCAAGTAACTTACCGATTATCTTATATAGACACCCAATGAGACTAATCAGACGGTACTCTGTAAGAGATTGAGGATCCTTCACCTTGGGAAACAGGGATATGAAAGATGCATTACATCCAACCGAAATGCGACCGTCTGCTTCAAATTGTCTTACTACAGCAAGCACATCAACTTGAATTAGGTCCCAGCAGAGCTTAAGAAACTTCAACGAAAACCCATCCGGACCTGGAGCCTTATCACTGCCACAAGCCCAAACAGCATCCTTTATTTCAGATAAGGAAAAAGGTGCAACCAGTAAAGAATTATCCATATCCGATAATTTTTTGAAGTGAGGGCTTTCCAATTTAGGCCTAACCAACTGTATCTCCTTGAATTTGGAAGCGTAGAAATTAAACACTTCCTCACAGATTTTCTTTGGATCAGTAACCCATGACCCATCCATCACTAATCCATGCATCCTGTTACGGCTTAAATTCGCTTTGATTGAACTGTGAAAAAAACTAGAATTTTCGTCTCCATCCACAAGCCATTTAATTCTAGCTTTCTGTTGCAGGTCCAGAGATTTAGCATAATCCTTTTCACAAATTTCTTTCTTCCAAACCTTTCTAGCTGTCAATTCACTCGAAATTAAAGGTCTGGACTCATCCAATAATTCCAAATCTTCTACTTTCTGTTTAAGCATCCCAATCTCCAATCTTTCTTTGTCTAATACCTCACTTTTCCACTTTCTAAGAGCTTCTTTTACTACTTTAAGCTTCATGTAAAATTTTCTGTCGGCTCTACCATTTCCTTTCCATCCCTTCAACGCATTTTCCACTATATTATGAAAATCCTTATGAAAGATCCAAGAATTAAAGAACCGAAAAGGAATTGGACCATAATTTGCCCCCACACAGGACAGCAATAAGGGACAATGATCAGACAGGTTTCTCGCAAGAACTGAAACACACGCAGTGGGCCACAATTCAAAAAATTCCACTAAAACAAAATATCTGTCTAATTTGCTAAGAGAAGCTCCATCTTCGCTTATCCACGTATATTTTCTCCCACCAAGATTTAATTCTAAAATACCAGAATCTAGAATAAATTCATTGAATTTATCAGCCGCAGCTTGAGAGAAAGAAGACCCAACCCTTTTATCCCTGTTTCTAACTTCATTAAAATCGCCCATAATGATCCAAATCCCACTATTGGAAGAAATAATAGACTTTAATTCATTCCAAAGAGAGTATCTGTTAGAAACAGACTGGGGGGCATAAATATTAGCCACATAAATCAAAGAGTCAATACCCTTTAACCGACCTTTGATAATTAAGTGATTAGAACCTCGAAAAGAATCAGATTTAAAAAGATCGATGAGTCCCAAATGCTAAGGAGACCATCACCTGACCTCCCAACCGCAGCAACATGCTCAAAATCTACCGAATTTCTATTCCAAATATTATTTACCTTAATCTTTTCAGGATGAGAAAATTGGGTTTCCTGAATTGCCGCAAATTGACAATTATGTTCCTTCTACAGACTTTTTATCCATTCTGATTTCTTTCTTCCTCCAATTCCACGAATATTTAAAGAAAGGAAATTCATTAAACACATCGATCGGCTCCCTGTTTTCCTCAATTGTCTTCTTAATTTCCGCTTCAAAGCCTTCCAACAAAAAACCGACTTTTTTTTCCAACAGCAACGGTTTCAGCAACTTCAAGTAGAACATTTTCCCCTCGTTTCTTGAAGACACCCTTGCCTGTTTTGATCCCCCAATAGCCGAATCCCTAGACCTACTTCGCTGAATAGCCTTGCTTCTACCCAACCTCCAACGTTCCTCATTCCTTGATAATCTGTTAGAGGAGAAAGATTTAGACCCAAATTTATGCTGACCAGAGAGACGAGAATCAGAAGAAGAAACTGATCCAGGAAGGATAGGGATATTTAGGTCAAAATCGTGAGAACCCAACCGAGGATGCAACAGATCATTTGAAGTGGAAACTGCTTTAGATGCTAAAATATTAACTTTCTCAGTGGGACCAATTTCCACTCCCACACTTTGGACTGGAATATTATTTGAGCCCAAACAATTCGGCCCAATCCCCATCTGATGTTCCATAAGATTATCAGCAAGCCCATCGCCCTTATTCTGTATAATCTGATTATCAGACCCATGGCCCAACAACAGGTTATTGTGATCCATTGGGATATCAGACCCAATTCCCAGAAGCATATTTTCAGAATCAGAGTTTAAAATTTCATCACCTTGCATTAAACTCTTTTCCTCGGAAACCTCATTAGGAACTAAAATTTCACCTTCTTCAATATCCGTTTCTTCCACTCTAGATATCTCTTTAGACTTTCCAACTTCCGAATCTCAAATCACTGGAGATTCCTTGAACGCTGAAGTCTGAGGATCTACGCCTTCAATCGAAAAATCGAAACACGATTCTTTCATCGAATCATCTTTCCAAAGGTCATCGTCTTCGTCCTCACCCATGCAATCATTCTCATGCTCTGAATCCGATTCATTTTCCTTTCCCATAGTAAATTCTGGATACCATAGATCTTATTCTGAAATCCATAAATGATATCTCCTGGATTTCCAAATAATTACAACTTCTTCATCCAACTTTCTTTTAACCTCTAGCAGAATGCATGCATTGATGTTGGAGATATCCAGCTTATCTTGATCAAGACTAACAGGAAGAAGTACTCGACCATAGTTTTCCAAAACTTTATTGACAATTTGATCAGACCTAAGATGGGGGGGGGGGGGGATCCCATGAAGACTCACCCATGCAGCTTTCTTTATAGTCCTTGGAAATTTATGGTAATTTCGCAACCAACTAAACCATCGACTCCACAAATGTTTATTTTCAATCAAAAAAACTTTTTGCCTTGAGGGATGAATCAAATTGAATAATAGACGATAAGCCACCTACATACTTCACTTTACAATCGCCAAAACCTTCCGCACTAAAACCTGAACCTCAGAAGCATTCCTGTAATGGACTGATTCCATCTTATCATTCAGATAGATAACTTTAGATGAGTGAGAAGATGTACCATTCCCAATAGATTTGCCTCCACCTATCAAAGCTTCAACATAAGTTTTCCCCTTTTCTAACAGATGCCTTTCATTAGAATCGAATGGCTGCCTTGTGAACTGATTTTCTTTTGGATTAGTTTCTCCAAACTTTCGATTACTACGATCAAATTTAGCCAAGTTGGCTTTCAATAGAATCCCATTTATTTTCACACCACTTAGTTTCTTTATCACTTCCTCAGAATTATGCACATTAATGAATCTCATGAAGCCGAAGTTTTCCCCATTTTTACCTTTCTTTTTTGCAACAAACGTATCGACCACTTTTCCTATCTTCTCCACAGCTTTCCAAAGGATTTTACCATCTGTATCATCCGGAAGATTTGATACAAAGAAAGAAGAAAATATTTCCCGCGAACTCTTGAAGTCGGAATTCAAGCCCCTTCTCCGATGATTCGCTCCAGCTACCCTTTTTACCATTTGTATATGATGGACGTTGATCCAATCATACATATAAATGACCGTAATTTAAAAGCATCCCAAGTTTTGATTTATTTTTTTTTTTTTTTTCATTTTCTGCATAATTTTTATTTATATCATAGTAAATTTGCATGTGTGCTACATAAATAAATATAAGGGTTAATATTTAAAAAACTACATCAATTTTTTTTATTTTTGTCATTAAGTCTCTAAATTTTTTTATTGTTTAAGTCCCTAAACTATATTTTTAATTCAAAATGTATATTTGACATGTTTGACCGGTTACCAAACAAGTAACCTTAGTTATTTAACTTGATTAATGTTATAAAAAATCCATAATCTTTTCAAATTTTAGTGATTAAGTCCCTAAACCTTTTCTTTTATCAGTTGTATTTTACCGGCAAATCCGGTAACCAGTCAAAAATATATACTTTTGAATAAGATAAACATGGTTTTGAGACTTAAACAATTAAAGAAAAAAGTTTAGGGACTTAATTGAGAAAATAAGAATATTGATTGAGTTTTTTCAATATTAACCGTTTATAAATCAGTTAAGTTAAGTTTGTCTAAATAAATAAAATTGGATGCTAAAAAAAAAAAAAAAACAACCAATACTAGGTTTGAAAGCATTAAAGAAAGACCTTAGCCACAAGACAAATGGAGTGCTCTATTTTATTTTATTTGGAAAAAAAAAATCAAAGATTTACTCAAGTAAAATAGAAAAATCATACAAATAAATTTTCTGAATTTTATGATAAATATAACAAATATACTTTTTTAATCTATGGGTTTAAATATAATAAATTAACCATACTTAACTTATATTCAAGTCATCAATTTGTCTTCTGTTATATTGATTATTCATTATTGAATTCAAATTAATTAATTAATGACTACCTAAATTTAATGTGAGGAAATAAATAAATATCATAATTACAATTCTAAGGGATCATTTATTTTTATTTGTTCATCATTAATAATTCATTTATTCATTCAATTCATGATAATTTTTTACTTACAAAAGGTTTTGTTCTTACATAATTTTTCCATTTTCAATTTTTTTGATTAAGCTGATATTATATATGTATATCATGATATATCATTGTTTTATATGTACGGCTCATAATGATACATTCTAATATTCTAATGTTGCAAATATTGTTTTCACATATAAAAAGCATACATGTTATAAATTAGTATGGTTATTTATTATTATATATGTAGTACTAGTTTATTCATCCACGTGTTATGTAGATATTTTGAATACAAATTATTTATATAAATACATATAAATTAAAAATTAAACTGTATAAAAATAAAAAAAATTTGAAACATATAAGAATAGTATTAGTATTTATTTGAACTATTATTTTTCTAATTATTTAAATAAATAATGAAGTTATTTTTCTAGTTTTATAAATAAATAAGAATAGTAACTATGTGAATATTTTTGATAAAAAAATATTTTTTTTATAGATTTTTAAGCCATATTTATATATTAATTCTCCTTTATATTTAAGTTTTTATATTTTACTTAAATTGATAGAATTTGGAATTGCAATTTTAAATTAAACATAATATTTATATGTTTTATTAAAATAAATAAGCTATAAAATATGTTTTTACTAATATTGTATTATTTTACTTTTAATATAATTTAATAAAATAAAAAAACTAAATAGATATATATTCTAACTAGGAGTCAGTTCAAAAAAGTAACTCTCGAAATCAAATGCACCCGAATGTATCAACCTTTTAGAAAGCTTTTTTTTAAAATTTTTTTCTCATAACCATGTTTAATATAATGTTATACGCATAATATATGAATTTCACATACATTCACACTTTCTGTGGCCTTAAAAATTATGTGAATGGTCACACCATGTGAATGGTATCTTTTTCTTACCATTCACAAGATTTATGATGTTGTTTCTTTTGAAAAAAAGTCTTATAATGTTGTCTTATACATGTCTATTCAAAAAAAATATATGTGAATGATCATTCACATTAGGGTACGCTGAGTACGTTGAAATCTTATAGATACGCTGATGAACCTGGTTCTTCTAACTAGTATTATAGATCATATTAGAATTTAAGTTTTACTTGAATTTAAATTAGATTAGTTAAGAAAATTGACAAATGTCAAAAAGATAATGATAATAAGCAACATCGTTGAATAATGACAAATGATGAATACAATTAATTACTTATTATATTTATAGATTTTTAAAGAATAAAGTACATTTATCTTTTATTTATTTTAATATAAAATTTATATTTATTTTTTCTGATGAAACGTGATAACGACGTAAGACCCAAGATTTCTCAAAGGTCTTAAGTCTAGGCCCCAGTAGCAATGCAATATCAATCAGGAAACTAAGGGGCCGTTTGGTTCACTGGAATCCTAGGGAATTGGAGGGGAAATGAATCCAATTCCAGTCAATTCATGTGTTTGGTTCAATTATAAAAAAGGAATTGAATTCCATCAAAATTGAAATTTTCTAATGAATGATATAAAATAACATTCCTTCACACAATGGATGGAATTCAATTCCTTTTAATAACAGAAAGTGGTTGATTACAAGAATACCCCTTACGTTTAACACACTACATTACGCCATGTCTAGTCTTACCCCACCCACCCTACCTACCTACCCACCCACCAACCCATACCCACCCACCCATACCCTACCCTATCCCATCCCACCCACCTCTAACCCACCTACCCCAACCCTATCTTTGCTATCCAACCTACTCTTACCTACTACCCACCATACCCACCATTACCCACACACCCACCCACCCATACCCACCCACCCTACCCTACCCCATCCCACCCACCTACCCCAACTCTACCTATGTTATCCAACCTACTCTTACCTACTACCCACCATACCTACCCCTACCCACCTACCCATCCCTCATCCATCATACATTACCCACCCCACCCGAACCACCTACCCTACCTACGCTATCCAACCTACTTTTACCTACTACCCACCATACCTACCCATACCCACCCACCCCCATTCCACCCTATCCACCCACCCCACCCCACCATACCCTACCCCATCTCACCCACCTACCCCTACCTTACCTATGTTGTCCAACCTACTATAACCTACTATCCACCATACTTACCCCTACCCACCTACCCATCCCATATCCATCATCCATCATACGTTACCTACCCAACCCACGTACCCTTACCCTACCTACGCTATCCAACCTACTCTTACCTACTACCCACCATACCTACCCCTACCCACCTACACACCCCATCTCACCCACCCACCCACCCTATTCCTACCTTAGAGACTTATCCATCTCTACCCACCCATTCCATCCTACCCTACCAATGAATTATGAAATTGAATTCCAAATTCATTTTTAGACAACCAAACATGATTTGGATTCCAATTCCAATTCCTTGCAGATTCCAATTCCTTAACAGATTCCAATTCCTTTTAAAACATTCTGCGAACCAAACGCCACCTAAGATAATAATTAACAGTGCGGAATTAAAGTTAATTACAATCAGAAACAATTTTAAGTGATAGGGTACAGACTTCTAGACTATTACATTAAAGCACAAAATATAAACTAGCCCCGAACCCCAAAGCTCTATCATCTGACAATACCAAGGTGTTAGAACAGGTTCTAAAGCACTTCAAGCTCTTTCAGATACCTATGAACTAGGTCCAGCCAATCCTTTGCCTTTACCTGAAAAATAATGCAACAACGGGGTAAGCTTATTTGCTTAGTGAGAATGTAGAATTTCACATTTAACATGCAATTATGAACGCGGAAAGCTCATGCACTGCACTCGGCTCATGCACAGCTCAGCTCTATTGCTCATGCACTGCACTAGGCTAATGCACAACTCAAATCTCGAAGGGACATTGGCCAATTAAATGCTCTTTGATGCGCGTCTTTGCTCAGCTCCCAGTTATAAAACTGTTGTTGCTCTTGAGACTTTTAGACAAATTCATAAGGAATGCTCGGATAATGATAACACCATACACACGCATCATTAGTGGGGATCAGCCACGTACTGGGCTAGCTACCAGTAATTGCTGTATGGGTATCATCAGAATGCTCAGCTCTAGCTACCCTCTGTGCTTTCATCATGTAAATCAGCACATCATAAGCCTAACATTAACCCAATATCGAGCAATAGTGTTGGTGTTAAGCTTAACAATCAAATGACTATTCAAAGAATAGAAGCTAGAAGGAGTGATTGGCTCAACAAATCATAGTTATCATGATAATTTATCAATATGCTCAGGATCAGAATGCCAATAAAATCAGGATAAAGCAACAAAAATCTCAATTCACATAATTTGCAGTTAAAGTAAAATCTACAACTCACGGTTACTGGTTATTTTGCACTTTCCAGCGCTAGCTCTGTTGCTCACAATCTGTAGTGGGTTAGAACCACTATCTGAATTATATCAGAATTACAGACAGCTTGCCACTTTGATATAGCACAGGATCGAAATAATCAAATAATCAAAACTTGATCTTTATTAACATAACATCGAATTCACACATTACAAATTTTGACTAATAATCCTATTTATAAACTACTAAGAGGTGCGATGAAAAGACACAACCTTTCATGGAACCTTTTCGAATAGTTGTGTCTATTCATGTAGAGACACACGCTTTTGGTTTGACTAATTGCTATTGTAGTCTTTATACTTTCACTAATTACAATAATCATACATTAACTAATCTAAATTACATATTTAACTTGACAATCATGATTAATATATCATTCTCCCCCTTAATCTTGATTGTTGCTTGATAAGTCTTCAACTCCAAGTAGTTGTCTCATTGTGATGAACTTGATCCTTGGTAGTGCTTTTGTAAGTATGTCAGCTCTTTGTTTTTCTCCGTTGATGTGCTCGACTATCAAATCTTCTCTTTCAACACATTCTCTGATGAAATGGTACTTGGTGTCAATGTGTTTACTTCTTCCATGAAATACTGGATTCTTCATTAAGGCTATTGCTGACTTGTTATCAACATAAATCTTGATCTTCTGTTCTTCTGCATTTGTAATCTTGCTAAGTAATCTCTTTAACCAAATTGCTTGAGTTGCTGCTGCTGTTGCTGCAATAAACTCTGATTCACATGATGATAATGCTACTGTTATTTGTTTTTGTGTACTCCAGCTAATTGGTGAATCTCCAAAATAGAATATTGTTCCTGTTGTTCCTTTTCCTTCTTGTGTATTAATATCATAACTGTTGTCACTATTACCATAAGATATTCCATAATCTTTAGTTCCTTTGATGTACCTTAATATTTGCTTAATAGCTTTCATATGTTGCTCTTGAGGCTTTTGCATAAAACGACTAAGTAATCCAACTGAGTAACTTAAGTCGGGTCTAGTATGTAGTAAGTATCGTAAACATCCAATTATGCTTCGATATTCTGTAGCATCTACATAAGTTCCTTCTGTGAGGTTTGTCAATTTGAGTCCTAGTTCCATAGGTATTTTTGCGTCATTGCAGTCTAACATTCCTGCATCTTTGAGTATCTTATTTGCGTAGGCTGTTTGCTTTATTGAAATCTTGCCATAACTTTGCATAACTTCAATTCCTAAATAGTATGCTAATAAGCCGAGATCACTCATCTCAAACTTATCCTTCATTTGATCCTTGAATAAATCTATCTCTTGTCTTGGTGTTCCAGTGATTATCAAGTCATCTACATATACTCCTATCAATAATGTTGATGACTTGGTTGTTCTTGTATTAACAGCTTGTTCTAACGCACACTTGCTAAAGTCTAACTCTTTCAGGGTCTTATCTAATTTTGTGTACCATGCTCGTGGTGCTTGTCTAAGACCGTATAGTGCGTTAGCAAGTTTATAAACCTTGCCTTCATGTCTTGGCTGTATAAATCCTTTTGGTTGTGAAACATATACTTCCTCTTGTAAATCTCCTTGTAAAAATGTTGATTTTACATCTAAATGGTGTACTTCCCATTTATTGTAAGCTGCCAGTGCTAATATTAGTCGTATTGTCTCAATTCTAGCTACAGGTGCAAAGACTTCTTCAAAGTCTATGCCATGTTCCTGTATGTATCCTTTCGCTACTAATCTTGCCTTGTGTTTAACTATTTCTCCATTGACATTTCTCTTTGTCTTAAATACCCACTTCAAGCCTATTGCTTTATGATTCCTAGGTAAAGTGGTTAACCTCCATGTATTGTTCTTGGTGATAGAATCAATCTCTGCCTTCATAGCTTCAATCCATTTGTTATCTAGTACTGCTTCCTTGTAGTTTCTAGGTTCATCTTCAACTACTAATAACTGTTCATATATGTCACTTAAAGATCTGTATCCTCTTATAGGTACATGATCAATCCTTGAGTCTGAAGATGATGTTGTATCTGGGCTATGTATAGGTATATTGGTTTGTTGAGGGGTGTGAGTTTCATTATTTGTACTAGTGAAATGTGATCTTGGTGAGTTGGTTGGTGAGGTTGTTTCATTTTGAGTGTGAGGGATATTTTCTGGTTGAATTTCTGGTTCTATGACTTGTCGGGTTTCAACAGTAAAATCACTCCACTCTGGTTCTTCTAAATCAAATTCCTTTGTGTATTCCTCCCAATTCCATGTTTCATCTTCTTTAAACTTTACATCCCTACTTACACAAATCTTCTTCGTTTCTGGATTAAACAAGCGATATGCTTTTGATCCAGGTTCTGTTCCAAGGTAAATCATTTGTTTCTTCTATCATCTAACTTAGTTAAGTGTTGAGAAGGTACTTTTGCATATGCTATGCAACCAAAAATCCTAAGGTGAGTTAGGTCTGGTTTCCTTCCCTTTAAAGCTTCATATGGAGTAATATCTTCTAAAGACTTAGTAGGTGTACAATTTAGGATATATATGGCGTGTCTAATTGCTTCTGCCCAAAAATTCTGGGGCATGTTTGTTGATATCATCATACATCTTGTTGTTGAAAGTATAGTTCTATTTCTACGTTCAACAACTCCATTTTGTTGTGGTGAGTATGGTGCAGTTAACTGTCTTAATATGCCATTATCTTTACAGTATTTTAAGAAATCACCTGAAGTGAATTCTCATCCTCTATCTGTTCTAAATATCTTTATCTTAGTTTTATATTCATTTTCTACCCTTGATTTGAATTCCTTGAAGAATTCAAGTGCTTCATCTTTTGAACTTAGAAAATATTCCCACATATATCTTGAGTAGTCATCTACTAGTAAAAATATGTATCTCTTTCCTGATGGTGTAGGTGGTGATATAGGACCACATAAATCTCCATAGACTAACTCTAATGGTATTTCTGATCTTGCCAGGGTTTGTTGTGGAAATGAAGTTTTGATATGTTTTCCTTTTAAGCATATATCACATATACTTGTCTTATTCTTAATATTGGGTATTCCTTGAACTAAGTTCTTTGATGCCATTGACTTTAGAGAATTAAAGTTTAAGTGGCCTAATCTTGCATGCCAAAGCCATGCTTCATCTTGCAAGTTGCTTAATAGGCATACAAGCTTTCCTAGTCTTAGGTCTGCTTTGTATAGACGATTCTTTGATCTTTTTACTCTCAAGAGTATTTTATTACTTGAATCGTATAAGTGTAGTAAGTTTCCTTCCATTACTACTTTGCATCCGTTTTTTGTGAGTTGTCCTAAACTCAATATATTGCTAGTAAGGTTCGGTATATAATATACTTGTGATATTATTCTTTGTTCCATATTCTTACATTCTAAAAGTATAGATCCTTTCCCTTTGATCTCTATGTACGACCCATCTCCAAATCGTACTTTTCCAGTAATCATTTCATTAAGTTCGTTGAAATGACTTTTAATTCCTGTCATATGGTTACTAGCTCCATTATCTAAGAACCATGTATCTTCATTGTTTACAGGTAACCTTCTTGGCTCTAAGTTTTCTTCATTTAATAAAATTTGTTGGTGTTCTTCTATGGTTGTCATAAGCAATGTTGGTTCTATGTCTTCCTCTATCAAGTGTGATTGTTCTGAGCTTTGACCTATCTATGGACATTTGGATGCATAATGTCCATTCTTCTTACATTTATAGCATTGAACTTTACTCATGCCAGGATTAAATTTCTTTGAGTTGCTATTGTATTCTTTCTTGAAATTATTTTGTGAGGGTTCATGATTCTTTCTTTCTGATCTGAATCTATTACTACCTCTACCTCGTGAGTGGTTAAATCTATTTCTACCACGTCCTCTAAAGTATTGACCTCTACCTACATGTTGTGTGAACATTAAGCTCTCTTGATTATCAACATGCTTATCTCTTTTGAGTTTCAGTCTCTCTTCAAAAGTTTTTAGTCTGCCAACAGCTTCATCTAATTTCATTGTATCTAGGTCTGAGTATTGTTCTATAGATGCAACTATCTGTAGAAACTTATCTGGTACTGCGTTCAATAATTTTCTAACGAGTACAGGGTCTTCATATGTTAACCCTAGGCTAGCTGCCTTATTAGTAAGACTAGTCATCTTCATGATGAAGGAGTCTACTGTCTCATTTTCCTTCTTGTATAACATCTCAAATTCTGTCTTGAGTGTTTGTAACCTAGCTTGCTGAACACGTTCTACTCCTATGTGTCTTGTCTTTAATGTATCTCATACTTCTTTTGCGGTCTTAAACTTTGAGATAAATAACAACTGGTCTTCTGGAAGTGCTTGATAAATGTAGGCGATTGCCGTTTTATCCTTCTTAGTATCTTCCTCAGTTGTTTCTTGTGGTTCAATCATTTCCCACAAGTCATTAGCTTCTAAAAATTGCTTGCATTCTAATTGCCCACATGGTGTAATTTGTTGTCTTTAATATAGGACAGGTAAAATTAGATATTATTCCTATCTCCTTTCTATTGTTATCATGTCCTGTTTTGTCACCTATGTCTAAATTGGAATCTTATAAAGTTTATTTACAAAATTCTTTCTACAATAATTTAGGTTTTTAAGTCTAAATTTCTGGTTTCAATTTCAGGCTTATTTCTTAAGTCTAAAATTTTATTTGACTCTTTATCTGTTTTTCTATTTGATTCAAAATTATAATTGGCCGTATTATAAAAATGAACTAAAATAAAATTTTGTCACTAATTAAAATTAAATGATAGAATTAAATTTTAAAGAAAAACTATAAATTTTAAAAATTAAAACTTATATCAAAGAGCAGTAATACTTCGCGCGCCAATTTTTTGAAGTATCACTATTTTAAAACTTTATAAATTATGTTATAAAATTTTAAAACCAATAATAAATTATAAGTTACGTTATAATTTATTTTCTGAAACCTAATTTTATTATAAGTTACATTATAATAAAATTAAACTAAGGTTTTATTTAATTTTATTTTCTATTAATAAAATTAAAATAAGGTATTTAAAGAATACCTAACCTTTTTGGGCTGATTATGTGTGGATCCGATTTCTGGATCTGAATGCAAATTGTATGGGTTTGAGTTGGGCTCCTCTTCTCTGGACCCTCTCTTCTTCTTGTCTGCTATCTTTTGGAACGTTTCTAACAGAAACGTTGGTTCCTCTCTCTACAAACCGGTGTGTATTTCCTTTTGTGAATCGATGCCTCAGATCTTGTTGAATCGTTGCAACCCTTTCTCTGAATCGGTGCACACTAATCTTCTGTTATCCGACGGTTAATTTTGAATCGGTGGCTATGGCTCTTGGTAATACGTTTCTGATTTGGGGCAAAATACAAGAACCCTAATCGTTGCCTCTATTTGGATGGTGGCGATTGGTGGTTCTACGGTGGTGGTTCTGTGAAGGTGGTTCTGCGGCGGTGGTTTCTGTCCGTGGGTTTCTCCTATGGTGATGGCACTATGGTGGTGGTTTCTGTCCGTGGGCTTCTCCTACGGTGATGGCACTATTTCTGTGGAAATTTCTATGGCGGTGCCTTCTGGAATCAGGTTCTATCTTTCTGATTTTTGTTGTCTTCAATTCAATATGAAACTATGAATTTCTAGGGTTTACAGTACGAATTTTCGATAGGGGCTTACTGCTTTTCTGTAAAATCTGTTGCCTTGAATTTGTTGCCTTCAGTTCTTATGGGTTGCCTACTGTTGGATACTTTTGATTTCAATTCTTATTGAAATCAGGGAAATAATTTGATGAATTGGTGCCGGTTGTTTGATGATTCTTCACTGAATCACCTTCTGGTGTAATTCGTGGTTTGCTAATAATCGGTAGATGATGAATTCCGGTTTGATTGGAACCGTG
Organism: Centrapalus pauciflorus; assembly: GCA_020465985.1. Lineage (NCBI taxonomy): Eukaryota > Viridiplantae > Streptophyta > Magnoliopsida > Asterales > Asteraceae > Centrapalus > Centrapalus pauciflorus. Next base: position 150,365 of record JAANYP010004361.1, read on the forward strand.
TGCTCTGATACCAAATGTTGGGAAAGGTGATCTATTTTGATAACGAAAATGCACAGGATCGAAATAATCAAAACTTGATCTTTATTAACATAACATCGAATTGACACATTACAAATTTTGACTAAGGTTCCTATTTATAAACTACTAAGAAGTGCGATGAAAAGACGCAACCTTTCATGGAACCTTTTCGAATAGTTGTGTCTATTCATGAAGAGACACACCCTTTCGGTTTGACTAATTGCTATTCTAGTCCTTATACTTTCACTAATTACAATAATCATGCATTAACTAATCAAAATTACATATTTAACTTGACAATCATGATTAATCTATCACATATGCTTACTATATTCATGAAATAGGAGAAATAATTATTGTTTCTGATCTTACACATTCCGTTGCTGTGACTGTTTAGCTTTATAGCATGGTTTCGGTAATGAGACTACCGAAACCTTCAATGGTTTTGGTATAATACATATATGGTCTCGGTAGTTTTCTGTTTCTTTCACGTGGGTCTCGGTTTCGAGAGTGTTTCAGTCTTCTCTCTGGTTTCAGTATTGGTCTATGGTTTCGGTTGGTTTGGAATTACCGAAACCTTGAAAGGTTTCGGTATTGCATGGTGGGTCTCGGTAGTTTTCAGTTTTGGTGGGGGTTGCAGGGTGTTACCGAAACCTGGAAGGTTCTGGTACTTTATATATATAGGTTTCGGTTTCTTGCTGGGTTTCGGTAGTTTTCATTTAAACACAGGCACAACACAGCAAACATATTCCTTCTGTTTTTGTTCATTTCAGCAATAATTTAGGTACAATTAAATGGCATTTTAATGCATCTAATTGATGAGCAAAACACACAAATGTATCTAAGCTTTGGCTGGAGGCTACTGGTTTCTTGACCTTCTTCTTTTTTGTTTTAGAACAGCAAATGGACAACACAGTTTCAGAATATGTTTAATTAAATTTTTGGGATCGAACTCTAAAATGCAAACATAATCACTTGATAACCAAATTAATGTATACATGCATGCTTTTATTTTCAGGTGTGTAACACTAATCCTTGTCCAATTTTGATGTTTTGCTGAAATTTGTGTTCTTAAATTCACCGAAACCGTATACTTATTTTTAAGCTTATTCAAGTTGCTAAAACATAAAATTTTACCTTCAATCAAAGATATAACTTGATGCTTGATTGTTGCTTTGATGATTTCAACTCAATCCTTAATTTGTTGCAAATTCTTGGTTGTAAGACTTTGTGTGTTGGGAAGAAGAAGAAGGAACCGTATGTAGAAGAAGAGAAAAGCAAGAGATTAATTTGGTAGAAATGAGCATTAAGTCTCACTTTACGGATTTATATAAATTTCAAGTTTCATTCTTTATAATTTAACCACAAAAGTTGCTTTTCTTATAAATCAACCTAATATATTTATAATTTGGTCCACTTGACTTTTATTAACTAAATAACAATTTATTACTTGTTTTACAAATTTATATTTTAGATATCTTAAAATAATTATCATTTAGCTTATAGTTAACGTTAAGCTTTGCTAATGTTGATTAAAGTTTAGGTCGTTACAAACGACACGTGGCATATAGATGTTTTCCTTTACTATATACTAGTTTATAAGCTCATGTATAACATGGGTATAAATTTAAAAAGTTAATTTCATTAATCGTGTAGGATAATTTTTAAATATGTTTTATCAAATTTATAATATCGATCTACTTATATAATATAATAAACATAAATATATATATATATATATATATATATATATATATATATATATATATATATATATATATATATATATATATATATATATTTATATATATATGAATTTGGTTCCTGAGCTTACCACGTGAATTCCGGAGTACCCAACGCACCATTCATCAACCACAGGATCAAAACTATAGGAGAGGGGCATGATGGACATTCAACCTGATTTCAGCTTCATTAAGGGAATGATCATTCACATTGGTTGATCATTCACATTAGTCAATTGATCATTCACATTACTTAATTGATCATTCACAACACTTATTTAACTATTTATACTTCTTGTACACTTATTTGATCATTCACATTACTTAATTAACCATTCACATTACTTAATTGACCATTCACATTACTTAATTAATCATTCACATTACTTAATTGACCATTCACATTACTTAAATACATTTAACATTGATGGTATGTAGAAGATGAAGTCTAACATTGCTGTTCTCGTCATTCATCAAATGTGAATGGACATTTACCTAATGTGAATGACCATTCACATTAGAAGATTGATCATTCACAAAACGTAGTTGACAATTAACATGACTAATGTAAGGTGCTGATATTATTTCACCAATGTGAATGGTGAAATTTACTAATGTGAATGGTCATTCACATTAGCTGAATGATCATTCACATTGGTTGATCTTATTAATGTTTGATAGATTGAGGAATGTGAGCGGTACATGATTGACAATTGTTACTGTTTTCATTAATTCGGTTAGCGGGTTGTTAGTAGTTGACGATGCACAGCATACATGCTGGGCGGAGATGGTACTACAATGTGAAGGGTAATTTTCCTAATGTGAATGGCCAGTCACATTAGCTGAATGTCATTCACATTGATGGATGTTATTAATGTTGGATTAGATTTGAGAACTGTGAGCGTTACATGACGGACCATTGTTACTGTTTATATGTATCTTGTTACTGGTTGTTAGTAGTTGACGATGCACAACATACATGCTGTGCTGATATGGTACAACCAATGTGAATGGTAAATTTCCTAATGTGAATGGCCATTCACATTAGCTGAATGAGCATTCACATTGGTTGATGTTATTAATGTTTGATAGATTTTGAGAATTTGAGCATTACATGAATGACCATTGATACTGTTTGTCATTAATCTTGTTACTGGTTGTTAGTAGTTGACGATGCACAACATACATGTTGTGCTGATATGGTACAACCAATGTGAATGGTAAATTTTCTAATGTGAATGGCCATTCACATTAGCTGAATGATCATTCACATTGGTTGATGTTATTAATGTTTGATAGATTTTGAGAATTTGAGTGTTACATGAATGACCATTGTTACTGTTTGTCATTAATCTTGTTACTGTTTGTTAGCAGTTGACAATGCTCAGATTCACATGTTGTGCTGATATTATTTTACCAATGTGAATGGTCAAATAATCAATGTGAATAATCATTTAAGTAAGGTGAATGATCAATTAAGTAATGTGAATGATCCTTTAAGTAACGTAAAATGTTAATTAAGCAATGTGAATGATCATTTAAGTAATGTGAATGGTCAATTAAGTAATGTGAATGATCAATTAAGTAATATGAATGATCAATTTGTCAAATAATTATTGTGAATGGTCAAATAAGTGCTGTGAATGAATAACTAAGTAATGTGAATGATCAATTAATGTGAATGATGAATTAAGTAATGTGAATGGTCGTTGTAATTACGAAAATACCCTTCCAGCCAAAAAAAAGGGGGGGCGCGCTTTTTTTGATCACAACCATTGATTTATTTAATCTTGTGGCTTTGGATGGGTACCCTTGGTACACTGGATTTTTGAAGGGACTCTTTTGAACCTAAATCTATATATATATATATATATATATATATATATATATCTAGCTCTATATCTTAATCATATTAGCGGTCACACAAATATACAACAAATAATTACATTTGGACACAAGTTATACTTTTAATAGATCAAAATATAACAATTGTAAAAAAAGAAGTAAATAAACAATATTTATAAAACGAATGCAAATTTAAAGCTAATGTATTAGAAACAAAAAATATATACGAAATTAAAAAAAATAAAATTGATACACTAGGATGTGTGGAATGACCGGAAAACCGAACCGAAAACCGTACCGAACCGGAACCGGACATGTGGAACCGATTTAGTAATTTGGTTTCGGTTATCGTTCGTATAATTTTTAAATTTTCTGTTATATCGTTATTCGTTTAAAGAAACGTTCTGTGGGTTCGGTTATATCGGGTAATGGAACCATAATTCGAAAAGTCCATGGCATGGATACCAAGAAATTTTAAAAACCCATGATGGGAATTGTGAAAAACAAAAGATTATTTGATAGTTGTCTTCCTCAATCCTCACCATACCTAACACTTGGAATAATTAATTGCATCAATCAAATCCACTTTGTTCTAAAAACAAGCAATTTTTAAAATACAATCAATAATTAAGAATATATCACTATAGTTAAAGAAGTAATTCGAAATGATATTTTATCAAGATTTACATTCAATAAAACGTTAACCAAAAGCAATCTAGATTTGAAAATCCATTAGGAATTGTTCAGGTTGAAAATCCATACTTCACGTTGACATTCATAACAAAAATATTTTTTTGGCAAAAGTATAATAAAACGTTAATCGTGTTTTTTTGTTTATATCTTGTTATAATATATATATATATATATATATATATATATATAAGGATATATATATATATATATATATATATATATATATATATATATATTTACAAATTTTGGTTCTAATCGGTTCCATACCCGAAATACCCATACCATAACCGAACCGTAACCGGAACCGTGTTACAATTATTGGTTCGGTTATCGGTTCTCACAATCTTCAATTTTCGGTTTCGGTTAAATCGGTTCCGGTTCGGTTCGGTCCGGTTCCGGAACCGTTTACATCCCTAGATACAACTATAAAATTCTAAAAGATAAAGAAAAGAAAGAACATAATATGTAATGAGTTAATTGTATATAGATTACTGTTGAGAAAAAAACAAATAAGAAAATATAATAAGACGATACAATTTAATTACAAACGAGAAAAACACGATACAATTTTTTTTAATGTTTATTTGTTTTAGTTTGAAAATTTTATTTATTAAAGTTTACAAAAATAAATTATATAAAATTATTAAAAGGGATATGATATTTTAATTTAAGTTGGATAAATATGATATTTTGAAGTTTAGTTGAAAGAAGAAATTATTAAGGGTGTAATGGTCATTAATTAATAAGCAATATTAATTATGAGTTTTAAATATTATAAAAATTATTAAATTAATGAATTTGGGTATATATGATATTATTGATGTTTAAAAGGATATATGTGATATTAATAATTAAAATTGGGTATATATGATATTATGATATTTAGGAGGGATATATATGATATTAAAATTTTAGGTTGGATATATATGATATTTTGAAGTTTTGGAAGGGTATATATGAAATTATCCCTTAATTATATATAGAATATTAGATTTATTCGTTTATATTGAACTAAATTTTAATTATGAAAAGATTACACGTGTCAAAGAAGGAAATGCCAAGTGGCATCCTATTTAAGTGACAAATGGGCATTATTTTATTGGAATAGATATATAGATTACAATGTAATTGAATGTAAGGAATTGAATTGCAAGATGGAAACAATCATCAGCAACTGTCTGAGAAGGGTCTTAAGAGATTATTCTAAAAGTAAATTTAGAACACTGAATAATTCTATGGACTTAATTGATAAGATCGATCCATAAAATCTCAAGTCATCACTAGATGTATCCAAAATAACTTTCTCCATAAAAGATTTTAATCTCATTTTAAGTCTTTTAATCGATAAACTATAATGATTCAATTCCCAAGAAACAAATAACCAGATATGATGAAACATAGTTAATATACCCTTGCAGTTTGAGCGGGAAACTTGGGACATTCAAACTGGTTTCAAAAATAAAGAAAAGCCGCAAGACCATTAGTGAAAATACAAGCATGCTAGAATCGAAATGGAACATGAAGCACACACAAAATTCCACCATGACAACGTTATCGCAAACAAAATGAATGTCATCTATCTCTCTCTCTCTCTCTCTCTCTATATATATATATATATATATATATATATATATATATATATATATATATATATATATATATATATATATATATATATATATATATATATATATATATATATATATATATATATATATATATATATATATATATATATATACATATATATAATATATATATATATATATATATATATATATATACACATATATATATATATATATATATATATATATATATATATAGCTGATGCTAAATGAGATTAGATGACAGGTAAACCACACTAACATTATCACAATAAACAATTGTAGCCTTAAGCAAATTGCGTATCCAAGAAGTCTCTAGAACACTATTGGTTACCCCAAGGTTGTTGTTGCGCTAGAACGAGAAACGAATGGTTGTCGTATGGATGACCCAAAATTCGAGCGATATGTATCAAGGCAGTCACCCCAGCCAGCATCCGAGTAAGTAGTCAAGGTGGTTGTCGCAGAAGCATAAAATTGAAGTTCATAGTCCAAGGTACCTAAGACATAATGAAGAATACACTTAAGAGTTGCGAAATGAGGTTTTCATTGATCATGCATATGAAGACAAATATGTTGCACGACACATGACAATTCTAGGTGAGTGAAAGTTGAATACTTCAGTACACCTACAAGAATCCATTATAGAGAGTTGGATCAACGACCAAAATACCATAGGAGGTGAGTTTGTGATTAGTATCAACATGAATCTTACAAATGTTGCAGTTGAGCATGTGAGCACGTTTAAGAAGCTCTAAAGCATACTTAGACTATGATAATAACATGCCAGAGGAGTTTCTCATGACTTAAATTACATTAAATTAATTTAAATGACCCAGATCAGTCATTAAATTAAAATTCCAGATGAAGAGATGTAATGACATGCTGTAGAAAACTAGAAGACACGATGAGAAATATGTTATCTACATACAATGATAAATATGCAATATCACCCTCTTGATGATATATTATGTAAGTAATAACGCGTGCGTCGTTTATTTCCATTTTTTAAACTTTGATAACAATAAAGTATGTGCCAAAATCTATTAATATATTTTTAGGCGATTTATAAAAATACAAACTTTGCATAATAATATCAAATGTTTAATGATGAATACAATATTGTTGGTATTTTTTTTTTAAATATTAATGTTGAATATATAATATGGGGTGTTTAATTTAATATTAATATAAACCTATTCGTTGTTAATTCAATATTAAATATACGGTATTCAGTGTTGATTTGACATTATTTTATTTCAATACTGTATTTGAAATATACATTTGTATAAAAACTAACTTAAAATATACGGTGTGAATTTAAAAGAAAAAAGTTACAACATGATCGGTTTCATTTTAAAGAGAATAATTTTTTATGGTATAATATTTTTTATAAAAAAATTAATCATATTAACATTATTTTAATTAATAGAATTAGGATAAGATTTTTGATAATGTCAATGTTTTTCAATTTTATATATGAATGTTATAATAATTTACTAATGATAATCCTTTTTCACTAAATTAGACACTTGCAATATTAATCATGACCATTATATTTATCTTATCAATGATATTTGGTTTTACAGTTCTATACCTAAGTGAAGCCATGGATCGAATGACATGTTTATATCGTAATTATGTTCTACTTAATTATAGAAGTTAAATCTTAACATTTATAAGTAAAAAGTTATAGTTGTTATTTAGGTGAGACCAAGCTACATGATTTCAGTAAAATTTTTTGTTATAATAATAGTATGATCAGACTTAACCAATCAACTAATGGACACGTATAGAGGTCTCGATTGCTTAATTAGGATTTTCAGGTTAGTTTTTATGTGACTTGTAAAATATGATTTTATATATGTTTGCATAAACAACTTTTGGTATGATGGATAGTATGTATCAGGACACCGAATATGATCGGTTAGCAAACCAACTGGAGACTATTTTAACTAGCAAGTCGTAGTAATTTACGGTTATCAAACGGTAAAAATGAAATTGACGGATTTTATGATTTGATCTATTATATATCTATTTTATGATTGAGATATCAATTTTTTTTATATTTAATGGTTTATGCATGCAAATTAATTTTTAGTACAATATTACTTTATGATACGACAATATATATGCTTTCGTCAAGCTTTTTATAAAATATATTTGTAGATATATATACACAAGATATGTTTTAATTTATGTAATGCGTTGATTTCGAAAATTGGCATATTTTAATATATGAGAAATCATGATCTCATCAACATAAAGTTGACTTGTAGCATGTATCCTAAATTTGGGTGACAATATTGTTAATTAGAGAGATGAGAGGTTGATGATGAGTTCCAGTTTTAAAGGAAAGTATGTCATGAGATATTTTTCAAGAAAAGAATAATGAAGTTTTTGGAATATTGAAATATTTACACAAAAACTTTTTGAATCCAAAACTATATTGTTTGATAAAAATGCATCTCAAACAACAAGAAAAATATCATTTAGTAACACATGATTTTAGCGACACAAAAAAGTGTCACTATATCTTACTTTTAGTGTCACTTATGAAAAAGAGTAGGTATAGAGCAATATTTTACCCACCCTTTTTCTAAAATAGTGATACAAAAATTTTGTCACAAAATAGTTGAGACCTATACCCACATACATTTTTAGTCACTATATATTTATACTCATTCCACTTTTAGCAACTCTTTATGTTGTCTAGGTAAAAGAATTTGATACCTATAGTGACATTTTTTTGACAACAATAAGAGTGGGTAAAAGTGGAGTGAGTATAAATATACAGTGACAAAAAATGTATGTGGGTATAGACATTAAGTATTTTGTGACAAAATTTTGTGTAACTATTTTAGAAAAAATATGGGTAAAAGATTGCTCTATACATACTTTTTTCATAAGTGACACTAAAAGTAATATATAGTGACATTTTTTTTGTGTTACTAATTGATACTTTTCTTGTAGTGTATTTGGAAAAGAGAACTATAAATTAAATATAGATAAGAACAAAAAAAAATTTAATAAAATTATTTATATAAAATATATAACCATAAGAACTGGTTTATTTTTTCAATAACAATTCATGATTTATTATATTTTCGAAAAGAAAATGATAAAGATATATTTTATTAGAATTATTAGCTAATTTTATTTATTTGTACTAATGTTACTACCTATCATACAATAGGTAGTAAAGACTCATTTCATTGGTGTAAACAAAGAGCTAGAACGATAAAATTTAATGATTCATTCAATTTTCTCGTTCATTTTATTAACTTGTCTATATTATTTTTCTTGTTATTTTATTACGGTGGACCAAATGGACCTTAAGTTCGACAACTTATACCATTTTTTAGTAAAAAGCCTCGTAATTACCAATATACCATGAAGTTTTTTCTTTTATACAAAACTAGTTTATTAACCCGTGTATTACATAGATAATTATAGTATATATATATATTTTTTAAACTATAAACTTAAGATTAAAATAACTAAATATTCAACTTAGATGTATTCATTTTTAAGACTAATTTAAATCTTTTATTAATTAATTGTAATTATAATTTGTTAAAACGATAAAGTTGATCATGAATAACTTTTAAGTTTATTATTATTATAATAATTATTAAAATATTTATTAAAAGTGGTTAGTTGAGATTTTAGTGGATATAACATAATCTATATTTAAATGAAATTGATTAGAATTTAAAATAAGTCTAGAACTACTAAATAACACGTGTTAATATTAGAGTATGCCACTTGGCATAATGAGAGAATGAAAAATGACATATTAGTTATTTTTTTAATAGCAGTTATGGATACTTACTTTAAAATGGAGTTAAAAGCAACAATAATACTCTTGTCAAGGTGTGAAAAAAACCCATATCATCAACTATTTACTTTTCAGAAAGATTGTATTTTTAGGAGAATTCATGTGAAGTTTCTAAAAAAAACAAAACCAAAATAGAAAGAAACCAATGTATTTTGAGTGGAGACGCTACAATGCATATCTTGCAAGGCAACAAACAGGGCAGGTGTTTGAATCCAAACTAGTTAATTAACATCACAATAACACGTAGAAAATTTCGTAGTAATTAAGTTGCTTTTATGGTCCAACCAATTAGTAAGTTGAAAAGAATGAAAATAACTTTATAACCTGAGATTTATAGTTGAAAAGAATGAAAATAACTTCTTGAATGCTTCATGAAGTGCCCAAGTCCATGGCATTTTATCACTTGGCCACACCTTAATTGGGGGTTAACTCCTTTTTTAAGTAAATGTATGCATAGTTAAAATTTAAAAAAAGTGAATAAATTAGTGTATTTTGATTTATTTGGTAGTTTGATTTTATTGTTGTGTTTAAGTAGGGACCATCTTGTTTCTTTATTATTATTATTATTATTATTATTATTATTATTATTATTATTATTATTATTATTATTATTATTATTATTTGTATATAAAGGATTGCTTTTCAAAAAAAAAAGCAAGTAATTGACCATAATGAGGTTGAATTTCTTTCAAGAAAGTATATATATGTCACCTATAATATATATGTGTGTTGATGTTTGTATGTTTTGCACAACAAGATTTTAGCTGGAACTGAAGCTTGTAGCGAGATCTTTTATTAACATATGTGTGTTTGACAATATAACTGGAGCTGGTATGTGTAAAAATGACATAAATTGACAAACAAATAAAAAACAAACATTATACTTTAAGGATAATTTTATCATTTATTCAACGAGAAGCTCAAGTTAATCCTAAAAGCTACTTCAAGTATCTTTTCAAATTTGAGCTTATATGCTCCTCAGAACATAATTTGTCAAACAATTTTTTTTTTTGTAAATCATAAACTCAAGCTCCCATGTTGGCATGTACTCTTAAAAATTGTATCAAACATAGCGTAAAAGCTGGAGAAAATAGAGACTAATTTTGAAGTTGTTGCTGACCCTTTAAGTTGTATTTATTTTAAATTTATTTAGTAAGAACATGTAATTATTGTTTTCAGTTATTTATTTATTTTGTAAATGTCATAGAAGTTGAACCATAAAAAACATAAAAAAAAAGTTTAATAAAAGATAGTTTGATAGTTAAATAAATATTTTTTTTAATGATCGGATGTTTAAACGGGGTTACCAAAATTCAAATTATCTGTCAATAATTGCACCAAATTTTTTATCTGTGGATTACTAAAGCATCAGTTATAAATATTAATTAATCTCTTTTTTCTTCTTTAGATAGTTGGTTATTTTAGACTAATGATTAATAAGTAAAGTTTTGGATTTGATCTATTTTATAATTTAATACTTTTTTTGGTTAACTATTTAAAAATATATACTATAGTTATTACAGATTTGTGTTTATAGAGTTAAAGATAAATTTATTACTTATTTGTATATTTATTATTATGCAATTATGTTACATATTTATTATTAGTATTATAAAGTTTTTTATTTATAGCCATTTTAGGTAATTGAAATAATATTAATTATTTAATTCTAAAAAGTGTTTAGATTTTTAAAACGGTTCTACCAAAAATATGTTACTATTTTGTAACATTTATTTTTTTGTGAAATAACGAAGAATGAAAAATAAAATATTTAGTTAATGGAAACGTTACAAAATTGAATAAAATTCAATAATATCTTTGTAACATTTTAATGATATACTAATTTATACTATTTATATAAAAAAATATCATATTTGATAATATTAAGATCAAGTTATTTAAGCAAATGTTAAAATTAGCTAATCGAAAATCAAAAATCATGGAAAAGATAAGCATCAACAACACATTCATCTAAACCTAGTTTTAAATCTATATTTTTGTCTACAATGAGAGTCGAACTCCCAATCTTAAGGTCATCATTAACACCCTTAACATTTTAAACGGTTGATATTAAATGTTGACTTAATTTTGACGGTCGAGATTAAGACATCATTTTTTTTCGCTTTGCTTTGTCGGTGAAACCCGAATTTCTGTCTGTCTAACAACATAGAATCACTTGCAAGTGTTTCTCCTTCATGGCTATAGCAACCAAAAGATATTTTTTTTACATATATAAATACATATGTAGAAATAATGATAATAATTGGGGCGTTGGCCCATTCCTATTAAATGCCATTGCTTTCAATTTTCTTTTCTTTCCTTTTTTCTTTTTTTTTTTTTTTTTTATACTGTTGCCGATTGAAGATGGCACCGGTTTTCACCTTTCGAATTTCCGTGTCCGAATAGTTTGCCGTCATTAATTTCTTCTATCAACAGACAACCAACAAAATTTAAATTCACTGCAATAAAATGTAGGAACTTTAATATGTTTATTTGTATGGTTGATACAGTAGTTACAATCCTTTTGAGGTCTCTTAATTAGTCAACATGAAAAGACAAAAATTAACTCATAGACAGTGGACATATGCCAATTGGTTAAAAATGGTTGATACAGTAGTTACAATCCTTTTGAGGTCTCTTAATTAGTCAACATGAAAAGACAAAAATTAACTCATAGACGGTGGACATATGCCAATTGGTTAAAAATGGAATTGAAATCCAACTTCATAATTCGTTGGTAAGGATAGGATGAGATGTATGGATAAAAGTGGTTAAGTCTTTAAGATAGAAATAAGATGAGATGAATATAGTAGGGTGGGTGGGATGGTTTCTTTTCGAGATCTGTATTGCAAACTCAAGTATCAATAGCCTTTGGTTTCTTTTTGTTCTTGTTGGTTTTGTTTCAAGCTTCATTGTTGGGATTCTAATTGCTTCATCATCATGCAGATTTAATATTGTACATTTTTTTTAGTTTTAATATGGTTAATAAAAAAAAAACCTATCAAGTCTAAACTTTTTTTTCTAATTGTTTAAAACCCTAAACTATATTCGTCTTATTCAAAATTATATATTTGATCTGTTTGACCGGTTACCAAACAAGTAACATTAATTTTTTCACCCCGATTAATATTGAAAAAAAAAACTCACTGTCTTTCATTAGTTTAGCGATTAAGTTCTTAAACATTTTGTTTTACCGCTTGTGTTTACTAGCTCATCCGATAAAGAAAAGTTTAAGTATTTAATCGCAAAAACAAAAAAAAAAAGTTTATTAGATTTTTTCAATATTAAAATTTAATTAATAGTTTGTCATTCAAAAAAATTAAAATAATCACATAAGACGTACAACTAATATGAGAATTCAGAAGTTTTTAGTTAAATGATAGTATATTTGAAAAACATTTACTAAATCATTGTACTTTTATTTTTAAGGTTTGTGTTGAAAAAACTCAATCAACTTTTCTCAATTAAGTCCCTAAAATTTTTTTTTTCCCAATTGTATATCTTTTTAAACTATGTTTGTCTAATTCAAAAGTATATAATTGATTGCATGGTTTTTAAAGTTGATTGTTTTGATTGATTAATCGAAGTATGTTCTCTTGGTTTGTTGAAATTAAACTTTTGAATTTTTTTTTTTAAAATTCAATTTGAAGTGATTAGAAGAAGAATCAATTTCATTAAAAAAATTTTTTGAAAATAAAATTCTTTTTTTAAAAATAGAAGTGAGTTTAAAAAACAAAGATCATTAAAAAAAAAAAAAAAAAGAAGACCACCAATTTTGGCTAAAAAGTTTGAATAAAATATGGTTAAATTGAAACCACCATGCTTTAGTTAGGCTTAAAATTAAAATTATTTTCTTTGGCCCTAAAGTCTAATGTGACGTTTGGTTCGTTAAATGGAATTGGAATTGAAATTTAATTTATTTAGGGTTTTTTTTATAACTAAGACAAATGTTATATTATATGGATTTTCTATCAAATTTTTTTTTTTATAGGAATTTGACATTTTTCCCAATTCATATATGAATTAAATTACAACCCACACATGAATTACATTCCAACCTATATCTCTAACTAATACTAAAAACTATATTCTACTCTCATCATCAACCATATTAGTAACTAGAATTCAAATTCAAATTTCTTCGACTTACTTTATGTGAACCAAACACCACCTAAGAGGCTACAATTTCATTTTCACTAATGTTATTAATGAAATCATTTGGGTTAGTTTATTTTTAAGGGTATTAATTGCTATGTAAATCCTTACGTGAATATAAGAAACATAGGGTGTTTGTAAAAGACTAAAAGAGAATTAGGGAAAGAAACATAGATAAATGGGTCAAATCGACACAATCAAAACATTAGTTAAAAAGTGAAGTGGGATACATCTTTATGTGGTTTTAATTAGAAGATTTATATTGTTATAGTAATAATGTATAAATCTTTTTTTTAATCAGTTGTAACACATTAGTTATTAATTAGTTATCATTAATGTAAAATTTTAAGTTTTCTTCCCACTAGTAAATAAATATTATAACGTATACTGTATTGAACTTTGTAATTCTTTTTAGGAAAAATTATATGTAAAAAACCAACGTACTTTCAGTATTTTTCGAATACGTCATTCCACCAAAAATGTTTTCATAAAAGTCACTCAACTTAAAAACGTTTTCGTAAAAGTCACTGCACATAAAATATATTCATAAAAGTCCTTTAACTTAATGAAATTTTATGAAAAACACCTGAAAAGTCATTTAAAAATCTCATAAAACAACACAACTCGTTAAAAATTTCAAGTTGAAGGACTTTTATGGACTCGTTTTTGGTACAGGGATTAATCGAAAAATATCAAAAGTGCGTTGGTTTTTTGTATAATTTTCCCTTCTTTTTAATACATTTACTATTTATAATGTCTTTCTAAGAATTGGGTAACATTTTTTTCCCTCTTGGAAACCATAAAACATAAAAAGTCCAATATTAAAAAATAAACCAAATTCTAACAAGCAGTCCTATATAAAACATTCTCTGCTTTAACCAGTTTCCTATTAAATCCATCTTATAACTATTAGGGGGCGTTTGGTTCGCGGATTTATCTGGGATTTGCATTTAAAATCCTGTGTTTGGTTCGCAGATTTCAGTAAGGATTTGAAATCCCAGGATTTCTTAAATCCTTCCATTCTTTGTTATTTAAAATCTCAGCCTCCCCCCTAGGATTTTAAATCCTAGTTACCTTGCATTTTGCAGATTAATAATTTTTTTCTATAAGATAATGCAAATTCTTTAACAAAATCCTGACAAATGCAAATGCTGCATAATGCAAATCCTTTGACAAAATGCAAATCCCAGATAAAAAATCCGCGAACCAAACGCCCCCTTAGTATTTTAGATTGAAGGGTATACATACCATGCTGGACTTGCGGCCTCGCCACATTGGCAATAAGAAGCCGACGTGAACACCGACCACTGCTGGCAGCCCCGCTGAAACCCTCCCCGCCATGGCTCCCTCTCCACGCTCAGCTTCTATGCACACTCTCTCTCTCCCTCTCCCTCTTCTTTCTCTAAAATTAATTGGGTAATAAGTATTGGGATAGAAAAATTAAAATGGTGGATGTCTTCAAAAAAAAAAAAGAATAGAAATGATAGAGAGAGAGAATTTTTTTTATGTGACGCTAATGTGTTCAAAATAATAGATTGGGATAGATGAGTATACCCCTCACCTTTAGAGAATGATGAATATATGTTGGTTTAAACAAGTATTGTAAAGTCTGCACGTTGCAACGATATAATTTTTTTATTCAATTGATAGATTAATAAAATAATTCAAAAAAATACAGAAGAATTATAAATTTAATAATAACAATTAACTAAAAAAACAAATCAAATATATATGAATAAGTTTTAATTTTATAAGTTTTTTTAAGTGTAATAACATACTAACATAAAATTACAACTAATTAAATATTAAATTATATAATATACAAAATTCAAAATTGATTTTAAATTATTTAGCCGTATAGATAATATTTTGGAATATATATATATATATATATATATATATATATATATATATATATATATATATATATATATATATATATATATGTGTGTGTGTGTGTGTGTGTGTGAGAGAGAGAGATATAGAAGCTAAAACAATAAAAAAAACTTAAGTAGATACAAAAACAACAAATTAAGATATTAAAAACACTAATTATAATTATAATAAACCAAAAATAAATTTAATTTTTAAATATCTAATAATTAATTAGTATTTAAATAAATTTAAATTATAAAATGTAACAAACATTCAAACAATCTAAAAATATATAATTTACGTAAACTAATAAAAAAAACACATCAGTAAAACCCACCAATGAATAGTGTTTTATAAAAAGTTATAAATTATTTTTTTCGTTGACGTGAGAGGACAAAATAGCAAAGTTCAATTGTGAATAATATATTTGATACTTTTTTTGCTAGCATATATGTTTATGTAGTTAGGAGAAATTAAGCGTTTGTTATTTTTTTCGTCTGTCCGCGTCTGCAAAGACTGCAGACCTTTAGACCATTCTTTTGACCGCAGATTTCTACAGCTAAGTCTGCAAACCGTAAAAATCAACCTTTTAAAAAACAAACAGCATGTACTAAATAACTAAAAGACAAAACGTCGTTACTTGGGAGGTAGGCCTTCAGAAACCCCATCAAAGAACTTTCCTCGTCACGCCTTTACATATATATACATATATCATATATGTGTACACAATAAATACACATGGTAAGTGAGTGGATAGATAGATTTACAAAAGAGAAAGTTTTAAAGTTGTGTGTATGAATATATTAATTATACATAAATAACAAGCGTTTGCAAGTCAAGAATCTGGAAACATATATTCCCACCACCACCTCCACCTCCATCTGCATCTCCATCTATGTAACTTCATACCCATATATACAACCTGAAGCAAAAAGAAATCCATTCATCCATCCACAGATAGATCTATCGATCTATCTATCAATTATTGAACATACATGATGATATGCGTCAGGAATTCTAAGAAAAGCTGCAACCATGAAGAATCCCAGAAGAATAAGATCAAAGGAACTGTGGTTTTAATGAAGAAGAATGTTCTTGATCTCCATGATTTCAGCGCTTCGTTTCTTGATCGGGTTTACGAAATCTTTGGCAAACGTGTCACCATCCAACTTATCAGTGCCACTCATTGTGATCCATGTACGTTAGTTTTTAATTCTCTCGATCGATCTGAGTCTAGCTAAACTTACGTACTAGCTCTTTCAATATATCTAGCTTTATATTGATATTGATATTGGTGTTGAATTAAATAGCGAATGGATTGAAGGGGAAGATTGGAAAAGCGGCGATTGTGGAAGATTGGGCAACGAAGAAGACATCGATGGCAGCGGGGGAAACGTCATTCCCGGTGACATTTGAATGGGGAGAAAAGATGGGAGTGCCTGGTGCATTCATCATAAAGAACCATCACCATAGCCAGTTTTACCTAAAGACTCTCACTTTGGAGCATGTTCCCAATCACGGCACCATTCATTTTGTTTGCAATTCATGGGTCTATCCAACGCATCGTTATAACTACAACCGTCTCTTCTTTGCTAACAAGGTACCACCATCAGCTCCGACTACCCTCTGATAATAATTATTTCCACTGTTAGTTTGCACACCGTACCCTTTTAGACTTTAAGTTGATCGATATAATTAGCTGATTAGTCAGTCAACTCAATCATATAATATATACCACACACTAATCTTAACCGTTAATTTAACAACCATTATTATTATTATATATTATGGTAACAAAATTAATAATACCTCAACAAATCATTTATTGCACAATAAAATTTTCCCATACATGTCATAACAAATTTATTTAAAATGATAAATTCATCCTTATTTTCAGAGGTACAAAACAAATATGATAAAAATATTATCAGGGATAAAATAGTAATTTTAATTAAAGTTGTGTATGACAAAAAAGTGTCGTGTATAAATCACTTGCCTTTCTATGAAGTTTTTATAATGTTTTTTAAGTCACACAAATAATTATATAAAAAATCACGAGAATTACACCGATGAGCTACTTATCATTCTACAAGAAGCAGATTTAAAACCCAAAAGACAAAAAAAAAAAACACCAAAACATCAATTGTACAAACAACAAAAATACTGCACAAAACATGGCTATAACAAGAGCCCATAGAAAGAAACACCACGACCCAAACTTAGCAAAATATGAGAAACACAGGTCGGCTGTACAAGGAAAAAAGCTCCCCCACAAGAACTCAATTAAGGAACAAATACCTCACCAAACTTATAGATTAATCCCCGTAATGCATAAACCAATGAACCGCAGAATCCCGGGTTTGCTTTCCGATCATCCCAAAACTCAATATGTTTTTCAATCTTCTGATATATGTGATACTTCATATTTTTCTAAAATTTTCTTGTTGCATCTTTTCCTTTATTCTTTTAAAATTTATATTTTTCTTGTCTTGTTTTTTTTTTTCTTTTTATTCTTCGTCATATATGTATATTTTTGGTCATATATTTATCTATATATAATTTATAATCTATATCTACTTGTATAAATACTAATAAAAGAATACTTAATCTGTTACGTGTTATCACCTATTATTGTCACCACCAGCTGTAATTTATATTAGTAAATCTATAACTAAACCATATAAAAGATTATTTAGATCTTATCTAATCTAAACAAAATCTTATTTAACATAAAACTTAAAAATAAATTTGAATATATATTTGATTTTATCATATTTATATTATTATAAATATATACTATAACTTGATACAATTTTATAAAAAATTATCCTTTAAAATATTTTATAAATAAACCTACGTATTAGCTGGGTAATAAACTTAATTAGAAAGCAAATAGAAATACCCGAGAGATTTAATAAGGGAATAAATGTGTGGAAGTAATAAAATAGTTAACATGTGGAGTCCAGGCTTTATGTCGTTTTTCACGTTTTAAAGCTCAATAATGAAAGTGAGGTACGGTATCTGGTTTTTTAATAATTTTTTTTTTTTTTTAAAAATTTTTTACACGCAAAAAAGTCAAGCAAGCATTTGCAGATTTTTATTCTTTTTACAATATATTAAAGACGGTCAATGGGTTTACCAAAACCGAATAACATAACAGACAATTACATAACTATACCTTTCATAATTTGATGCTTGCTTGTTGGAGTAATTTAATTAAAGCTGATTCTCCTAAATTAAATAATAATTGATAAATTCGTAAATGGTCCTTGAATAGGCAAAAAGACAATAATACCCTTAAAGTTAACCCTTAATTTAACAGAAGTTAGATTGAAAGATCAAAATGTTACAGAAATTTGTTTTTATGGACTATCTATGTACTTCGTTTTTGTTAGGATCCATATCCGTAACTAGTAACATACCACAGAGACCATAAGTAATTTACTCTGAACTTTATTTTAGTGTTCTATTTTGAATAAATGATAAAAAGTAATGCCAAACGTGTATAAAATATGATATTTTAGTGGTCAAATGTGTACAAAAAATGATTGTTTACTGGCCAAATATGCATAATTTTCAGTAGCTAAATAAATAAAAAAATAGTTTTAGTGGCTAAATATGCATGTAAAAAAGTTTAGTGGTTAATTAGATTTGTTAAAAAAACAGCTTAGTGGCTAAATATGCATGTAAAAAAAATCTAGTTTTGTTAGTCGTGCATTGCGGTGGAGGCGACGGGTTTGAAAAGCTTATATTGCACATTTGCACATCTGATTTTAGACAAAATAAAAAATTTAATAATATTACATCTATATTTTGAGAATAACTAAATTTAAACATCTACATAAATATTGTTTTATCTAACAAAAATTTCGTATATGGTATAAAAAATATAAACTCATGAAAAATAACAATAATTTTTTGTTTTAACTATTTATATATAGTAACATTTCTTATTTTTACTTTTTTCTATAAATAGTAAAAATATAAAAATTTGATTCTATTAATCATCAAAATATATAATATTTGTATAGACAATAATATAAAATTATTAGTTTTTTAGCAAATGATCCTATAAAAAATATAATCTTAGAATAACTAAATATCATGGATACTTATAATTTCTTATATGTTTATTAAATGTTTGAGATATTCCAATACATTAAATTTATATTTATATATAATCACTGGAAAATTAAATTATTAAAATATACATAACACTAATATTTTTTAAACATTATACGACTATGATGATATATGCTAGATTCGTAAATTATAAATGAATAAAATAAGAATAGTAATAATGATATACTTTTTTTTTGAAAGGCAAATTGTATTAAAAACCAAATTTTATGACTCCAAGTTGGAGGCACAAAATAAAAGTGACAACCTTACAACGGAAAGGAAACTAGGAAACAAACGATAACGGATTAATCTTCCAAACAGACCAAATGAACTTTGATGATTGATTCCGGTTTTTGATCCAAAGACCCCCCATTCTTTGAACCCAAGGAAATGGGTCTTCCTCCAAGATTTTAATTCGATCCTCCGAGGACGCAAATAAAAGATTGTTTCTCCATTTCCAAAGGACCCACCAAGAAACCATTATAACATCTTTAAGAACCGAGTTACATCTTTTGGCATCCATCATGAAGGAGACAAACGAAGTGAAAGATTCAGCCGTATGAGTCCAAATCTCTGAGATTTCCCACCAACTCCAAATCTTCCTCCAAAGGCTACAAACTCTTGGGCACTTAAGAAAACAATGTTCCACATCCTCCGGTTCCGAATTGCAAAAAAGACAATTAGGAGAAACAAGAACAATACCTTTGCTTGCTAGATTGGTTCTCGAGGGAATAGCATTGATTAAAATTCTCCAGGCTAGAATGTTAACCTTGATTGGAATTCGAGAACTCCAAAACATCTTGACATTTCCTCCATAAGCTCCAGGTGTGATCCTCTGCAATAAATCCGAGAGTTTTCGGACTGAGAATTCCCCCTTTTTATTCATATTCCAATAGATAGAATCCTTACCATCTTTGAGTAATTCCATAGATCTCAATCTTGATTCTAAATTATTGAGTTCCTCAACCGCTCTTCCCCTAATTTGAGACCTCCACACCCATGAACCTTTACCAATATTATCTTGAAAAACCCATCTAATTAATTAGTATTAGTAATAACATAATAAATAAGAATAGTAATTATCATTTACTAACTATAGTTAATATTTCATTTTAAACGAATTATTTAAATTACTATTACAGTTTTTATTCCGTAGGCATTTTAATATACAAATATCAATTAATAATGCATTTATAAGTATGCAACCATGCATCATATATTATCAATATGATCATAATGAGAATAAGTTAATATGTATCATTAATTAGTATTTAGTATTTACTACGTATAATTAATTAATGGGTACTATGAAAGCATTGATATTAATCTTAAATTATAGTAAACCATTAATTAGTATAAATTGAAATACATAAATAAACGTTTCTTATATTTATTAGTTAGTGATTTTAAATGGTTTATAGAAAACAATGGACAAATAAGAATTAAAGAGTTGAGAATTAAGTTTTATTTGTTAATATTTATCATCATCAATTATATAATCATAAATAGGTTATTAAAAGATTCACATAAAAATTTAAGATTTGTAATTGATCACTATATAATACGAAAGAAAACAAATTATTAGTGTGTGCATAACTATATATAATGTCATTTTCTTTTTCCCTGTAAATTAAGTACTTATACTAGTATTATTTTTTTTAACCATTTTTTAATACACATAGACAATAAATATGCGGTATACATCTTTTTAATGTATTAACTTTACTTGCATGGATTTTAGATAGTTGGTTTCGTTAAGTGCATGAACAATAAACACTTTATACATTGCCAAATCAAACTTAACGAACAAACAAGATTGCATCTAGAACATAAACATAATAAAATGAATATTAATCAAAGAATTGTACCTTTTGAAGCTTCTAGGTGCTGAAATCAATTAAATTGGTCAAAAATGAAATAAAATAAAAAATAAAATTGACATCAATCAAATTATATCATTTTAGCGTCAATTGTGTAATTTAAGGTTTTTTAAAGTATAAAAGTTGAAAATAAAAGTTACAAATGAAAAGAGAAAATGAATAATAAATGACCAAATTATAGACATACCACCAGTATGTAAATAAATATAAAAGTACAAGTGTTTGAGAAATAAAATTTTAAATCACTATGCTTTTGCAAATAACTCTTATAAAATATGGACTTTATTAATGTCATCTAATGACAATTTTAATTTTGTAATACGAAATTTTCACATATCAAATTAATTATCCAATAACCAATTTGATCATATATATTGAATTATTGATATCTAATTATCTCAATTGGCTTTCAATAATAATATCTAATATTATTATCCTTCGTTTAATTAATCATGTTCAGTTGTGTGCTCATGAGTGTGATCCTTGAGTATTTTATAAGACCAGTCATGATGTGGTTATATTATTTTGACATACAATATCAAAACATAGATAAATTAAAAAGATTGTAAATGTTGTTTTAAAAAGGTCACAATCTCAAATTTTTTTAAATGATTTTCATAAAAATAAAAAGTACTTAAAATGCCATAGACTTCATATTTTTAACAATAATTTATTGATATAATTATCTGCTCTTTCATACCATGATTTTTAAATTTATGCTACTTTTCCATAATAAAATTACAATTAAATAATAACATACAACACCACATTAAATAAAACATGTTATCAATAGTAAGTTAAAGGAAAAAATTATGTAAAAAACCATCAAAGTACAAAAAAATTTCGATTAAGTCTCTCTTTCATTTTTTTTTTCTAATAAGTCCCTACCCTAAACCAATTAAAACTCATAGAATCAGTCCAAAGTATAAATCTTTTTCGATTAAGTCCCTCATTCATTTTATTATTATTATTATTGTTATTGTTATTGAATATTAATTGCATTAAATTTATTTATTTACGATTTAAAATTTTTTGTATGACTTAAAATTACTTTTAATATTTATTTTAGATTATTAGTTTACTTTTATATTATGATTATTTATTAATAATTATATATCATATCATTGATTATTTAGTATTATTATATTAATGTTTTTGAGTTTTAATTTTCGATAAAAGAAGATGATCTATTCCGATTATTTTCGATCGGTTCCAATTCGATTTTTAATTTTTCGTATGAAAAAAACTTCAATTAACTTTTAAATATAGCAAATGGTTAAATGTATGATTCATTCTGATTTGTAAATTCTTATATGTATAAAACTACAACTCATTTCATTTATACAAACGAAAAATGGTACAGTTAATTATTTACGATCCAAAAAAAACGACAAACATTTAACTAAAATAGCTATAGCTATTCCGATTTTTATTATTTCTGATCAGAAAAATGATGAGCCCATCCACTTTTAAGTTGTAATCGTAAATAAATTATGTAGTTATTTTCGTTTGGAAAACAGAATGGATTATCGTAATTTTTTAATATTTCCGAACAAAAAAACTATGACCGATATATTTTTATTTTTTTGGAACGCAACATTCTATAGCTATTTATTTAATATTGAAAAATTAAATAAGAAGACATTGTCGTTTTTAAAAGTTTGAAAAAAACAAAAAAAAACATAATTATTCTTTTTATTTTATTGAAAAATTAAAGTCAGAAGATTTCATATTATAATTATATATAAACAATAATATATCATATAATCATAATATTAACATAATTAAATATCCAAAGTAAATAAAAAAAATAATTTAAACCTTAAGAAAAAAATAAAATCGTGAATAAATATATTTATTATTATTGGGGGACTTAATCGAAAAATTTTTATATTTTGATGTTTTTTACAAAATAGGTTTAACCATGTTAACCTATTATAACAGGTTAAATGGTGAATTTAAATGGTTTAACGAGTTTGAGGACTTATCAGGAAAAAAAAAATGAAATGGAGAGTTAATCGAAAAATTTTTATACTTTGATGTCTTTTTGCATAATTTTCTTTAAATTAAATTATTAGACATTCATAATAATTTTCTGACGGGTAAACCTAATATGACAACTGGAAAAAAAAATTTGAAACAAAAATAAACAAATTAATACATTGAAAATCGAAAACCTTAATTAAACGTTACTTATTGTTAGTAAAAATTATCATTATTTAGTTAGTTATATATAAGATAACTATTAATAATAATTGTGAATATAGTTGTTTTTTTTAAACTTTGATTATTATACTTCAAATTATTACATTAATTATTTTATTAAAATTTAAATGCTTGTATTACTATTAAGAATTATTTAATAATCGTAAAATTTAAATTCATATATATTTCTAATTATACTATCTATATATACTATAAGCTTTAAGAAAATAATAATGACATAATTTGGTGTCTAAAAAAGTGTTTAATTTTGAACTTGTACAACTAACATTTTAAAATAAAAATAAATTTAAACTAGTGTTCGTAAAAATAAAATGACTAATAGTATCGAATATGGTTCGAGAGAGTACTATTCGTTATGCAGCGCACCAGAAGGTACCACCTTTAAAAAAAAATTACAAATTTTTTTCCATAAACATGTTTTAATTAACATTATGAAGATCATATGTAAATTTCACATACATTAACATCTCCTAGCTCCTAAAAAATGATGTGAACACACACTTACATAATTTTGAAGACATGTGAACGCATATTTATGTGATGCGTGTTTTCATGCACTTAGGGTGTTCGGATTTGCGTGAAATTTACATATGATCTGTGTAATGTTAATTAAAACATGTTCATGAAAATTTTTTTCAAAAAAATGACTTTTAAGGATGGTAACTTCTGGTGCGCTGAATAATGGGTGGTACTCACTTAAACATAAATCAATAGTATCATGGAGCTTATTATGTACATCAAATACTAAACCAATCAATTATTAATATGCGTAACTAAAACTATTAAGTTATTATGATAAAAAGCAACAATTAACGATATTAGTTATTGGTTTTGATCAGTAGCTCTTCATATACTTAATAAAACATATGGCAAAGAGCAATAAATATAAATTTATAATATTATGTAACTTCTAAATTATTAAGATAGCTTTAATTTTAACCAAAACACTCACAATTTTTTAGAATTATAAATAATATATAATTTACCCAGACAATCAAACACAAACTTTATTCATACAAATAAATATGTTATAATTCAAAATTTTAAGATATTTAAATTAGCAATATATTTTAAATAAATAACATAACATTATATTTTTTTTAGTAATACATCACATTTAATTAAGTTAATGTGTATATTTGGTATTAACGAATAATATTATACTAAATATAATACTGTAATTGAAATATTAATGATTGTGTAACATACAAGCGTTTAATGTATATTTTATGTAATTTATATAACACTTCATTTGCTTCTTTGAATATATATTATGTAAGATCATTCGCTCAATTGAATATATAAATAATAGAGTAATTATTATGAGAAAGTTAATTTTATCAAGTATATAAAATTATGTAAGATCATTCACTTGCTCAATTGAATATATATCGTTTTAGTTCTATCATTTAGATATAATAATTTTTACTTGAAATTTTAATTTATCAAACATGTATATTAATATTTTGAAGTTAAAAAATTTGTATATTCACTAATAATTTTTAGGACTATCATGGTAGAAATTTAAATAAAAATAATATTTATTTACAGAAAATTAAAATATAATTTATTAAATAACTATAAATATTGTCTAATACTTTTATGACGTTGATTATCCATAAAGTTATATGTTCATTTTTATGTGTAGATAAAATTAAACGAAACTTTATCTACACTCAATTCTTCGGCAATTAAATGTACGCACATATAAAACACATTGATACACTACAAAAAATGTACCTATTGTCCACATTTATTTTACAAAATGTACACATTTAAAAATGTATGGTGATATAAGCATGTGCGAACAAATGTGTCGTGACAAATTATTTCTATATTTTAACACATAAAAATGTGAACAAATTGGTTAAACTTCATATTTAAAAGCATGGACAAATTGTCCCAATTTAACATTTTTAAATGTGAAAATTTTGACTAAAATATATAGAGTTCAAATCTCCACGCTTTTAAGTGTGATCTTTTTTACAATTTTCAAATTACTATTTTTACACATATAAATCCGTGAAGATTATTCTTTAATTCATACATTTATAATTGCGAAGTTTTACAATTTAGTAGTTTACACATTTATAAGTGTGATCAAGATAATATATTTTTACGCGCTTTCATATTCCGTGGAGATTTAACACTTTTTTTGTAGTGATATTAAATAAACATTCAAAATATATAAATAAAAAACCTAGATCAGCAGACACGATCATATTAAAATAAAAGTGATAAAGAGATATAATATAAAAGATAAGTATATTTATGAATTGATTAAAATTGTAAATAAAATATCATTATAAAAAGTGATAATCCTAATACATATGATTTCTTCGAATGAGATGAACACATGAACACACATAACATCAACGAAGCAATAGCTCTAAAATCCCAAAATATGGTGAATCAACTATATGTTCATATTTCAGTGCATGTTTTTCGTAGAGAGTATTTCTATATATATACATGGATTTCAATTAGCTACAAAATAGAAAAAAATCAAATAACTTGTACCGAAGACTAATTGCAAGTAAACTCTATAGCGGTTGGAACTGGTGAAGGTGTTGAACAAGTCATCAAAAGGTACTTAAACTCTTTCAATATTGATGACAATGACGTCGGTTGAACATGAACTTCAGAGCTAGTTTGTCTAACGTTTTCTCCATGACATATTATATTTGTGGTTCAGAATCAATTATCTTATCACACAACCAAAAAACATGTAAATCTTGTATACTTTTATTTTATTTCATTCCATCCTATTAAACCTCCCCTAAAATCAAGGTGTGCGGAATCGACCAAATCAAGAAATCCTCTCATAGCAAAATTAAGCCCAATCTTGATTAAACTATGCTAAAGAAACCAAAACCAACCCAAAAAACTGGTTTGAAATCCATTTTTTCTAATAAACCAACCAAACTAGTCAATTGGCTATTATAATTGTGCTGCTCACTAACAAAGCAAAAAACCCAAATATACGTGCAATCAATTTTGTGGAGAATTAAAATTGATCCATGAATCACAAACATACAACGAGTCAACGATTAACCAAAACAAAATTTAACCCTAGAGTTCAAGCAAGTACTAACGGGTACTCAACCTTGATGTATAAGTTTTTATGATTATATCTTAATCTAGATGTTATTTAGGCGTTTAAGATAACGATTTGGCTGTTATCTCAGGCTTATTTACCTGATCTCACACCAGAACCCCTGCGCCCCTACAGAGATGAAGAACTCGATAATCTTAGAGGAACTGGTTCAGGAATGCTCAAGGAATGGGACAGGGTTTATGACTATGCTTTCTATAACGATTTGGGTCTCCCTGATAAAGGACCCGATTATGCCCGGCCCGTTCTTGGCGGAAGCCAGGAATATCCATATCCACGTAGAGGAAGAACTGGTCGCAGACCAACCAAAACGGATCCAAATAGCGAAAAGAGATTGTTTCTTCTAAGCCTTGACATTTATGTACCTCGAGATGAACGGTTCAATCATGTCAAGTTCTCAGATTTCTTAGGCTATGCAGCAAAATCCATAGGTCAAGTGGTTCGTCCTGAGATCAAGGCCATATTTGATAAAACTCCGAACGAGTTTGATTCGTTTGGAGATATATTGAAGCTCTACGAAGGTGGGCTTAACCTCCCTCGTCGATCCGTAAGCAGGATCAGAAAACAGATTAATTTGGAGTTGGTGAAAGAGCTTTTACGTTCCGACGGCGAGAAGCCTCTTACGTTCCCAGTGCCCGATGTTATCAAAGGTATATTATATGTGTTCATATAGCAGCAAAGCCAAAAAAAAAAAATCAATTTTTAGTTTAAGAATTTGGCAACAAGTATATATCTAAATAATATTATGGTTAACTTTCGTAGTGGACAAGTCTGCTTGGCGAACCGATGAAGAATTTGGAAGAGAAATGCTCGCCGGAGTAAACCCTGTGATCATCCGTCGACTTCAAGTAAGTTCAAGTATATATAACTTTTGGAGCTCTTCAACAACGAGTTCACATTTGAACTTAAATTTTCTTCTTCCCCAACCAGGAGTTTCCACCGGCTAGCATGCTCGATCCAAAGGAATATGGCAACCAAACAAGCTCGATGACAAAGGAACATCTCGAGTCAAACATGAATGGACTAACAGTAGAACAAGTATGATTGAAAACAAGTTATGTGTGTGTGTGTGTGTTCTAATTTCTCGATAGAAAAACGTCATATAAAGTTTCTGATATTTTTGTGGTTTATAGGCTTTGGAAGAAAATAAGCTGTTTATCCTGGATCATCACGATGCATTGATGCCATATCTAACAAGAATCAACTCTACCTCGGGTAAGATATATGCAACTCGAACAGTCCTCTTGCTCCAAGACGATGGCACACTCAAACCACTGGCAATTGAGTTGAGTTTGCCGAATCCGGAGGCAGAGAACCGTGGCTGCACTAATGAAGTATTTACTCCTTCTAAAGATGGCGTTGAAGGCTCGATATGGCAGTTGGCTAAGGCTTATGCAGCCGTAAACGATTCTGGATATCATCAACTTATTAGCCACTGGTAATTAATTAGTTACTTTCATCCTACGTGTAAGATTTGCAACCCCAACTGTTGATTCTTGTTTTGACTTATCGATTGATTTTGGTGGTTCAGGTTGAACACTCATGCTGTTATAGAGCCATTTATAATCGCTACAAATCGACAGTTAAGTGTGATTCATCCGATATACAAGCTTCTTCAACCACATTTTCGTGATACAATGAACATAAATGCACTGGCTCGACAAATACTCATCAATGCCGGAGGTGTACTTGAAATGACAGTGTTCCCGGCTAGATACGCTATGGAAATGTCCGCTGTTGTTTATAAGAACTGGGTCTTCACCGAACAGGCGCTTCCTGCTGATCTACTTAAGAGGTACTTAAAATTAATTTCTTGTTTTAGGCAACTTACTTTGTTTAAATTGAAATCGACTCTTGAGAGTACATGAATTGTTTATAGAGGTGTAGCAGTGGAGGATCCAAGCCAACCCCATGGGCTAAGATTGCTAATAGAAGACTACCCTTTTGCGGTTGATGGACTTGAAATTTGGTCAGCGATCAAGACTTGGGTCGATGAGTACTGCTCGATATATTACACCTCAGATGACGTGGTTCAAATTGATTCTGAGCTCCAGTCATGGTGGAAAGAGTTGAGAACCGAGGGCCATGGCGACAAAAAAGACGAACCATGGTGGCCTCAAATGCAATCACGAGCAGAGCTTATCCACACTTGCACCATCATCATATGGGTGGCTTCAGCTCTCCATGCAGCAGTCAACTTCGGGCAATACCCTTACGCGGGGTATCTTCCAAACCGCCCAACAGTGAGCCGTCGGTTTATGCCAAAACCAGGTACTCCAGAGTACGCAGAGCTAGAGTCAGACCCTGACAAGGCATTCTTAAAAACGATCACGAGCCAGCTCCAAACGTTGCTTGGAGTTTCACTAATAGAAATGTTGTCAAGACATTCAACGGATGAGATTTATCTTGGACAAAACGAGTCTCCACATTGGACTTCGGACACTGCTGCTTTAGCAGCGTTCGATAGGTTTGGAAAGAAATTGGTGGAGATCGAAGGAAGGATAATGGAAAGGAATAACGACGAGCGCTTGAAAAACAGAATTGGTCCGGTAAAAGTATCGTATACGTTGCTCTATCCAAACACATCGGATTACACTCGAGAGGGTGGACTTACAGGCAAGGGAATTCCCAATAGTATATCGATCTGAAAACAGCTCAAGTTGGTTGCTCTGTTTTGTTTTCTTCCATTTCTCGTGTAAATTAAGGCGATAAATGTATCACAAATAAAAATTGCCAGATTCTTGCAAGAAATTGTTAGCAGATGGATTGATGTTATGCTTGAAAACGTTGTGCTTCACATAGTAAATTTGATTAAACATTTAGGAATTAATTTACCATTAAGTGTAGACTACATAATACCAAAAAGAAACAAAGTAGAAAGAAGAGATAATAATATTATAAAAAATAACATATAGAACATCAAAAAAGGGAACTAATTTTCTTCCATGCTTGTAGTCTTTCAGGCTGTTGTGTATTCGATCGTACCTCATCAAGCATGATTGATCTTGTTAGCCGAACCATGGCCATGCCCGTAGATGAATCTTGCCGCACCCTCTGTGTACACATGTGTTTCATCATCCAATCTACCAAAAAAAAAAGTCAAATCATGATCTTGGTTATTGATTAAAAACCAGTGGCTGTACGTAACAAAACGTGGCTCTTACGATTTTCTAACTGCTTTGCTCAACGTAGAAGCAGAAACAAATGTTTTGCCATCAAGATATCTATTCTCGCCGTTGATCCTTTGCTTCATTCTCAAATCCAATTCATCTGGGCTTAGCGCTATCGGGTTATCTGATGCCTGTCATGATCAAGTTCATTACACATATGACTAACAATCTAATTCTGTCACATCTGTTCATTATTTTACCATGATCCAGCCCCAAATGTCAGCATACGAAGGAATGTGAGCAGAGTATGGCACCACATCTGTTCATTGTTTGGGCCAAATTAAACTTAGTATTTTTTAGATCGATCGAAACACTAAAATTCCAGTGAAGAAAAAGTATCACGTAACTTACATTTGAAAACCTGCTTAAGAGTGTTGAAGATACAAGAAAATACTTCTGTATGACTAAACACACCTGCTGGTCCAGCCTGCAAGGTTTTATCCCACAGATAGTAAAACAAGAGAATACCGACTTATTTATGCAAAATCGAGCGAGTCTTGTTTTGATTTTTAACTACAAAAAGACATACTGACCAACTAAAGAAAGCGATGATCTCACTCATATTAACCCAACCCGACCTAAGTTGATCCGTCCATAAATTCATCTTTTTTGACCCGTTTGTTTTATCAACTTAAATTTTGTGTTTTTAAATGTACCTGTGTGACAAAAATGCCTCCTTTCATGAGTCTTGGTTTAACAGTGAGTTCATAGAAAGTCTTGGTGTAGAGTTGGTAGCATGGGCCTCCTTCAATGGGATCTGCCAAATCTCCTATGATCACATCAAATTTATCATCTCTCTTTTCCAGCTCCGCCCTATAATCCACGTAAATCGTAGAACATCTATCATATTATTAATCAAAGATAACCGTACCCTATTGAAATTAACATCTCAAACACAACATGTGATATAGGGACCCTTACGTGAAACCAGAGACGGGTCTGATGAAAATAGAATATAGATAGTTTGGGATTAAAATATATAAACGTATCGGACCTTGCATCATTGATGATCAGCTCAAGTCTTGGATCACAGAAAGCTTCACTGTTAACCGATAAATACGACTTGCAAAACTCCACCACTTCCTGCTTAATTATATAAATTATATGAACTTTTCTTTAATGTTGCAGCATAATGTCTTAAGTATAATCTTCAAAAGAAAATGTAAAGAGTGTTTAACAGTGAAAATAACAAACATACTTTTGCTTTTGTATTGTTAATGTCAGGCAGTCAGAATTGGTAAAAAGAATGAAATTAATTAAGTGCATTTACTAACATTAATTAGTAACAAATGATAGTCTGTATGGTATGAGTAAAGAGAAATAAAGTTGAAAGTACATTGTTAGATATGGAAATGAAGGGAATAATTAAAGAGGTCACCTCATCAATGTCACACATGACAACTTTGTTCACAGTCTTGTGTCTAAGTAGTTCCCTTGCAGTAGAACCCTCACCTCCCCCCATAACAAATATTGTGTTGGGACTGAAACAAATATTTCAATCATCATATATAAGGTAATTAAACTTATTTAAAAAGTGAATTATATATAATATAGTTTAGATGTCATATTGACTTAATTAACTTATTAATTGATAGATGAGGCGTGTATAAAAACGAATCGAATCAGGTAGCTAGAGTCAGTTTTAATACTTTGGGTGATGTAAAAGTGGTGGATGAACAAGAGACTCATGGTAGATAAACTCATCTATCTCGGCACTCTGCAATTTTCCATCGATCACTAAAGCCTGCATAAAACGTATGACTTAATTAAAGCATATGTAGATGGACTTGTACGAATAATGTATTAATTGAACTTGAAAGAAAATAATTAAGAATAAAATGGAGTATAGTATATATGTACCTTGCCAAAGGGTTTGGTGTCTAAAAGTTGAATGTCCTGAAACTGAGTGGCTCCTGTGTGTAGTATACTGCATCAAAATATTTAAAGATTGGTATAATTAAGTACGTTATATATATTACCTAATTGTGACTTGTAAATAAAACAATTCATATGTTACTGTTAGCTAGCTAATTAAAGGGGCATTGGAAAAGAGGTTTGGTTGCCACTAATCTTGTCCAACTTTTTCCTATACAAATTAAAGACCTTTTAGCAAAAAGATTGCTGATTTGCTGTATGTATATAAATATATATAAAGAAAAGCACACACATATATATATATATATATATATATATATATATTATAAATGTATGTTGATATATATATATATATATAGTCGATAAATATGCATGATGTGTTTTGTTTTGATAAATATACATGAATGTTGGAATTGAAAAGGTTGTTAATAAAAATAGAAGAAAAAGGAAGGAAGGTACCTGTTAAGAGCAAAACACCATCTCAAATTCTCTTCAATCTCTTCTTCATACCAGCAGGATTTCCTGTGAGAAAAGGGCGCAGTAGTTGTTGATCCATTGGCATTTGAGAAAGCAGAAATATCACCCATTTTGGTTGCTTGAAGGAGAGAATTGTGAAGTTGGTATGTATATATAAGAAGGGAAATAAATAAGCAGAAGAAGGCTGGCTGCAGGAATTGAATGAAAATGGTGATGAATGATGATAGAATGGAAGTAGGAGGTAGTAATTAAGGAGTAGGTTTGGATTATTAAAGATTAAAGAGAAAGAGGAGGCAAAATCCTCATTGATTTCCCCAAAACCATCATATGTTGGGATTTCAAAGGTTGATTTCCTCGCGTGGCATTGCTTCCTTTTATTCCCCCCTCCCTCCCTACTTTTTTTTATCACCATTCCTAATAATTCAATATTTTTTTTTATTTCTTATTTTTTTTTTGGAACAGCAGAGGCATATTAAAACAGAAAAAACTCTAGCAAGTAACTAGAGATAAAAGAGGACATACAAAAATCTCACCCAAAAACATAAAAGAAAAGAAAAAAAAATTACAACACCAAAAAGAAAATTAACTAACAAGAGACTTCCGAAAAAGGGTTACCTAACTAAGAGCTCCAACACAATTTCTTACGCATCTTCCCCCCCAAATAGATAACCAAAAAAAAGTCCATGCTTGAACCATTCCAAAGGAAGAGTGAATCGCCTGAGAATCTTGTGGAAAGAACACGACATTCCTTATCTTCCAAATAACCCAACCTAATACTAAAACCGAAGCCGAAAAAGCCTCAAAGGTAATATCGCAAAAACCCAATTCAATTGTCTAATATAATAAAGCCGCAGCCAAGTCACAAGAAGGTTCTCTTACACCCCACCATCTTTTAAAATCATCAATCAATTCTTTAGATATAATACATCTACGGCCTCAGATTTTAAAATATACCCACAAAGAGAACAAGTAGATGAATGGAATATCAACCCCCTCTTTAATAAATTGCTATAAGTCGGCAGCCTAGAATGAAGGATTTTTCAAGCCAATAAATTCAATTTGCTTGGAACAAATTTGATCCAATTGAGTTTCATTCCGCTGTGAGATGTAAAGCCCATATCTGTTAGTAATTTTCATATTTAGGTCTTGGAGATACGCTTCACAGATTGAGATGTACGGATAAGTATTATCTATTGATACAAGTTGGTATCATAGTGTAACAAGAAGTCCTAGTTATCATGCGTATGCGTGGCTATATATGTAGTTTTAGATATCAAGCTTAGATTATCGGAAACAATTACGAGGAACGATTGTAACAGAGTTTTGAGTTAATTTCTTTGTTATAATAAGAGTTTTTTCCCTGGAAATTTGTGTGTTTTATTCTCATATAATTGGTTCTTAATACTACAACATCATCCAATGTTCTATGTAGAGAGGAAACAGAAAAGAAACCGAATTCTCAAGAGTCCAACGCCATGAGACACCGCCATCATTAGACAAGTATTCAACTTGAAATCCAAATTAAACCCATCAAACTGTTTTTGCATAGAGGCAATCGAAAACCAGTTACCCCTCTTTCTAGTAGACAGCGGATCAACACGTAAAGACCTATTAAACCCATACAGCAAAACATATTTTTCAATATATATAATGTAATTTCTTTTCACGTGTAAATTTAATATATATTAAAGTGGGCTTTGTCATTGTAGATATATATACAGTTCTTCGAGTTTGACTTGGAGGGTAAACACATACATACTTTTTGCTATAATGTGTGGAAACCCTTAATGGGTGTATTGCATTCATCTCATATAAATAGATTACATATTTACAAAGGAGACCCCTACACTATACATTATTTAACACACCCCCCTCAGTCGCAGCTGGAGGAGGACTAATGCTAAGACTGGACTTAAATTGTAAAAACAGCTGTGTAGGAAGACCTTTAGTAAATATATCTGCTAACTGATGAGAGGAAGGCACATGCGACACACGCACTTGCCCCAAAGCAATACGTTCTCTTACAAAGTGTAAGTCAATTTCCACATGTTTGGTTCGTTGATGTTGTACTGGGTTATTAGCTAAATACATGGCACTTACATTATCACAAAAAACAACTGTGGCACGTGAAAGAGGTAGATGTAACTCAATCAAAAGATTACGAAGCCAGGCAGATTCGGCAACAACGTTAGCAATACCACGATATTCAGCTTCGGCACTTGAACGGGACACAACATGTTGGCGTTTAGAGGACCAAGACACAAGATTGTCACCCAGGAAGATGCAGAACCCAGAGGTGGACCGGCGTGTTTCAGGACAACCGGCCCAATCAGCGTCAGTGTAACAGACCAAACGATTAACAGAGGATGGGCGGAGAAAAAGACCATGAGTAAGGGTACCCTTCACATAACGAAGAATGCGTTTGAGGGCATTCAGATGTGGTTGGCGAGGATCGTGCATATACAGACATATTTGCTGTACAACATATGCGATTTCCGGACGAGTGATCGTGAGGTACTGTAACGCACCTGCAAGGCTCCGATAGAGCGTCGGATCATCGACTGGTTTGCCAGAGGAGGGTAGTTTAGACTTTGTCTCAGCCGGTGATGAGCAAGGATGACAAGTGTCCATGCCAGCACGAGAAATGATTTCTTGGGCAAAAACTGATTGAGACAGAAAAAGGCCCGAAGAAGAGCGTATAGCGGAGACCCTTAGAAAGAAGGAGAGAGCGCCAAGGTCAGTCTTTTTGAACTCAGATGACAGACGAGAGATGACATGATTGACCAGAGATTGGGAGGAAGCTGTCAGAATGATATCATCTACATATAGAAGTAGGTAGATTGTATCACGACCATGATGATAAACAAAGAGAGAACTGTCAGATTTACTTGAATGGAAGCCGAGAGAAGTAATGAAGACAGCGAATCGATGAAACCAAGCACGGGGAGCCTGTTTGAGACCGTACAAGGCTTTTCGAAGGCGACAAACATGCTGTGGGAAGGAGGAATGAACATAGCCAGGTGGTTGTTTCATATAGACTTCCTCCGATAATTCGCCATTGAGAAAGGCATTTTTAACATCAAGCTGATGAATCGGCCAGTTTAGGGAGAGAGCAATGCTTAGGACCATTCGGACAGTAACTGGTTTGACAACCGGGCTGAAAGTTTCGTCATAGTCAAAACCAGGCATTTGAGAAAAGCCTTGAGCAACCAGACGGCCCTTGTAACGCTCAAGGCGACCCTGGCTGTCGAACTTGTGGCGATATAACCAAAAACAGCCAACAATGTTGACTTTTGGTGGAGGGGGGACAAGATCCCACGTGTGATTGGAGAGAAGGGCAGACATTTCAGCGTCCATGGCTGCCTTCCAATTTGGATCGCGAATCGCCTGAGCAGAAGACTTGGGAATTGGGGAGAGAGAGTCAACTGCGGAAAGATTGAAGATGTGACGAGGTTTGAGACTGCCGGTGCGTGAGCGAGTCGTCATGGGATGGGTGGAGGTGGGGTCCTTATGGGGGGAGAAGTGGTGGCTACAGGAGCAGGTTGCACAGAGGTAGTGTGCGGAGAGTGAGGAGCATCAGACGATTGTGGTTGGGTATCGACTGTAGGTGCATCATTATTTGTGATGGGCATGTCACTCGAGGGAGGCAAGGGAGAAGGAGGAGAAGAGGGAGTGGTGGATGAGGATGCAGTGTGGTCATTTGTCATCAAAGAGGGTGTGGTGACATCATCCGAGAACACATCATACTCAGAGGGAGAGGGTAGTGTATTAAACGATGCATAGGGAAAGTGATCTTCATCAAAGATCACATGGCGAGAGATAATAATACGATGAGTGATGAGGTCATAGCATCGATGACCCCGATGACAAGGAGAAGGGCCGAGGTAGACACAAGCAGTGGAGCGAGGGGAGAGCTTGTTTGGAGCCGTAGAAGATAGGTTCGGATAACAGAGGCACCCAATAACACGTAGGTGTGTGAAATCTGGGAAAGTGTCGTACAAAACCTCACATGGGGTTTTTGAAGCCAGAGTGGTAGTAGGAAGGATGTTCAGAAGATGAACAGACATGGTGAGTGCTTCAACCCAGAATTTAGTTGGGAGGGAGGCTTGAAAGAGAAGTGTGCGGACCACATTATTGATGGTGCGAATGGCTCGTTCAGCTTTGCCATTTTGTTGAGAAGTGTAGGGACACGAGAAGCGAACTTGGATGCCATGTTTTTGGAAAAGTTCAAGTAATTTGTTGTTGTTAAATTCACGGCTGTTGTCACACTGAAATGATTGTATATCGGTTTTAAACTGATTTACAACATAGACGCGGAAATTACTAAAAACTTGAAACACATCAGATTTAGCACGCAAAGGAAACACCTATAAGAAATGAGAGTAATCATCCAAAAACAATATATAATATTTAAAACCACTCAAACTTGATACAGGAGATGTCCAGAAGTCTGAATGAACCAGTTCAAAAGTACGTGAGGTCTTTGTTAAAGACTTTGAAAAAGACAAACGACAATGTTTACCAAGTTGACAAGCATGACACGTAGGTAACATTGTATTGGAACAAGAAATAAAGTTACGAGAACGTAAAAAATTAAAGATAGTAGTGCCCGGAAGACCAAGACGACGATGCCACACATGAGGAGACACAGCAACCATAGCGGTGGCAGATGGCATGGAAGGTAGAGAAGGCTGTAGAACGGGGTAGAGATCACCAGTACTGTCAGAGTGATGAATAAGACGCCCTATATTAAGATCCTTTATGGAGAAACCAAAGGGATCAAAGTCAACAGAAACCCAGTTATCAATAGTAAACTTACGCACGGAAATGAGATTTTTAACCATTTGATCAGATACAAGAACATTTTTCAGTGCCAAGTGATTTTGTGATAATGGAAGAAATGTATCTCCAATGCA
This sequence comes from Centrapalus pauciflorus, assembly GCA_020465985.1. Lineage (NCBI taxonomy): Eukaryota > Viridiplantae > Streptophyta > Magnoliopsida > Asterales > Asteraceae > Centrapalus > Centrapalus pauciflorus. Next base: position 187,919 of record JAANYP010004361.1, read on the forward strand.
AGAAACCGGGAGTAAAGCACCATTACCAACCATGATTACTTTTGATTTACCACAAGGTTTAAGAGAAAGTAAGTTACCTTGGTTGAATGACATGTGTGAGCTTGCACCTGTGTCCATGTAGTAGTTGTTAACCTGATGCTGTTGAGGCGGCTGAACAGACATTGAACTGAAGAGAGCTGCCAGATCGGTGAACTGAGGCGGAGCTGCATGGGCAGGAGACACTGAAGGCGGTGTTGCATATAGAGCAGATGGAGTATGAGACCCGGCATGAGTTGGTGTGGACGACACCTGCTGTCGATGATGACTGCCATGGTGAGATGCCTGAGCTTGCTGATGGAGTGCATTCTGAAGAAGCTGAAGAAGTTGATTGTTGAAGGCCGGAGGGGCACTTGATTGACCTGTAACAGAAGTAGTGCTGTTAAAGGACCCCCCTCCCGTGTTACCCTTAGATGCAACCCGTCCCGTGTTTCTGTTTCCCCGATTATTTTTATTTTTACCTTTGCCATTATTATTAGTGCTAGACGAGGAATAAAGGGCAGTGGTAAGGGAAGGTGGGGTTTCAAGGGTAGGTTCGGGTTGGTCTTCACGTGATTCATGCAAAAGTAACATGTTTTTGGCTTCAAGAAAAGAGGGAAAAGGTTTGGTATGTGTGATGACATCAATTAAACTTTGATAGGATGAGGGTAAATTCTGTAGAATTTGCAAAACAAGATTCTGATCAGTAATTTTAGTGTCAACATCAGCAAGGGAGTCAGCAATATCTTTTAATGTGTGACAGTAATCAGTGATAGAAAGAGCACCCTTTTTGGTGTTTCGAAAGAGGGTTTGAAGTTGGAGGCTGCGAGATAATTTATTATTTAAGAAATGAGCATCCAACGCTTCCCAAAGGTCGTGTGCAGTGCAGTTATCTTTGGTGATGAGGTTAAGGAGATTTGGTTCACATGTAGAGTAAAACCATGATTTAATACGAGAATCAATGGCCTCCCAATCCTCATCATCAACACTTGTTGGTTGAGATTTCCCAGTAATATGACCCATGACTTTTGCCCCTTTACACACATCAGTAAAAATACGACGCCACAATTTATAGCGAGACCAATCAGTTGTTAATTTGAAACTGAACTGAGGGTAGACATTACCGATAGCAAAAACAAGTTGTGACGCAGTTGGGTTGGTTGTTGGTGGAATATTTCCAGTCATGACTAATAATAATAGATGCAAAATAAAAATAAAAAAAATAACCGGAAAAATAAAAACAGGAACGTGCTCACAAAGGGTTTTGCGAGAGAGGCGATTGCAGCGGCGGCGGTCTGCGGCAGTAGGCTGTGGCAGTAGGCGGTGGACAGCAGGGATGGTGGTGGAGACGGTAGCAGTAGGTCCGCAAGGCAGTAGCAGCGGCACAGAGGCCGACTCAGGCGGCGCAGGCGGTTGCCGGCGCGGAGGTCCTTCAGTCGCAGGCGCAGGCGGTGCAGGGCGATGGCTGGCGCGGAGATGGTCTAGAAAACGCCTTAGGGTTAGGAGTGGCGGCCGTAAGGCAAGGGAGGAGGCGCGGCTGATGAGCGGCTCCCCTAGGGTTTGAGGAGCGGCGGCCGTAAGGCAAGGGAGGAGGCGCGGCTACTGCGGCGAACAGCTGAGGCGCAAGGAAGCCGGAGCGGCGCTGGTGGAGGGGTTCGGCCAAGTGAGCGGCTGCTAGGGGTTTTCAGCGGCGGCGCAAAATGACAGAACCGGCGGCAGAAGGGTTTTATGGTGGTGGGCGGAAGCGATGCCGGCGGCAAGGAAAGCGGCCGGAGGTCGGGTGACCGGAAAAAAACTACCTAATACTTAGGATTAGGGTTAGGCTTGATACCATGCTATAATGTGTGGAAACCCTTAATGGGTGTATTGCATTCATCTCATATAAATAGATTACATATTTACAAAGGAGACCCCTACACTATACATTATTTAACACTTTTCACCATATTCGATCTTCTTTTTTTGTTATTAATTATTTAAGATTTCCATTCATATTACAAAATGCATGGTTAATGTCGTATTTAGTTGATTACCCTTACTATATAATAAGCTTGATTTTTATTTATATTTTTTTTACTAAATGAAAAAGGATAATCTTTAAAATACTTTATGAAAGAAACAAAACATGAAACACTACATTAATCATAAAATTCTATAAACACAAATTATTAAAGGTTATAATTGTTACGTCTTTTTTAAAGACATAAAGTTACATCGAATATCATTATATATTGGTATAACAAGAATCATAATATTATGTTTTTTGGATTAGAAATTTTAATATTACTTGTTTTATGAAAACCTTTTTTAACAAAAGTTAGTCTTTTTAAAAGATAGATGGTTATACGTACGTAATTTTCTCATATTTCGAGTACATTGATGGTGTGACATTAAAAAGCTAGCTCTAGAACCATCAAATATATCATATCATATATGTTACATGGTTATTCATCAAACACATTAAAAGAATAATACTTTTAATACAAATATAGATTTACTACAAGAATTACCTATATAAATAAGGTTATACTTATTGTAATATATACCAACATAATTATTCTTTTTATACGTGAACATTTTTTTTTATATCAAGTAGGTCAAATTAGTATCACTTAGGTCGATAGTTAATTGGATGACTAATTTATTAGTTAACACTTGATCAATCAACTGTCATATTATACATACATACATATATATTCCCTTGTTACGTGATAATATAAACAACACTAATTATAATCATCACATGAACAACATTTATCTATTCAAAATGGCAAATCCTTCGAATATAATTCATTAGTTGATGGCTTATTTATCAAGATGATACATATGATGTCCTAATTAAGTTGCAGACCATAGACCTTTTTGGATTTTTATTGATAAAGATTAAATGGTAAATCGATCTGTTTTCTTTTCATTGAAATAGTTGACAACTTATTTGTTAAATTGTTATGTATGACATCAAATTGAAAATTAACTTGTGAAATTGATCATCCACTAAACCAGTAATTTAAGTCAGACGAACTTTCAAACTATAGTAACTCGTCCGATGCAAAAGAAAAATGTAGTCACTAAAACTTAAAAGTATATAGTTGCTATTCTATCATAACATTATAAATAAAGTGCTAATTATATAAATATGGTATTACATTTTTATTAAAAATATTTACATAATAAGAAAATATTACTAATAGCAACTAAACATATTATTGGTTCAATTTATGGGCTCTTAGTTTCCTTATGTTAAAGAAATTTTTTGAGAGAAAAACCAAAAACCTAACCAACTGAATTCATAACCGAACAAATTGAACAAAAACTGAAATTGATTTGATTTGTTATGGTTTCAAACAAAGCATTCAAAGATTGAAACTGATTTTAATTCAAAATAGTATATGAGGATGCGTTTTGGATTTCAAAATAATCCAAAAGTGTTTACATGAGGAAATAAATCCCTATTGGCAAGAGAGTCTAGAAAATTTTAATTGGGTGTTACTTCATGCACCATACTCTATAACAATTAATCTTTAGGTCAATTAACATACACTACTTTCAATCAAAAAGAGGAACCATACACAAAATCATAAACAACAATTTAGTCAAATTATAGGTCAAAATTTATGAAGTATGGTGTATGAGAAATTGACATTTTGATTTCTAAGGTTGTGGCTATTAGAGAATGATTAGGTTTGCCTAGTAGTAGTAGAGTGAAGTAACTGGAAGGCTAAAACACTATCATTTGGAGGAAGAGTCACGTTATGCAAATCGGTTCTAGGGAGTCTGCCTCTTTATTACTTCTCTATTTTTAAAGCTCCGGTTAAAGTTATTGAATCATTGGAAACCTTGAGAAGAAGATTTGTGTGGGGAGCAAATTCGAACGGCAATTCAAAGATTTGTTGGGTTGATTGGCAAAAGACATTAGCTCCAAAAGCTTTGGGTGGTTTGGGTATTGGATCTCTCAAAGCAGCAAATATATCCTTGTTATGCAAGTGGTGGTGGAGATTTAAAGTTGAGAAGGAGGCATTGTGGTCAAGGGTGATATCGGCTATACATGGAAAACATGGGAGATTTGATTATGATATGGCAGACTTGAAACGCAACGGAGTCTGGCTCAACATCTTCAAAACAGGTCAATCTCTTTCATCTTTAGATTTTAATTTAGATGAATTCTTTATCAGGGAAGTAGGAAATGGTGCTCATTCCTATTTTTGGACGGATAGATGGTTGGGATCCAAACCATTCTGTCAATTATTCCCCGATCTTTTTCATCTTTCTCCTCGTAAGAATGATACTATCGCGCAATGGGGATGCATATCTAATGATGGTTCAATATCATGGAATTGGCCCAATTATTTCTCAGTTCTAACAGGGGTTGCTGCTGCTCAATTTGAGCAACTTAAAGTTTTTATTCATGCATTTAAATTGTCTACTGCTATGGATTATTGGAGATGGGATGTGGATCTTTCAGGTGTTTATGTTGTTAAAACATTCAGGGGCATTATTGAAGGAATCATAATCAATTCCATTAATGGTGAAACTTTTTGGAATAGTTGGCTTCCTACAAAGGTTAATTGTTTCATGTGGAGATTATTATTACATAGACTTCCTACAAAACCCAATTTGATGTCTAGAGGAATTGCTTTGTCTAACTCTTTTTGTCCAGCATGTGGGGATGCTCCTGAAACAATAGATCATTTATTCTATTTATGTCCTCAATCTGAGAAAGTTTGGAAATGGCTTATGTCTTGGTGTGGGGTAGTTGTTCTTAGACATCCTTCGGTGGAATTATTCATTAATTCATTCATCAACATTGCGAAGTCCAAGTTTGAGAAAAAGTTCCTTGGAGCATTGGTTGGATGTACGCTGTGGAATATTTGGAAGTCAAGGAACAATGTGGTGTTCAATGGGGCTCGATTTAATCCCTATTCGGTGGCGGATGAGGTGCAAGTAAAAAGTTTTATTTGGGTCAAATACAGAGCCAAGAAGTATTCATTTGATTGGAATTTATGGTGTTGTAATCCCATGTCTTTGGTGTATTTGTAATGTTCGGTATGATGTACACTTTGTATATTGGTGGTTTCTAGCTCCTGGCTAGTTTATATTAATACTAATTATATATGGGTGTTAGGATGGGGTGATGGCAATGCCGAAGCTCTATCCTTTCATTCATTTTTTGCTGTTCAAAAAAAAAAGTTTGGTGATGTTCTTTTCTGTTTTATACTGTTGTTGGTTTCCACCTTGGAGAACCCTTGGATTGATGTATTGTCTTATGTTGGTGGTTTTTAATAAATTAGAGTTTTAAAAAATTATACAGTTTATGTATATAATGGTACGTAATTAATTTAGTAAATAATATTAATCTATTTAGTATTTCAGAATACCACAACAAATGAATTTTTTTTTAAATCACATAATTATATATAGAGAATAACATAAAAGTTAATATAAAATTGGTGTCAGTAGTTTTTATAAAATAAAATTACAAAAGCAGCCATATAAACATATGAATAACTATTTGAATGAATTACACATTCACAAGATAATATATTAAATTTTTTGTTTTAGTTCGATATTTAATTTGGTTATTAACCAAATATTGATGACATCTAATAGTGACAAGTTTTGTTTATTAATTGTTATTATTATTATTTATCAATAATAAGAATATGTTTATCATAAATTAGGGGTGTTATCGGGACCAAACCCGGACCGAACCCGAACTTGGCTAAAATCTAAACTCGAGGACCGGACCATTACTTTACAATCGGTCCTATTCGGGACCGGTACCAGTTCGGTTCGGGTATTTGATGTGTAAAAACTCAAAAACTAACTCCACTTTGAAGGTTAGGAGTGTTATCGGACCGGACCGAACCCGAATTTGGCTAAAATCTAAACCCGAGGACCGGACCATTACTTTACAATCGGTCCTATTCGGGACCGGTACCGGTTCGGTTCCGGTATTTGGTCCACATATAACACCCCTATCATAAATGCAACATATTTATATTTTTATTAATCAATAATAACGATATTTTGTTAATGCTGATAAAAACATGAAAATATAATATCATAATACATTTTTATCATTGTTAAAAAGATAAAAAATAGTTTTTATATGGAACTATTAAAGTGAAAATGAATGTGCTAAATATAATAATATAACAAATGGGAATGGGTGTGTAATTGAGAGACAAATACCAAAAATTAGGGGTTGAAATTCAATTGTTGTATTTGGGAAATTGTGAAGAATTGAAGAGGAAAGAAAAGAAAGAAAAGGGGCGTGCCATTGGAACATCATTCAATATTCTTGTTTGCAGGCGTGCTTTCTCATCATCACTCTCACCATCACCATCCTTCCCTTCTTCCCTAAATCATTTCATTTCCATTTCCATTTCCATTTTCATTTCAACCCCCCACTCAAAATCAATCCCCTTTTAACAATTAATTTAATCCCTTTCTTTGTTTATTATTATTAATTAAATTCTTTTTTTTTTTTGTTTTTCCTATTAATTAAAGAACATATATGATGTCAAAATAATGATGAAGTTAGTATATATATTTCAAATAATTATGATAAAATGCCACTCTAGACGACTTATGGCTAGCTTAGAAAATTAAGGTTGCGTATGTGGTGTTTATGATATTTGTACGTATAGTATAGTGGTCGCAACACTAGCAATTATGATGGTTAAGTTGGGTAAATGAATCGGTACTAGCTTGCATATATGGTGCGGTAGTTGAGAGATTGGTTACGAAGAAAGCAATGGTGGGGATGGATGAATCGATGAATCTTGATCAATCGAAATCGTGTTAAGGGTAGTGGTACGTAATGATCATTTGATGTTCATGAAGATCTTAATTGATTTTGGATGTGGAACTGTACTAATTAATATATATAATACTTCTTTGGCAATCTTTGATAACGATGGATGTGGTTTCAAATACATAAAACTATAAGTTAATAAACTCGATCCATGTTTAAACAAAAAATTAAAATAACGTGAAAATTAACATGCATCTTTGAAATTAATTATATATATAGTAAAAAAGATGCAAATTTAGGGGTTTTGTTAAGTAGGTGGTCGACATAGATGCTGGTTCCGTACGCTAATTAGTGGGTGTTAGAAAATAAAACATTGTTTAAGTGTGATGTGAAGGTGGCATCAACATGACATGTAACCTTGTTGGGGGCAAAATTAATGAAACTATATAATATATGTGGTTGGCAAGATATGACATCATGGATTTGCATGCCAACAATCAATTTTATATATATATATATATATATATATATATATATATATATATATATATATATATATATATATATATATATATATATATATATAGATTGGGGTTCGATTGAGAACTTTTATGCATCGAGGCACCATTGAGAACTTTTGTGCATCGGACTATCTACCAAGGGTGCACAAAGGGCATTTAGGGGATATTAAATGTTTGGAAATTATTTTTGAATTTAAATGTTTTTAAGATAATTAATAGTTAAATTTGGTATGAAAATCACCATTAACTTCTTTCCTAAATCCACTCCCTCTTTCTCTCTATCTCTCTCTCCTCTCTCTTAACCCCCTTTTGATTTTGGAAGAGATGAACGATATGCATGATTTATGTTTGTATGAACGATTCATGTTTGTATTTTGATGTATTTTGATTTTGGAAGAGATGAACGATATGCATTATTTATTTTTGGAAGAGATGAACGATATGCATGTATTTTGAATTGAATTATTTTTGTTAATTTTGGAAGTGTAATAATAAAATAATGATTGCATAATTCCTGTTTTACCCCTCCACGAAATTCATTATGTGCACTTGATGCATAAAACTTTCTATTTAATTACCCTTTTGCCATTTGATCTAACCCACACATTCTTTTCATCCAATGGCCAGTGGAGGTTCTTTTGTGTCTCGATGCACAAAAGTTCTCAATGGAACCTCCCTCTATATATATATAGGGTCGGGATCAATGGGGTACCATGTTAGACTGGGGAACTGGAGTTCATCCATGTTTGGTTATAAGTTTAAAAGGGTAATATAGTCAATTAGGTTTATCCTAAATGATTAATGACAACTAATAAATTAATAGATCCCTTAATTATATGGATTTACTTCCATAACATAACTATTAAAAATTTCAAAATGGGTTTTAATGAACATGTTCAATCGGATTCGACAATAGATTTTAGTGAACGTGTTCAATCGGATTCGACAATGAGTTTTAGTGAACATGTTCAATTTGATTCGACCATGGGTTTTAGTGAACATGTTCAACCGGATTTGTCAAATAAACGTATTTATTATTTTCTTCAAACCGTTCGTGTGTGTTTAAATTCATTTACACGTTATTGAACATGTACAATCGGGGTTTATTGTGTTTTTAGTCGCTATTAATCGTTTTGGTGATAAACCAATATTGACGGTATTGAACATGTTCAATTGTGGTTTATGGAGTGTCATCATTGCACATGTTCAGTATAGGTGTAATGAATGATATTAACTGAAATGGAGATTTTCATGGGGTACACAGAATCTTTGATTCTAATTTAAAATTTTAATACCATTTTTTACCCCTAACATTAATTAATGTGGCAAAGTATTTTAACAAAATTTATATTATATTTTAATGATTTTAATGATAAATGATTGACTATAAATGGTTCCCCGGTACCCCAGTCTAACATGGTACCCCATTGATCTTGAATATATATATATATATATATATATATATATATATATATATATATATATATATATATATATATATATATATATATATATAGAATATGGTTCGTGTGAGTACCTAAAAAATGCAGAGTACCGTGAGTACCTGTGAACACACGGGTTTCAGATGTGAACTTGCTTCGAAAAACGTTTTTTTTTTTGAATTTTTTTTTCATATTCATTTAGATACAAATAATATAAGGCTATTCGTAAAAAAATTATATACATTCACATTTTCTAGCATCTTAAAAGTCATGTGAACGTGAAAAAATTCATGTGAACATGTTTAGTTGTGAACACACGTTCACAACAGCAGAGTTCATGTGAACACACACGTTTCACATAGTTATAGTGTGTGTTTATGTGTGATTTTTTGCAAGTAGTCTTGTATTATTAATTTAAACATGAGTATGAAATTTTTTTTAAAAAAAATGGTTTTAAGCGAGGAACCTCCGGTACTCCGCAAAACTAATGGTACTCATTTAAACCCAAATATATATATATATATATATATATATATATATATATATATATATATATATATATATATATATATATATATATATATATATATATATATAGAGAGAGAGAGAGAGAGAGAGAGAGTCAGGTTTTATAAGACATCATATGCATCAGGAACCAAAAAAAGAACCAACTACGACCCTTGGATTAAATGATCATTGGTGCATCCGCGATGTACATAATTGTTATGCATAGGGGTATTTTGGGAAAAATAATATATCTTATCAAATAAAATTTAATTTTACATTAATTGAATATTCAATCAAATAACCAAACAATAAATGCTAAGTCAAATTAATTGATACACTTTCAAAATTACAAACTCTAAACAAATTCAAAAAAGATGATTTGATGTGGATGCATCTAATGTTAATGTTTCAATTCATGATGCATATCGGTTTATTCATCCTCATCTTCGGTCATATTCATCATCTTCTTCGTCCAACAATCATGCATCATCAAAATAGTGATACAAATTTATCGGATTCATCTTTAAACATGATGCATCTTCATCGGATTCATCAAAAATCATGATGCATCTTCATCGAAATTCATCTAAAAACACGATTTGATCTTCATAAACACGATGCATCTTCATCTTCATAAACACGATTCATCTTCATCTTCATCGAAATTCATCTAATAAACATCGCATCTTCATCTTCATATTTAATCGGATTCATCTTCAAACACGATATCTTCATCTTCATCTTTAATCGGATGCATGTTCAAACACGATGCACCTTCATCTTCATTTTTTTGCATTTTCATCGTTTGCATTTCCATCTACATCGTTTGTATAATCTTGTTCGTCCTCGGCTTCATCTTCATCACCTTGTGTTCGCCGGCCAAGAGAGAGGGGGTGGTCGCCGGCCATGTGAGAGGGAGAGAGAGGGCGGCGGCGGGGCGCCGACCATGGGAGAGAAAGAGAGGGGGCGGTCGGTGTGTGTGTGATAGAAAGAGAGAGAAAGAAAGAGGTTGAGAAAGGGGGAGATTTCATGGGGTTATAGTTAATTTAAAGATTTTATTTCCTAAATTAATTACTCCTAATTATGGAGGTTATTAAAAAATCTTTTAAATTCTATTTAATTATGAATTAATAATAAATATATTTATCATTCCTAAATTGCCCTTTATGCATTTGTGGTTCTCAATGGTTCCTAATACATCAAGTGTCCCATTGAACCTAAATATATATATATATATATATATATATATATATATATATATATATATATATATATATATATATATATATATATATATATATATATATATATATATATATATATATATATATATATATATATATATATAGACACACACATTGTTTACATTTATTTAAATAATTAATTTGAGCATGCATGATGAGGAGGGATGGCTTCTAGTAAAATTTTAGAAAGTTATCATGCACCCAACCCCTCATTATTAACTCCTATTCCATCCTTTTATGATGTCTTCTTACCTCCCTGTTGTACTTCAACCACCTTTCCACTCAAAACAAATTCATTTAATCCCAAATGCATTCGGGTGTTCTAGTCGGGGTGATGACATTGCCGAAGCTCTCTACTAGTTCTACCTTTTGTTGTTCAAAAAAAAGGTAAACGACTCTTCAAGATCATGAGTGTTGCGACGGGTTTAAAAAATCATATATATTTTTATAAATCAAAATCAAAATAAAGATAACATCGATCATTATGATATAAAAATTCATAAAAAAAACTAAATATTATTAACGTAAAATTATAATAAGTTAAAATGATAAATAAATATAGTATATACATATTTTTTGTGCATTGTAGCAATTTAAAACCTATAATTTCTTTATAAAATAATAAAAATTTTCATGTAACCAAAGTACTAAACACAACCTAATATTCTCAAAGACGGCTCCAAACACTCCTAAGTATATTAACATTGTATGTGGTGCTTATTTTAAAATCATAAATTTAAGCTATAATATAAGGGAAGTAGCAATTAATAATACATGTTAAAGAGTGGTATTCGAAACTTATAAATAAGAAAAAGACCACCCAAAAAAAGAAAATAACGTTACGTGAAAATCTATATATTATAATAATTGAGAACAATTCTTGCCACGTGTCACCTTTTTAATACCTCATTTTTTTCATTTTCCCGCTCTTTTTCTAAAAATAAAAGTTAACATTAATTTAAGTAATATTCTTATCATTTAATTGATTTAATTTAAACTTTATTGTTGAAACTTATTATTTTTGTTACCTAAAATAATCAAACTACATTTAATGTTCATTAAAAGTTTTCAAGATTAACGAGCTAAAATATTTTTTTTAAAAATCAATAAAATAATGAACTTCATGTTTAAATGTCCCAAAGAGTAAATAATTTAACAAAATTGGTAAAACAAAAAGTTTAGTTTTATAATAAAAAAATTAAAAGATCAATAATTAAATATTTTAATTTAAATTAAATTTAAAAAACTTTTTGTTATCAAATTTTTATATGTTAAGTATTAAATTTTGACACATTAAAAAAATAATTATTCAAATTTCAAATGTATTTTCTTAAATAAAACTTTGTATTAATATTTTCTAAAGCTTCAAAAATAAATGTTGCAAAATTTATATTTTAAAATAACTTAATTTAGACTAATCTAACTTAATTAATTATTTATTAAGTTGACGTTGGAAATGTTATATCAAGTTTTAATCACTAAGGCAATAAATATTTATTATTAATTAAACATCTCCAATAAGAAAAACTTATGTATGGTTTATTTTAAGGTCTCTAACAAATTTATACAATTTAAATTAATATACTTCATAAAAAATAAAAACATACAATAATTACCATTTAAAAATTATTTTGTTGATTTCAACGGGATTATTGATGATAACACAACAACAAATAAAACAGAATGAAGGTTTAGCATTTTTTTAATCAATAATAGTAAGATAATAATTGAATTGAATTGCATATGTAAGAGCCATAAAATACTATATTTAAATCAATAATTCAAATATTTTGAATCACATTTTAGTCATCTTCTTTGACTTAAACATTGATTTAGAGTCATCATTTTTTACCATTGACTCAATGATTTTGCATGTATGCCATCTTTTTTATTTTTTTTTATTGTATCTTAATTTTAAATTTTTTTTGAAGATTCTTGAGGGATCTCACCTCTTTATTAATATTTAATTTATAACAAATCTTTTACATCAATCCATGTAATACATGGGTATTAATCTAGTTGATGAATAAAAATACTATTGTCCCCATCTTTTTCTCTCTTATTCCTCTCTCTCTCTCTCTCTCTCTCTCTCTCTCTCTCTCTCTCTCTCTCTCTCCATTTTTTGTTTTTCTTCATCTTCATCTTCTTTTTATTTTTCTTTGAGATTTATTAGAATGTTTAAGTTTATTCAAAGTTTTATAATAATATCAAAGAAAATCAGTTTACTCGAGAAAAAATCATTCGAAGATTTCTGGGTTCGTTCATCTTCAACATCAAATATTTTGGGGTTCCTTGAAGATGAAGATGAAGACGAAACATTGATGAATGTTCGTTCAAAATCTGAGTTTTTATCAAGATGATGGTTCATGTTATTTTCAAACATCATGAATATCAATTCGGGTTTTTTTTGAAGATTCTTTGATGTTTTTTATAATTTACAAACGTAATAATTGTTCATGTTCCAGATCTGGATTTAAAAAAAAAAAAATCAGATTTGCACTTTTCTTACATTATTATTACATGTGTAATAGTAATATATTATATGTATAATAGTTATACATTATATGTAAAATAGTTTTATTACATGTGTATTACATATGTAAAGTTTTTATTATATGTAAAGATGTTGATGTGAAAATATTGTTGTTAACTTTGTAGTATTTGATTTCTTAATAGAAGTTTGAATGTATTTGTATTCTTCGTGTTCTTAGAATTTAAACATTTATAAAGGTTGTTAGATGATTTTTATAATTTCGAAGCATTGATGAATGTTTGTTTCAAATATGCGTTTTTGCATAATTTGTATCTGTAATATTTCTATGTTAATTACATGTGTATAGTTAAATATATACATGTGCAACAGATCCTGTTACATGTGTAACTGTTTCCATTACATGTTTAATAGTTTCAATTACAATTGTAGAGTATGTGATATTACATGTAGAAATCCAGTATTACATGTATTCTAGTGGTCTAAAAGAAGGAAAAAGAATATATGAAATTGGGAACATAAATCTAGAAAAAAACAGAAGAGGGAATGAAAAAAAGTAAGATAGAGAATGCATTTTAAAATTTACCAAATACTCTTTTGAATTATTTTTTTAATTAAAATGTGGGTTTTTAAGAACCATTATTTTTTGAATTATTTTTAGAGATATTGGATTCGATATTTAATAAATTAATATATTAAAGAGTTAGTTTATTATTAAAAAAGTATATCAATAAATTTAATAACAAAGTAACTTGTAGCTTAATGGTAAAAGAATTATGTTATTAAATTAGAGGTTTTGGGTTCGATTCTCAGCTAACTAATTTATTGTTTTACATTTGTGAAGATGCATAAAATGATAAACTAACATCAATTGAATGACCAGTCAAAAACCAGATCGATTTGGACCGTTGTACTTGCGTGACTCGAACCGGCCACATGATGCATCAAATGATCGTGATGCACTATGATTTTCTTTGCGATGCATTTTTGTTCAATTAAACCTACAGCACAATGCATCAAGTGATCGTGATACACAGTTCTTCCCGTGTGATGCACAATGCATCAAGTGATCGTGATGCACAATTCTTCCTATGTGATGCACAATCCCCTCCACTTGGTTTCCTGAACATCGAAGAACCTCCATGCACCACCACAAATACATCACAATTCCCGCGTGATGCATCAAAGTCTCGCGTGATGCATCAACTTCCACGTGATGCATTACGATTTTCCAAGCGATGCATTGTGGTTTTCCAAGGTTCTTCGATGCATAGAGGTTCTCCATTGAAATCTTTTTTTAAATATATATATATATATATATATATATATATATATATATATATATATATATATATATATATATATATATATTGCAATCTTTTTTTAAATTTTGTTTTAAGATTAAGTATGTATTGCAAAATACAAATGAACATGCATCATAACTTAAAAACTTAAACGAGTGTAAATAATCATTATTAAATTATCTAATTAAATGTATTATCATACATTAATAATAATCGTTCAATATATTTATTATACATAAATAGATGTTTGAATCCCACATTCCCACCCATTTTGTGCAAAGCACGGGCATTAAAAGCCTTGCTATGGATCACTAAATTTGTGTTGGATGTATATTTAAGAAAATATTTAGTTGTAAAATTCTAATTTACAAAAGAAAATTATGTTCACTGCTATTGTAAAACATTTGTTGTTTGTTGGTTGGTATTCTAGACAGAAAACACAATTGGTTAAATGCATAAGCGTACTCAAATAGTTATAACGTGTCAAACGATTTGAAACTAAGGGTCGTCATTTGAAAAATGCTTAAAGTTAAGGGATTAAAACTTCTAATCAAATATTTTATAATATAGTAAATATATTATGTTATTACTAAAAGTGACCTACATAATGCGTAAATTTGTTCTAAATAAATATATACTTACGGATAATAAATTTAAAAATGAGTTTTAAAATACAAATATTAAAAGCATCTATATAATAAAAAACGATGCAATAGAAAGCTTGAAGAAATGGGCCTTTAAAAGTCCAATTAAAATAGACAGTAACTTGACATCCTCTGTAAAGTCCAAGTCCACGCCATGCAGATCCAGACGACAATCCATAACTTGCTTTTTCAAGTGGTATCGCAGGCCCACTCAGCACCTTCGGTTTTGGACCAACACAAAATTCAAAATTTTAACTTTATTTGAATTCCCATTTTTAGAAAGAAAAAAAAATATAGATTTAAATTCTTGAAAAGGACATTACCAATGTACGGTCGTTTTAATGGATTAATTACAGGAAACAAGTGAGTAACTGCTTTTCAATTTCAAACTGCATTTTATATGTAAATCTATTTTTTTTTTCTGTTACGTTTTATTGTTAAAATGTTAACTTAAATGAATACAAGTCAAAGGAGTGTTTACGATCTGCTAAATTATTTTAATCAACAATTTAAAATTTTGTAACTTATATGGGTGGTTTAGTGATTAAGTTTTGAGATTCTTGAACAAGTTTCAACTTAAAAAAAAAAAAAAACAAATTGGATACTTTGCACTTATATTTTGTTATAGTGTTATTAATTGAAATATCAAATATTTATAAAATTAGAAAAAGGTAATTATTGTGGTCCAAAGTCCAAACCTTGGCCAATTTAATCTACTTTGACTTTGACCAATTATTGGATGGGGCTACATGGCAAGTTGTGTGGATTACTAAGTGATATTTTCTCATACATACATGTAACTGATTCAAATAAATCATGCATAGTTGGGTGGCACCATTCTGAAATTCCTTTCTTTACTTCACTTGTGTAATAAGGAAGGGAATGAACCAATTATACCATTCCACACCTACTGATATTATGTGAATGGTTTTTGTATGTCCAATTGTTTGTTGCTTTAAATATAATTTATTAATTACTAAACCGGAAGGGCTCATAGTTTATTTAAAAAATCTACAAAAATGAATGGATCATGGTTTTTGTCATTGGAAAAAAACTACAAACCCGAATGGATTGTTTAAAAATTAAAATTAAAATTAAAAAACAAATCTACAAAGATGTTGTTTTTTATAATAGAAAATTTGTTGGTGATCTGGTAAACCAATTTGCAAGTCACTGGTTGCTATTATTGATTATTAAACTAAAATATTGTTATAAATAATAAAGGATACAAAAATAGATACTATTAATGATATAAAATAAATAATGTTGTTATTAATGATAAAATGACAAAAGTTATTATTATTTTTAGTTATTTGCTTTTATAAACCAAAAGTTTGAGCTCTTTCTTACCATATTAGTGTTACTTTTAGTTTGGAGCTTTAAAAATACCCAAAAACTTAAACACCTAAAAGCTATTAATTATAAGTTGAGTGTCGAACACGCCCAATGATTGATTTGTCTACACCTTACATGTTGTGCATATGTTGGATTTCTCCTACATTAATATATTACTTGTGATGTTTAATACAAGTACCAATTCATCCTACATTGATATAAGAATGAAATCAAAGTTACGTAAAACATGTAACAAAAAGCTCGTATCACATTAAACAATATAAGAAGTTTGCAAACCTTATAGTTGTTAGTTAAATCAGGACTACCAATAAATTACATCATGATTTAAAAATAATATCAAAGTTATTAGGTTAGTCAATTGTTTTAGAGATCATTTGTTATTATACATTTGCCTTTGTCTTCTAAATATGTAGTTTTAACACTTACCTATGTTTTCTCTTTATTTATAGGAATTAATTATATCTTATATTAAAATCCTAGAGGTTGTAAGAACAATGTCATATTGTTTTGTTTTTTTTAGCATTTTTAAGAATGTTTTAGTTACATATATGTAATATATGTCTACACCTATCATTATCATAGTAGCTGGTAGCCTGGTAAAGTCATTTTACACATAATACCATCTCCCCATTTTTTTTTTTTGTTTTTATATCAATAAATATAAAGAGAGTCACTACCAAAAAAATGGCCTTTAGCGACATAGTCAGCGACATTTTTAGCGACGTTTTTTTTATGTTAGTGACATTTTTAGTGACATCAAAGGAGGTGTCGCTATAAATGCGTCGCAGATTTTAGTGACATCAAAAGACACGTCGCTAAAATTTTTGACACCTTTAGCGACTTCTGGTAAAAGTGTCGCTATCTAGAATTATGTCACTATTGGTGTCATTGTTTGTGTCGCTGTTCTTTAATTATGTCACTAGTTGTGTTGTAATCTATGTCACTACTATCGCATGTTGTTACTAGTTGAATCACGAATTGTGTCGCTATTTTTAAATAATGTTGCTAGTTGAGTTATTGGCTATGTCACTATTTTTGGATGATGTCGCTATTTAAGTAGCTAAACATGTCACTGTTAACGAATGTTGTTGCTAATGACATTACTGTTTGTGTCACTGTTCTTGAATAATGTTGCTAGTTGTGTTGCTTATGATGTCGCTATTATTGAATGTTGTCGCTAGTTGCATCACTATTTATGTTGCTATTGTTGAATGATGTCCCTAGTTGAGTTGGTGTATGTCATCATGTGTGTCGCTATCATTAAATGATGTCGCTAATTGTGTTATTGTTTGCATCACTATTATTGATTAATGTTGCAACATGTGTCGCTATTCTTGAGTGGTGTCACTACTCCTGTTACTATATTTGTCGCTATATTTGATTTACGTCACTATGTGTGTCGCTATTTGAGTCACTGTTTTTATATGATGTCGCTATTATTTTTTTTTAATACTGTTGCTATAATCTATCAAATTATCACAACTATATTATTAACAATTATATTTTATCAAAAACTACAATCGAGGAAAATCTATTGTTTATTTATTTCATCAAACTATATTATTAACAATTATTTAAAAAGTATGTTATTTGTATTCAATACAACAAAATTGTTTTATATCAACTAAACTACCTATGCTCTTCTTGGCCAATATTGGAGAACGTCTAGAAGTCTTTCAGTGGCCCTTTGCATCTCTTCAGTCACGGTGCGTCGTAAATTTTTCTCCAACTCATCAATTCTTTGTGCGTGTTCCAATTGTAGCTTTGATGATTTCTTGTTCTTCTTGTTGTCGTTGCACTATCTCTCGTATATTATCCCAATCTGTATTACTAGAATTGTTGACCGAAGGTTCCTCATTGTTGTTGTGAAGAACAAAATTATCAACACTTGACCTCAATCCATAGACTCTGCCATTTTTTGAGCCGACAATGTCTAGCCATCTTGGGTATTTTGCCTGTTTGTTAAACAAATAAACAAAGCTCTGTTTGAAGCAGGGCCATATTATATATATATCAAAAACATAGGTATATATATAACTTAATTAATTTATAAGTTAATATATAATAAATAAAGCAAGCAAGAGGTTGAAAGGAACATTCAATTTCTTACACTTACCACTTACACACCGGTTACCCCAGTACCTACTTTTCACATATTTTTAATACTTCCATTCATTTTCTTCCACATTTAATCAATACACATGCAGTACAATTAGATTTGCTACACAAGAACTAAACACAACAGGTAGCAATTTCACAATTCATACTTACATATTTCTCATTAATAGAATAGTTAATTAGTTTCTCCATGTACATCTTAGTTTTTACTGAAAAGGTGAGATGCATAATGCATGTGAAATGTCAGCAAAGCAACCATCATCATTGGTTTGATGTCGATACAAAGTAACATTTCAACTTTATTACTAATGTACTATGTAAGGGTTTCCTTTAAACCACAATATGTTAAGTCGATAACAAAAAAACGTCATCTTGAACAGTAATTTGAAGTTGAAGGGAAAGCAGAAAATCCCGTTTGGCGACCAAACAAGCAGGGTAAAATACTAATCAAGCTGTTTCCAGTCCTTCACCGAGCCACCAGTGTCTATATATAATACTTTGCACTATTTGTGGGACCTCAGATCAGATCCTCTTTGAGTAGATCGTAATCGAGTAGAAATCACATATCTTTTTTGCTAAAAAGTGATATATTCATCCCAACTAAAGAGGCTTGTTTATAATATTAGAAAACACTGATCTCATTTATCTAATATAAACTAAATCATTTACCTTCAGTTCAGACAATTTGACAAATAATTTCTCATGCATGTAAGTTTCCAATTCCATCTCAACAAAAATTATTACAAGTCATGATTCGAGAACGAACCACACACAATAGAACAGATCATGGAAAAAAAACACACACACAGAGATGATAATGAACTATTCTATTTAATGAAAAGGTCAGTGAAGATGATTTCCTACAGAGCAACAAGATAAACCCACTGAAAGCACAGAGCTTTCTTAAGCAGATGGACACTTGTGATAGTGATCATCAGTTACACCAAAGTTTAAAACTTTTTGTGCCATAGAAACGATATCAAATATATAATTTCCTTTATTAGTAGGCATCCTTTAGTTCATATTGATGCTTAAAATAGAAGTCATTTTGAGAAAGAGACTTGATAATGTACAAAAGCAAGAAAATTGGTGGGTATGAGTAGAGAAAGAGAGTGAGTTTGAAGGGCGTGTATGAAGACGCCTCTTCGATGGATTTGAATTGTGACACTCAGATTATGAAATTGGAAGATTTTATGAAGGCAACTTATGAGGAATCGTGCCCATCAAGAACGAGGCCCAACCAACAATAAGGAAGAGGAAATTAGCAATCTTGCTAGCAAACTTGAGGTTTCTTCCTAAATTGAGATGTTTATCTAGAATTGAGTCTTCGAATTACAACTATATATGTATGTGCCGGTAGTGTGCATGTATGATTGCAGAGCTGTGTGTGTGTGTGTATATGATCAGTGTGTGTTCTAAATTTAAAAGAAAGCAGCAGCAGAACCTGTGTGTGTGCACGGGTCCGAGACTTGGCCATAGTGTGGGCTTAGAATTGGAAATAAATCAGCAGTAGTAGATATATATTTACATATGTATGTGCAGGGGAAGTGGTGTTGTGTGTATGTGTGTCATTTAAACTATACATGTGTGGGTTCTATAAGCAAATCAGCAGCCATATGTGATGTGTGTGCGTCTAATTAATTTCAGCAGCAATGGTATAATTATATAGGAGTGTGCAGAGTGTGTTTATTTGTGTTATGTGTGTGTACTAGAGTTAATAAAAGCTGAGATAATAGTAGCTATATATAATTATCTCACTGCTAGGGTACATATATGGTGGTGAGAGCAAAGTTAATAAAGCAGTTGATGTCATGAATATCACGTTGGTTAAAAAAAGATTAATTTATGAAAAAAGATTGAAATTTTACAGGTTTAAACTGAAAAAGGTATAAAATTTTGGTTGAAAAGGTTGGAACTTTGTTAAAATCAGGAAATTTATACTGTGAAAAGTGATTTTTACCAATATGGATTTGAGTTGTCTTTAAAGATGGATGGATGTTTAGGAACCATGACTTGATTCGAGTAAGTTTGGTGGCTAGGTAGCAGTAGCTATTATACTTTCTGTAAAATAGACACTATTATTGATTTATCATGTGAAATCTAGCTAAGCTTTCCTAACACCCAACCATAGTATTCAAAAGTGATCTGCCAGAACCAAAATAAGAGAATCTTCAAAGGTAAATCAAGCAAGTAAGCAAACCGAAATTCCAATACACCCTAAACGAGGAAGCAGAATATGGGTGCCGAAACTCACAATCTATTTTCTGCTGTTTAAACCTTAAATGCAAGAGAAGAGGAAACCAAATCAGTAAATGTATACACTAACCCAACACACTGTATACATGCAATGCAAGAGAAGAGGAAACCAGACAACCTCCACCCGTGCTGCTGGCTGCTGCTATCTGATATCTATCATCTGTCATTATTCATTCATATATATATATATATATATATATATATATATATATATATATATATATATATATATATATATATATATATATATATATATATATATATATATATATATAGGTGGGTTCAATGGAGAACCTCCATGCATCGAAGAACCTTGAAGAACCTCCATGCACCACCACAAATGCATCACAATTCCCCCGTAATGCATCATTATTTCCACATGATGCATCAAATTCTCGCGTGATGCATCGATTTCTACATTATTTCCACATGATGCATCAAATTCCCGCGTGATGCATCAATTTCTACATGATGCATTTTAGTTTTTCTAGCGATGCATTGTGGTTCTTCAAGGTTCTTCGATGCATAAAGTTCTCCATTGAACCCACCCCTATATATATATATATATATATATATATATATATATATAATAATGTAGAAATCGATGCATCACGCGAGAATTTGATGCATCACGTGGAAATAATGATGCATTACGGGGGAATTGTGATGCATTTGTGGTGGTGCATGGAGGTTCTTCGATGCATGGGGGTTCTCCATTGAACCCACCTCTATATATATATATATATATATATATTTGAAAACAAAATCTGTAAATTTTGTGACATGGTCGCACTAGATTTCATATAATAAATGAGCGCTTCCCTTGAATTTGTCAATATAATTTGAAGCATTTTATACATATTTATAAGCTTTTAAGCTGAACTTACATAAATTTGTCACCATAAACTAGTGCTAATATTTATCTTGGTAATTAAGATTTTCTTATGCTTTAATTATAAGATGATTTTCTGAATTCATCAGAAACTCATAGTACGTAGAAAGCATACTTATACAGAGACTAGAAAAACTACCTCATAGGTTTTATACATAATTCAGGAGGAGATAATCTGAGGAGATTTTGATGCTTGCTAACAATCATAAATGCCACAAAAATAAAAAAGATGCTTTCTCACTATACAATGTACCAAAAAACGACCAACGATATGAAGGAGGAGTAGGAGCAAACTTTAATTGAAGCAGGGCAGAATTGGATTGTAAATTTCATTAAATTTCAGCTAACAATCTCCGCCACGCATAACCTTAAATTGAATCCAAAAACACATCAAAGTGCAGCAAAATACATCCTCTCAATTTTGAGCAATTAACAACAGCAGGAGTATATAGCTCTAGAGCAAGGAAAACGATGCATACATTTGGGCCATGTAATACATATGATTAGTGAACGTATCTGAAACTTATTAGAACCTAATCTTACAAACAGAGAGAAGTTTTACCTAAAATCGAGATTGTTCTTCAAAGGAATCGATTATGAAGCAAAAAATCGCTAATTCTAGGGTTTGATTAAGAGGCGCAGTCAGATGTGAAACCTGAGCAGGTAGGGAGCCGGCATAGAGACAGGGGCGGAGGTGAAACCTGGAGTAGAAGGCGCAGTCGGATCCGGATCCGGCACCGGTGTTGGTACCGTAGACGAGAGCAGAGGAGAGAGACCAAGGCGACTGAATGTTAGGGGGCTAGGGATGGAGAGCAGAGGAACTGTCTATTAAATCAATTTCGTTTCTTTTATTTTTTTTAAAGGAAATTTACCACCTTCTAAAATCAGTCAGAATCAGAACAAATGTTTTGAATTTAAAAATTAATGTATGCTGATAGATAAGTTATAATTAAAATTATAGTTGCGATAAATGTTAATATTTATAAGCATAAAAGTTAAAATATATAAAATTAAATTTATTTTGGTTTTTCGGTTATTAGTCTGTCACCAAAATCGTGAACCTAAACCGAAACTAAATCGAACATAATAGGAAAACCGGTTTGGTTAACCTCAAAATCGGAACTGTTTTTCGGTTTCGGGATTTTTTGAAAACCCCTAATGTGCATGTAACAGCGAGTCAGCGACACTATTAGTGACCACTATGCATATGTCACAAATTCAGCGACACACATTGTGTCTTACATATAAATGTCACAAAATTAATCACACACTTAATGACGCGTGTGTATATGTCACAGCTTCAGCGACACACATAGTGTTGTGTATTTAAATGTCGCAAAATCAACGACACACTAAGTGACACATGTGTATATGTCACAACTTCAGCGACACACATAATGTCTTGTAAATAAGAGTCACAAAATTAGCGACACGCTTAGTAACATATGTGTATATGTCGCAAATTCAGCGACATATATAGTGTCTTATATATGAACGACACAAAACCAGCGATGTGTATAACAAGTTGTGAGTGTATGTCACAAAATCAACAACATCCATAGTAACTTGTGCATGAATGTTAATAAAAGTAGCAACGCACGTAGAGACGCTGGTGACATCTTCGTCGCAAAACATGTCTCTAAATTTGTCACTAATTTGTGACGTTTAAATACATGTCACTAAAGATGTCGCTGAATGTTGTTTTTTTTGTAGTGAGTGACAAGATAGATCGACCAAAATAATAAAAATAATTGCAATGTATGTTTGTTAATTATTTGGTCTGGTTGATACATACTGAAATTGCAAATTGAACTTCTTAATAATTCAATCTTTCTGGAGTTAGAACAGACCAAATATGGAATCAAAGTATTACTGGGAGCGATTTGCTTTTCCCGATTGAATGATATTTAAAATTTTGAGACAATTTTAAATTCTTATTAACAATTACGTACATCGTGTTCTCGAAAAAACTTTAGAAGGGAAAGAAATGCAGAAAACTGGTAAGCGCGGTAATGGATGAAACAAATTTTTGATCCAATTAAATGGACCATGGATTTGATCCATTGGTCAATGGATCATAATCTAATCCGTAATCCAACTAAATTTCACAGACCAATTCAATTTTCGATTTGCATTTTACTCTATACCCACTCCCTACAGTCATAACTCATGTCCTACCCTATCCTAATATCAAATAAATTTATTGGTTAATACTTAAAAAATCGTACGGATTTATATGGATTTATCGTACGGATTCCATAGATTAAGTAACTTGACTTTTTCCGAGTTTTTAAGTCCCTGGGAAATTTTTACCTTATTAAAACTGTATATTTGACTTGTATAGTAGATCATTAACCGATAAATAATACAGTGACGTAAACAATAATAAAGAAAGTTCAGACTGGATTACAAAAGTAGAAAAGAAAGTTATTTTTAGGGATAATTGTATAAAATACCTCAATTTGAACCATTTTTGTGATTAAAACCCTTGACCATTTTTTATTGCACAAAAAATCATCAATCGGTAAAATCTAATGGAATTGGGATATTACCGGTTGTAACCGGTTAAAAGTCATAGGTCGTCATCGATAAGTCATCAGTGACCACCGGAATTTCAACGAAAAACTAAATTCCAACAAAAAAACACAAATTTGAACAAAAAGATCAATAAGAAATGTTAATTTGAAACATAAAACACAGATAAGAGAGAATGTTCTTCGGATACGATAGTTGGTTAGCATATTACAATTGGGTCACCAGGTTGCAATTCATATTTTTAAAAAAATATTTTGATAAGTTTTAGTCAGTTAGGGGTTTTTTGTGCAATGAAAAATGATTGGGGGTTCTAATTACAAAAATAGTCTAACTTGAGTGTTTTTTGCACAAATATCCCTTTTATTTAATATCATACTATTCGATAAACTAATTTTTAACCGGTGAAACAAAACGTAAATAGAAAAATATATAGTTTTGAATAATACACATATTGTGCAGGTACTTAAATACTCGAGAAAAAAGTCCAGAGACTTAATTGACAAATCCATGAAAGTTCGTGGGTTTTTTTTTCAATATTAACCCTATATTAGATTTATTTGTTTTTATTTTTTTTTATTGAATGTTAAATTGAAGTGGTTAACTTATTTATGATGTTTAAATAATTGTTATAACTTTTAGTTAAGGTAAAAATCTTTCCTAGTTAAATATTAACATAGGATTTATAAAATTTTGGTAATTTGCATACCTTTGTTGAAGTGTTGAACGAAGACTTATGTAAAAAAAATTCCAAAAATAAAGTAAAGAAAAATGTAGCGTTTGTAAGCTTTAATGCACCTTAAATTTAGTGCAATTGAAAGTTACATGAAGTTTGCAAATAAATAAATTTATTTAAACTAAAGAGGAAATTAAATGATATATATAGAAAATAAATACGTACGTACGTCTCACCATATTTATATAATTTATAAAAATGAAAGTAATTAAGTAATGAAGAGAACGAAGGCCCATGTTTTGAGATTACACGTATCATTAAATTAATAAAATGTTGGGAGTTTGACTTTGAGTTCTTGAAGTTGACAGTCGGTGATTTTTGTTTGATTCTACTTGGAGTCCAGAATATATATATATATATATATATATATACTATTTATAAATTATTAATTATTAATTATTAATTATTAATTAGTAGGCAGTGTGCATGTGTACGTGTTTAGACGGGCCTCAAGAATGTTTTGTGAGAGCATGCATCCGCCGTAGACAGGACGGAGGTTAGAGTTTGTTTTTGCATTTATGGATGGATTGCTATTTGCTCCATCCATCCATCTCAAGAAACAAAGCTTTGACTTAATTATGGGGTTTCTGATCCATTACTACTAAATATATATATATGAGCAAATTAATTACAAATATGTTATTTACTGTCCTTTTTGTCGCCCCAATTTTCTTCTATTCTCGAGGTTATTTTTCCATGCATCTCTCTCTATATACCCTTATTTACCTTAATACCTACAATATTATTTATATTTATATTATACCTAAAAAGAATAATAAATTAAGAAGATGTTAGATTTCCGGAAAATCCAACATATATATATATATATATATATATATATATATATATATATATATATATATATTATATATATATATATATATATATATATATATATATATATATATATTATATATATATAAAAGCAAGTCGAACAATTTTATATCTAAGTTTTAGTAAAAATATATACATAGTTATTGGAGATCCGAATTTCGGATAATCCCAGTGCCGGTCCTATTATTTTTAAGGCCCGTGACATATACCTATAAACAGTTCTTTATATGTGTAAACAAAATTCGTATAAAAAAAGTTACAATTAAATAATATTGAGAAAATAAAAGTTATACTTTTTATTCATATGATTATAAATTGGGCAAAAATTGCATACAATGTTAAATTATATTTTTATTAGGTAAATTGAGAAAAAAAAAAGTTTAAACTTTAAATGATTCATAATATAAACAGTTAACATTCGTGTCAAAAATAAATAACATCCCAACAAATAAATACATGTCTCATTAATATTTATAGTTGTATGATAAATAACATAAACCACCTCATAAACAAAAATAAAAAAAATCAAACTCACTGAAAAATAAAAGTATAAATATTGAATTTGATGAAAAATATATTGATATAAAGTAAATAGACGATGTCTGTACATGAAAATCCAAGTGGTAGTGATGAGATATAAAATAAAATAAAAATGCACACAATAGGAATCGATCCCAACCATTGGGATTCCAAAATAAAATGACTGCCAACTGAACAAACACATTGTTTATTACTTTTATCGCGCAAAAAACATATAAGCTAATGCTAGACAGCTGTGCTATATTAACATATAAAGTCTTTTATGTCCCCTTATAGTAAATTGGGTACTGGGCGGTGACCCAGGTGCAACAGACCCAATGCCGGCCCTGGATAATCCGAAAATCGGATACATGAGTTTTTATATCCAAATCCATATCCGAATTTCGGATATCCAAAAATTAAAACTTTTTAATTAAATTTAAAATTATAAAATGAATTCAAATATAGAAAAATACAAATCTATATACCTTTTAACATATAAAAAAATAATTGTGTCGTAAACGAAATTATATCATACTTTTTAAACTTAAAAAAACAAAAAAAAAACATGTAAAAGATAGTAAAATACATTTAAATGAGTTATAATTAAGTTAAAGCTACACAATATATTTAAAATTACAAAATATAATTATTCTTAGTCAAACAATGTATGACAAAAAACTTTAAAAAAATAAAAAAAAAATTAAAAAAAATTGGATTTCGTTTTTTTGGATTAAATTATGCAAAACTTGTATCCAAATTTGAAATTTCAGGTAATTTCATTTCGGGTTTTCAGATTGAACTCTCGGTTACAGATAATTTTAAACACCCGAATGGGTGAAATCGATATTCCTTACTTTTTGTTTAATTATGTTGTTGACCTTTGATCCATTGCTATCATGCATGCAATCATTTACTACTTTGAATTCCACCCTTTATTTTGAATCGGCTTGATATTATGGTTTACTTATTATTATTTAGAGTTAATTACAAAAATGGTCCCTGTGGTTTGTCCAAAAATTTGGATTTGGTCTCTGAACTTTTAATTTTGCAGAAACGGTCCTTATTTTCATAGTTTGTTTGCAATTTTGGTCTCAAAACCTATTAACTTTTCTAATATGACCAAATTACCCTTATTTTGATGCAAATTATAGGGACCATTTCTACAATTAATTATTTAATTCTTTTTTATTCTTAATTAAAAAAATTATTTTTTAGTGTTACTTAAATTTAATAAACTATAAAAAAATAAAAGAATTATTTAATTATTCATGTTGGTTCATAAATGATTTAGATATTTTTAGTCTTAATTAATTTTAATTTACTATAAGCAAAGTGTAAACCAATCAAAATTTATAATCAAAAAAATCATTTATGTTTAGAAACTTTTTTCTAGAAGTTTCGTATATAATATATTATAAAAATATTTGACTCTATAATTATTTATGTTGGTTCATAAATTTATAATAAAAATATGTTTGTTGCTCAAATATTTTACTTTCTTCTAAAATAAAATCGATCAAAGATTTTAAATTATAATCTGTTCACATTTGTATCAAAGCAATGTGATAATGGTAAAGTGATAAATCTAATTGGTTTAAATTTTTAAGGTGTCGATTTAATCAGATTAAAATGAAAAGTCAAATTGAAAGACAAAAAAAGATTAAAAACCTATTTATATTTCTCGATTTTTATGTAAAGGTCTGACAAACCAAAGTTTGATGATAAAAGTTGTTGTTAATCATGAATCTCAAAGATGTTATATGGACCTAAAATTTTAAGTCGTTTTTGGTGTAATTAAAAATAATAACAATAAAAATAATTGATACGTTAAATAAAAAAAATTTGATTGTCTTAGACCATTTGGAAGTTTTTTTTAAGTCGGTCAAATTAAACGTTAAATTTTTATTTATTTAAGTTCTTTAATATTTTTAACTTTAATTAAACTGTTAGCTCATAAATAATTTTTTTTAATAATTTCTTAAAGTTAATTAACACTAAAAATAAAGTAGAGTCAATTACATAAATGGTCTTTGTGGTTTGATCAACATAAATATCTTTTATTATAAATGTATGAACCAATATAAATAATTATAAAGAAAAAATTTATTATTTATGAAACCTTTAAAAAATAATTTCTAGACATAAATGATATTTTCGATAATAAATTTTGATTGGTTTACACTTTGATTATAGTAAATAAAAATTAATTGAATCATTTATGAACCAACATAAATAATTAAATAATTATTTTCTATTTTTTATACTTTATTAAAGTTAAGTAACACTAAAAAATAATTTATTTAATTAAGATTATAAAGAGTTAAAAACTAATTACAGAAATGGTCCCTATATTTTGCATCAAAATAAGGGTAATTTGGTCATATTAGAAAAGTTAATAGGTTGAGGGACCAAAATTGCAAACAAACTATGAAATTAAGGACCGTTTTTACAAAATTGAAAGTTCAGGGACCAAATCCAAATTTTAGGACAAACCACAGGGACCATTTTTGTAATTAACTCTATTATTTAATTTTCGTTATAACATAATTACTCATGGAATAAAATTTTTATTACCTTCTAATGTTAAACAAATAGAGTTAATTAAATAAATAAAAGGAGAAAACTCCCAGTTACAAATAGGTAATTATAAGTTATAGGTTGTTGATATATATATTGATCAATTGGCAAAAGGTACGTATATACAGACATAAATATAGTTTCAAAATGAGTGTACGTTTATAATCATTTTGCTTTTTTATTATTTGTCTTGTTGTTATTTGTCTAAACGCTACATTTCATGTTTTTGAATTAAACTGTACCTCCATAATTTCAATATAAAACATAACAATATGCAATCTAATAAGCTAACACACACACACACACATATAAAACTAGTTTATTAACCCGTCTATTACACATATAAATCTAATAAATACTTTTTTCCTAAAACTATATAAACATAACATTAAAAAATTAATATTAAATATTTATAAATATATAAAAATAATTTTGAAATTTTAGTTTAATGAAATTTTAGTTGGTTAATAGTTAAAATAGATTTTAATAGATTGGATTAAATTAGATTTGATTTGCTATTATTAATAATTCTAGTAATAACATGACAATTTATAAAAACAAAAGTGGCAAATTAAATAAGAAAATGACAAGTGTCAAATAAAAGAAGAAGATGACGGGTATGTTTGGCAAAACTAGCTGTAGCTTTGTGTTTTTAAAAGATGTAGAGCTTTTAGTAGCTGAAGCTTTTGAGAGCTGAAACTTTTTAAAAGAGCCGGAGCTTTTAGTTTTATAAATGTGTTTGGTAAAAGCAGTTGTAGCTATAGTTTTTAGTATTAAAATACGTAAAAGGACATTAATATTAATTAAATGTGATAGTTTATGATTAGTAAGAGGGTAAAAAAGTAATTATATTTGACCAAAAGCTCTAGAGCTTTTTGAAAAGCTACTTCTACTAGCTTTTTATAAAAGAGATTTTTTTAAGAAAATGAAAGCTCTATGTTTTCCTTCCAAACGAGACTTTTAGTTTTTAGTAGAGCTTTTTAAAAACAAAAGCTTCTAAAAACTCTTAAAAGCTCTCTGCCAAACATAGCCGACAAGTGACAACTGGGTTACTCTTATAATAGTATAGATTAATTATCTTGATCAAGACACGTCAATTCAAAATAAGCATATCATATTTTTAGATTGTTTGTGCATTCACAACTTCACCATGCAACATTTGAAGGTTGTAATGACAACACTCTTTACTTACAAAAATAGCTTCTTTATCTTTTGATTTTTTATAAATGACGATTTTACTCTTATTCTTAAATTCAACTTTGGTCCTTGTACTATCTAAATATTTTTGGTTTTATCTTAGTTTTATATATTTTAATGTTGATTTAATTAATTAATAAAGTTATTAATGTTATTATACATGTACTTTTTATTTTATTAAAATTATTTTATTTATAAAAAATTATTCCTGCTTTTATATATATATATATATATATATTACTTGTCTTTTATATACTCCATTTATTTAGCTTACATTTCATTTGTTAGAAAATTTATACATTTTTTCTATTATACATTACCATTTTATTTAATTACGTGAATATATTTTCAAATTACACTTTTTAAGAAAAATATATAAATCTAGGGTTCTATTTATTTTAAATAAAATTTTTTGTTATTTAATTCATTTCGATTTAAATTTGATCTTTTATTCGTTATGATTTATATATTTTATTACACCAATATGTTTCATTTAACAGAAGTATTTTATTTGTTTTCTTCTATATATTTTGTTATGCTAATAAGTTTTGATCTGATTATAACTGTTAATAAAACTATGTGTACTTGATATTTCATTTGTTTTGATTTTGATATTTTTTGTATTAATACGTTTCGATTTAATTATAATTAAAAATAATAATATATAAACTTAGCGTTTTATTTTATTTTTGCTTAAATATTTTGTTACGTTAATACGTTAATTTCGATTTAATTATAATTTTCAACGTCTTAGTTTGTGTATGTTTTATATACGTTTTGGTTTGTATATTTCGTCGTATATGTTCCAGAACGTATATATAGTTATAAGTTTTAAATCTTATATATACAATGAAGCATGGATACGCTCTTTTCAAAATACCATGTATATGTTTGTATATTTCAGAACATATACGGTTTGTACATTTTGTTATACATGTTGTAAACGGTGAATTATTGTATATACTTTTTTGAATAATAAATTAATAATAATTAAAGTAGATACATTATATATACATACATTTATCATATGTTCTCAACCAACGAGGATTTTTCTTTTTTTTTTTTAATTTTAAATTTAAAATTTTCATAATACACCATCATCTTAGTGTTATCTTTTATTTAGCCCTTTTACTTTAATAAATTTTCATTTACTCATCTTTTAACGTTTATTATTACTATATTTTTTACATATTTAAAATTATGATTTTAATTATACTCGTGTTTGTATTTGTCTTTTGAAATTATTATATTATTTTTAACTGAAATAGATACATTTATCGGATGGTCTCAACCAATGAGTATTTTTCTTTTTTTCTTTTATTAACTTTAAACTTAAATTTTTCATAATACATCCTCATTTTAGTGTTATTTTTTATTTAGCCCTTTTATTTTAATAAATTTTCATTTAGTCCTCTTTTAACGTTTATTATTACAACATTTTCTTAATTACATACTTAAAATTGTGATTGTATCTATACTTATGTTTGTACTTGTCTTCTAAAATTATTATCTTATGTTTAATTGAAATATATACATTTATCAAATGCTCATACATTTATCAAATTGTCTCAACCAATGAGAATTTTTTTTTCTATTTTTTTTCCTAATTTATAATTTAATTTCATAATACACCTTTATCTTATTTAACCCTTTTATTTAAATTTTTATTTAGTCTTCTTTTAACGTTTATTATTACAACATTTTCTTACATACTTAAATTTTTTATTTTAATTATACTTACGTTTGTGGTTGTCTTTTGAAATTTGTGGTTGTCTTTTTTCTTACATACTAAAACATATGGTTTTAATTATACTTATGTTTGTTGTTGTCTTTTAAACTATTATGTTATGTTTTATTGTATAAAAAAAACTTTATAATTCAGATGCACGATACAAAATTCTAATGAAATTGTTTTATAATTAAAATGTAACGATTTCATATTTAGTTTTTTTTTATCAAATATGATCATGTATAACATCGAACATTACTATTATAACGTTGACAAACTCTAATCGATGTATTAGAGACATTACCGTTATAAATTTATTTGATTTGATCGTAAAACCAATAAATTAGATTGACGATTAAACCTAATTAATGACAAAATTTCAATTTATGGTTATGAATATTTGATTATTAATTCTGGTTCCGATCCGATTTAATAAGACATTGTTTGTAATTTTAGCATTGCAAAATCTAGAAAACTAATGATAAGAACCGACTAACAGCATCATTTGTCTTACTTCTTGAATCTATATCGGCTTTTCAATTTCAGTCTTCGATGTTGGTTAGTTGTGTTTCTTTGCTTGAATTGTTTGAAAGTATTTATATTTATTTTTGTAATTAATATTTTAGATACCGCAGCAACGCGCGGGTGTTCATTAACTCGTTATTATGAAAATAGGGTAGGAACAAGACGTACCATGACACGTTTTCATTTCTTACTATATAAAGATTAGAGTACCAAGTTTAAATCGAAACATAGCTAGTAATGTTATAAAATAGTTAATGATAAAATAATCAAATACTAAGTTTAAATTAAAATGTATTTATGTAACAAAATATTTAAATCAAAACGAATAAAATACTAAATTTAAGTCAAAATTAACGTAATAAATGATCTATTATCAAATTAATAAAATTCTATGTTTATATATTTTAATTATTATTAAACCAAGGTATATTAACGTAATAAAATATAAATGTATATAAATTTTAGCAAATAAAATCTAATATAAATAATTCTTTAATAAATAAATTGAATATATAAAGAAAACGTAACATAAATAAACTAAATATAAAAATAGAGATAATTAAAAAATAAGTATATTTTAAAAAATAAAATGTATAAATAATAATGATCATAAATTTATTAAATGAACGTTTAAAAATTAAACAAAAAATAAAAATTAGTTTTCTAAAAATCTTGAAAAAAACACAAGGATCATTTTTGTAATTTACTTTAAATAATAATATACACTATTTTCATTAAAAATAAAAAATAAAAACGTGTTATTTTTGGTTAAGTGGCCTATATTTAAATGGAAGGATATATATACATACCATGAATGGAAACTCAAACTTAGATCATAATTACGAGTGACACCCCATTCAGAAGTTTGAATTATGTTGACCTTATGATTCATTAGTCAACTCAACAAAAAGGCGTCATCATCACCTATATATACTCATATTTATCACTTTCTCATGCTTATCTCTTTTTTTTTTTTTTTTTTTTGAGATTATTACAGCTTAAATTCCACTCCCTGCATACTTATTGCCTTTGTCCATCACTATAATTTTGTCTTTCTTTCTTATATTTTCAACTCATTTCTGTTCCCAATTCCCCAAACCAAACTTTTTAATCTACTTGTTCATTTCTTGCTTAAATCATCATCTTATTAACCAAACCAAACTAGCGGTTAATCAAACCAATACGACCCATCATCAATTGTGAAACATTTAGTAATCGAATTCATGTTTTGAATTCGTTCTTGGTTTAAGGTTCATGTTTGAAGTCAACGAATGCGATATAATTCTAGTTTCATTCCTCGTGTATAATCAAACATGCAATGCATCATTTGACTTCAAAGATGAATTCATCAAATTCAAAACATAAATCAAATTCATTGAAATCATAACAGTTGGGTGCCGATTTAACATTTAGGAAATGGTTCTCAATTTCATAATTTATAAATGTTTCACAACCGATGCTCTCCCAATTAAAAACAACATATCTTTGTTCAAAAATTTTCATTCCAGATCAATTTATAGAGATCTACGCGCACTTCAAATAATTCATTGGTTTGATGAATTCTTCCAATTCTTGTCTAACTTATTCAAGAAACTTGTATATATAGTTCAAGGGCATGTTATTGGTAGTTGTACTACAAAAAAAATGTGTTTAAACATGAAATGTTGGATGTCATATTTTGGAGGCAATTACAATTTTGTTGGTTGGACATGGTAATTCATGTAATGGAATTTTGCAAATAAAATGGTATACATAGAAAATTTCAAATTTGTATCATAAAGTGCATTTGTATGATTCGTCTTGCGGGACCTGGTTTATTAAGCGTTGTTTGTTTCACAGAATTCTGAAGGAATCTATGAAATTAGAATGAAAAATTTCGTTCCTTTGTATGTTTGGTTTGCTAAAGGAAAAAGAAAACGAATTCATTTGAAACATAAAATTTTTTCTCCTCAATTGGAATCTATTTTCTTATCTAATAGGCAAAGTATTGATATTTCATTATCATAATATGTTTTTTCTGTCAACGCTATCTATCATACCGACCCTACATCACCCACCCACCCATCCTACCTAACCATACCCACCTTACCTAACCATATTCTACCTAATCATACCACACCACTACCCATCTCACCCACGAACCCCACCCCACCCCAATCTTATCCTTACCTACCATACCCTAACCCACCCACTTTACTAACACATACTGCCTTACCTCGCCCACCCCACCCCACCCCATCCCATCCCACCCACCTATCCCATCAACCATATACTACTCCATCCAATTTTACCTCACCTACCACACACTCACTCTTCCCATCTCACTTTACCAACTAAATAGACTGATAACGAAAAATGAAGTTTAATTTTATTTTATTTCATTCCTGCCAACCAAACAGCAAGGAATGAAATTTAATTCAATTTCATTTATTGCAGCTTTCCATTCCTTTAACAGATGTCAATCTTTCTGAAAATATCTGCAAACCAAAAGCCAGCTAAATGTAAATATGAGTGCATTATTGCATGTATTTTGTAACGTCAATGTTTTATGCTTCGTAAATTTGTGTTACTAAAATTATTTTATTAGATAAATTAAGGTTTGGACATTTTATTGAAAACTTGGCCCACTTTTACAGTTCTATAGGTTGTACGACAATACCAATTGACTTGTTTGTGCCTCTACCACTTGATTCACCTCTGCATCTTCTACCTCTTTAATCAATAGAAAGAAACTAATTAAGGGGTTTTTGGTATTGTGGAATGTGTTGGAACTTATGTGTGAGTTTGTTCCACATAGGTAACATATTGTTAAAATGATCTACTTATAATCCAAATCCAATTATGGTTCTCAAAACAGTTTGACATATTGGATAACAATTTGACATATTGGATTGGACTAAGGACTTGACATATGTGTGTGTGTGTGTGTGTGTGTGTATATATATATATATAAAAGATATTTAATGGTCAAAAGATGGCGTTGGGGTCTCGGATCATGGACAGACAACCCGTATGCCCATGGTCGGTTATCGGTCGGCGGTTGAAAAAACGGTTACTAAGACATCTATATATATGTGTAGTCTGCCCGTTTTTTCGTCATAGAATCATAACAAACACTCCTCACAAAAATCGTTTCTTTGGTTTCTCTCTAAAAATATGGGTTCGTTGGTCATCACGCAGACATACGAGATTCGAAAGATTCGAATATTCATTTCGAATTGATTGTTGTATCCTCTAGACGGAAGCAAATTCTGTTTAAGGACACTGCAGAATTGCAGGCCTCAATCTTTTACTTCTTCAACGATTTCGTCGATAACAAGTTAGTGATTTATGTTACTGATTTGATTTTATATACTCTGTATATATATATTTCAGTGAATTTGTATATGTAGTTTTACTGTACTTCTAACAGAATGAAATAGAATGAAGTGATATTTATAAATTTTTTTGTTGTGTGACAAAACTACAAAAGCATGGATACTCAATGAAATAAAGTAGATGATGAAGTTTAGTGTAAATTTCATTTCTCCGTTCTTCACCAACATGGAGAGAATCAATAAGATGGAAAGAGATTTTTTTTCATTTTCAATATTACGTGTAACTATAATTTGTTAAAATAACTTACAAATTTCATTTCATTCCGTACCAAACATTTCCTAAGGGGGTATATGGTATGGTGGAATAGAATCACTTGAAGTTTCGAAGTTTTTTTTGTTAATGACAAGATCATTGATTCTTAATGAGATGGAATAGATAATGGAATTTAATGTAAATTTCTTTTCTTTCATTTCCTAACCAACATGGGGAGAATAAAAAGATGTGAAGGACTGAAGGGGAAGTTTTATTGTATTTTCTTCACTTTTAATGTCTATATAATTATCATTGATAAAAATAGCTTATAAATATAATTTTATTTCATTTAATCGTACCGAACATTCCATTAAGAGGTTGTATGGTATGACGGAATGAATCACATGATGTTTAGACGTTTTTTTTTTTGTAATATGACAAGAACCTTGATTTTTAATGAGAGGGATTAGAAAATGAAGTTTAATGTAAATTTCTTTTCTCTTATTTCCTTACCAACGTAGAGATAATTAAAAAAGATGAAAAAGGGGATGATGGAGTTTTATAGTATTTTTTTCATTTTCAATGTCATGTATGATTATCATTGGTTAAAATTGCTTATAAGTTTTATTCTATTCCATTACGTAAATCATTACCAAGACTCGTTAATCAATACGAAGAATCAATATACTAACATTGTTCAATCAATAATAAGAAAGAAATAAAATGAAGATTAGTCGATCAACATTACGTACATCGAAAAGTCCATTATTTTTATACATTACAAGTAGTCTTTTTCAATTCATATTTTATCAAATGTTGTGCAAGAATAAAAGTTAATTACATGATAGAAAAATAAAATAAATTTTTAGGTCTAGTGTGTGAGATCCAAAAAAAATCTACTTTGATCAATTATATATATATATATATATATATATATATATATATATATATATATATATATATATATATATAGAATATGGTTCGTGTGAGTACCTAAAAAATACAGAGTACCGTGAGTACCTGTGAACACACGGGTTTAAGATGTGAACATGCTCCGAAAAAAGTTTTTTTTTTAAAGATTTTTTTCATATTCATTTAGATACAAATAATATAAGCATATTTGTAAAAGAATTACACGCATTCACACTTCGTAGCCTCTTAAAAATCATGTGAACGTGGAAAAATTCATGTGAACATGCTTAGCTGTGAACATACGTTCACAACAGTGCAGTTCATGTGAACTTGCACGTTTCACATAGTTATAGTGTGTGTTTATGTGTGATTTTTTGCAAGTAGTCTTATATTATTAATTTAAACATGATTATGAAAAAAAAATTTTAAGCGAGGTACCTCCGGTACTCCGCAAAACTAGTGGTACTCATTTGAACCCAAATCTATATATATATATATATATATATATATATATATATATATATATATATATATATATATATATATATATATATATATATATAGAATATGGTTCGAGAGAGTACCACCATTATGCAGCGCACCAGAAGGTACCACCATTATGCAGCGCACCAGAAGGTACCACCTTTAAAAAAACTTTTTTAAAATTTTTTTTTCATAAACATATTTTAATTAACATTATGAAGATCATATGTAAATTTCACATACATTCACATCTCCTAGCTCCTAAAAAATGATGTGAACACACACTTATATAATTTTGAATGTATGTGAATGCACATTTATGTGATGCGTGATTTCATGCACTTAGAGTGTTCGGATTTGCGTGAAATTCACATATGATCTTCGTAATGTTAATTAGAACATGTTCATAAAAAAAATTTCAAAAAAATCACTTTTAAGAGAGGTACCTTCTGGTGCGCTGTATTAGAGGTGGTACTCACTTGAACCTAAATATATATATATATATATATATATATATATATATATATATATATATATATATATATATATATATATATATATATATATATATATATATATATATATATGGTGTTTTACACTTTTACAATCATTAAGTAAAAGTTTGAACATGACACGTACGTAAGAGATGCATATATAAAATAATTTGTACAAATTACAAAATGTACTATATTTTTGTACAGAAATAAACAAATCCTTTATTTATTCCTCACGAGTCAAAGAAGCTAGTTGTCATATAAGGCTCAACAAATTATCATATAAAAGGGTATACTAGCATCTTAAGTTCTTAACTCTTAAGTGAATTCCATATCACTAGAGTACTATTTCAAAAAAAAACAAAAAAAAAGTGTATAATTTAGGCTTCGTTTGTTTTTTTAAGAGTTTAGACGTCTAAACACTTTTTACCGTCTGTTTGATAAGATGTTAAAAACGGTCTAAAATCTGTTTAGATAAGATTGTTTGTTTTTTAATAAAATAAAATGTCTTATTACATACTAGGGATGAACATTTGGACCAAACCGGTCCGGAACAGAAAAAACCGAAAACAGAAATTAGGGAAATAATAAAACTGAAAATCGGCACAATGTTTGTAATACGGGTTTGGTCCGGTCCGGTTTTTTGGTTCTAGGACCGGTTGGAACCGGTACAAGTTTTATAGATGTTTTAATGTTTTTGTTTATCTTTGTTCCTCAACTATTTGTTTTTGTGAAA
Source organism: Centrapalus pauciflorus (assembly GCA_020465985.1). Classification (NCBI taxonomy): domain Eukaryota; kingdom Viridiplantae; phylum Streptophyta; class Magnoliopsida; order Asterales; family Asteraceae; genus Centrapalus; species Centrapalus pauciflorus. Next base: position 226,313 of record JAANYP010004361.1, read on the forward strand.
TTATCAAGTTTATCACATTTTCTTTGAACAAAATAATATATCAAACATACCTTACTTATATCAAGTTCTCTAAATTTTATCTTTATAAAAAACTATTTACATAAAATAGTTTTTTCCCTCTTTTATTATTTTAATAAAAATGTTTTGTTGATTTATTTTTTTATGTTTTGTATTTTTATTTTGTTATTTTTGGTAATTTTTAGCTTTAAAAGTTAGTTATCGTATGCTAAAAAAAAATAAATCTATTTACATAAAATAGTTTTTTTCTCAATAGAAAAATACCAACATTTTTTTTATTTGGTTATGGTAAAAATTGTAACAATTTCAAATCTATTTAGATCTTGACTATGGTTGGGCTGAGGGCATCAAGTATCAGACAACAGAGGAAGACAAAAGACATATTTCAAATCTGTTTGGGTAAGAGGACGGTCAGACAAAAGAGGTCTGATTGGGATTAAAAAAACAAACGAATTTCCTCCTCTTTTGTCTGACCGAATTAGACAAAAGAGGTTAAACAGAGAAAAGTGACAAAAACAAACAGAGCCTTAGTCTTTACGTACATTAGTGGATGCAACGTACTTTGGAGCCAAATACACAACGATTTAATTTTCATATAACTTCACAATTAAACATACTTGAACAAGAGAATTGAATAATATCTCAAGATGGATAACCACTTGGAGAGTACTTATGGAGTTATGGTTACCAAAAGATCATAAACTAGCTAACGGAGAAAATGTTTAGTCGATCAAAATCACATAATTGATTTCCATGGAAAGAGATAGTAGGGCAGACTATGCCGAGGAGCATGAGTCCCAGATAGGAGGAAGAGATTGACAATCGTAACATCACTTAGACAAAAGGAAATATGATGGTTAAGGATTAGTATTTAGCCATTTAGCTTTATAAGATGTAATGTACGTGTTTTAGACCCACACGCACAATGGATTCTTTATCTAAATTTTGAAGTTAAACGTGTCAAGACATGTATGATCTAATTTAGTATAGAAATAGAAACAATATTTCTAACAAAAACTAACTTTATGATAACACTAATGTAAATTTGTATCTATAAAATTTTATGGACTTAATTATCGAAGTTTTTTATTCCAAACTCATGCAATCTACTTTTGGACTAATGCAGTTCTAAACATGTATTAAATCATATGTTTATGTCAATCCCATTTTCAGTTACGTTATTTTTACTTTTGAGTTCCAAGTATTAGATATATAGGGGTGGGTTCACTGGAGAACCTCTATGCATCGAAGAACCTTGAAGAACCTCAATGCACCACCACAAATGCATCACAATTCCCCCATAATGCATCATTATTTCCACGTGATGCATCAAATTCTCGAGTGATGCATCGATTTTTACATTATTTCCACTTGATATATCAAATTCCCGCGTGATGCATCGATTTCTACGTGATGCATTTCAGTTTTTCTAGCGATGCATTGTGGTTCTCCAAGGTTCTTTGATGCATAAGGTTCTCCATTGAACCCACCCCTAGATATATATATCTTGATTTGGTTATGTTAGCTTTGATGTATTTTTTTCGACATGCACACCAAATGTAAGTTCATTAATTAAAAGAAATTTAGCCGTACTAAATAAGTGTTTTTTTTGGCTAATGGCATCCTACTTCGAATTTTTTTATTGAATAGTAATATGGTATTGCCACCAAGAACTCAAATTTTACATACCATTTTGTCATGACCAAAATCATGCATAAACGCCACATGACTTGTCGAGAAAACCAACAGTAACGACTAAACCAAGTTTACACATCATAATTGTTATATATACAGGTCGAATGAGATGATTCGACCTGTGGATCTCTTCATCATTGTTTCTTCGATTGTATTAAAGTGTAACGTTTATGGCTTAAGGTTTAGAGTTGGTGTAAGGTTAAGTAAGATTCTCATCACCTTTTCTTTTTCTCTCAAATAAAGAGGTGGTGAAAGACAAATTAATTGGTGATAAAAATAAATTAGTAGTAAAGGTGTTTCATGATTTGGCTATTTGCTATGTGTTTATATTAACTGTTTAGAAATGAAGCAATCAAATGTTTTTCCCTTCGACATCTAGAGAAACTCGATTCAAATGAAGATAACTTTTATGGGATTCAAAAGTTATTCTTCCTTTGGATAGAAAACAAAAATAATAGATTTGGCATACATCGGAAATGATGGATTCAGAACCCAGGTTGTTTTTTCACTGCTTAGGCCATTGTTTTTTTGATCCTTAGGCAAGGGCGGATGTAGTTGATTATAATGGGTGTCACTCGACACCGATAAATTTTCAAAATACTGAGTTACGTATGTATCAAAAACCCGAGTGACACCTAAGGTTTTTTTGAGTGACACCTACGAAAAAATTTTAAAATTATAACATACGTATCTAATTTATATTTGTTGTTTTTATTACTTAAATTTATTAAAACAATACTGAGTTTTAATTAAATTTTTTAAAAAAGCCCAACGAAATATAAAAACAACAATAAAGAATGTTATTAAGTTAGCCCAAAAAGGCCAAAAGATTTTTGAAAAAGCCCAAAAAAATAGTTCATGCTTTTGAAAGTTGAAACCCTTTTCACGCTCTATCTAGATATAATTAATAATATGTTTTTATCAATTCTCATTTAGTCATTTTAATAGTTTATTTGTTAACTTATTAAGTGTAGTGGGTAGATGTTTAATACTTTAATTTACTAACATATAAAGTATATATGTTTAATTTACTGAAATATTTACTTATTCTATATTTTAGGCAATTAGGTTAATGAACAAATTAAATGTTAAGTGTTTATTTTTAAGTTTTTTTTGATCAATTGTTAATTCTTTAAAAAAAATTTAGGATAATAGACAAAATTTTGACAAGATTTCAAAAGATAAAGACTCGAAGGCAATAATCGTAAAATTTTAATACTTATTATACTTATTGGTTTTAAGTTATAATGACATTGTATTATCTACTTTTTTAATTAGAAAAATCTTGTTATTTGTTAATTTTGTGTTGGCAACCCGTTTCGGTGACCCGATTCGTCTTTGAAAATATTTTGAAAATCTAAGTTAAATATAGTTTAAAAAAGTGACACCGATGACGAAAATTGCTGGATCCGCCACTGTCCTTAGGTGTTTTTTTTTGTCATCCGGTTTTCTTTTTGGAGTATGAAGGGTTTTGATGTTGTTTGGTGGTTGATTATGTTTTCTTGGCCTTTCATAGGCTTTTATATAATTAAGCATTTTGAAAGAAAAAAATCGAATGAGATTCTATATTTTTTCCCTCTCATCATTTATATTTTGTTGAATTATATACTGTAATTTTAGCCATTCCTGATGCAATTTACTTTCCTTTTTCTAAGCCCACCACATAGGCACATACAATGTCCACATCATGGAATTATTAACATCTTAATTAAAGAAACAATTAATTAAATAAGAAAAAGTGAATACACAATCATACTCCTATATTTTGTTAAATTTGAAGTTTGATAAGGTAAAGGAGAAAGGGGTAAAAGTGGGAAAGCAAAAGATGGGTCCCAACAGTGTTGCCGTTAGGAATGGGGTTTACGGCCGTCATGATTTTGACTCCCATGACACAGTTAACGTGTTTCCAGTTCGCATAACGGATTCCGTTACGCTTATAAATAGGTACCTCCACAACCCCCCAAAAACACCACATACGCATAGCATATTCTCTCACTCTCATTCACACACACACACACACAGAGTGAGTCTGTTAGAAGAATTGAAGAAGGTGTTAGTTTAAAATGAATGCGTGAAAGGGAAGTCACAATACAGAATCTCTGTTTCTCCTTGTTTTACTTGAGAGATTTATTACTCTTCCACCTCCAAAATGGGAAACAAAGATCACATTTCTTCTTCTCCTCCCCACTTCGATTCCAAAAACACAGTCCAAGCAGTTCTTCGTCTCCTCAGGAAACCCTCTCCGCTCACTCTCAAACAGGTTTCTATCTTCTTCTTCTGCATCTGCTCTCTCTGTCGGTCTATGTGTGTAGTTAATTTCTGCTTCTGTAACCGTAAATCGATCTGAATACTTACTTAATTAACATATATTTCCAGGAGAAATTTTGTAATGAAGCATGCGTTGGTAGATTTTTGAAAGCCAAAGGCGACAGTGTGAAGAAAGCTGCAAAGCAGCTGCGTGCTTGTCTCTCATGGAGAGAAACTCTAGGCGTCGGTATATTTTCTTCTTTTATTGCTCTCGATCGTTTGTCGCTATTAATCTGCTAATTAACTTTACTAATATCTATACTTCAAAATGAGCTGTTTATCTCAGTTTTGAAATTCGAAAAACATGCAACCTTCTTCTTCTCTAGCTTCTTCAAGAGAAAGTATAATTACAATTTACTTTTTCCTTCGATCATGATTCATGAATATCTTATTGCTCGGTTTGAGTTTATTATATATATGATTGTTTGTTGCAAATCGTTTTTAGATAAATCCACCAAACTCTTTTGAATCTGTATCCTTTTGGTTGAATTTTTCATAGTAGAATGTTTAACTCTTTTAACTTATCTATTTGTCAATTATCTATTAATCATTATAATATAATATATATGTCGCCTCAACTTTAATGCATAGATATTTAAAATTTATTTAGATGTTTTATGTATTATTTATTAAGCTAAAATAAAATACGTATTTGTAAAATCAAACAAAAAAAAAACAATATATATTTATCCAGAAATAACTTAATGTTTTGAAGCTGAATTTAAATGAAGATGTATATATGGTATGCAAAAATAGTCATGATGTGCTTGTGATTATAATATCATGACACATGATTGTAATTATTTCCTGGAAAAGTAAAAATTTACTTTAATTATTAAAAATTAACCATGTGAGCATAATTTGAATCTCCCCTTTTTATACATGCTTCTTTCGAAATCATATATCATCCTTTATCTGTTCAAGCCTCTTAGACAGCTACAGAATCTTGCTTTTCGCCTTTGAATTACCTGCGCCCTTTAAAGTACCAAATATACCATCTCATGATTAAAGTAATTTATCCAAAAAGTAACATATATACATACCTGTAGTAATAAATTTCACTATCTTTTACTGTTGATTTACATTATTTGTTTCATTCTAAACTAATATATATTGGCATTCAAATTACAGATCATCTCATAGCTGATGAGTTTTCTGGCGAGATAGCTGATGGCATGGCTTATGTAGCTGGTCATGATGACCAATCTCGACCTGTTGTGGTATATATCGATCTTACTCGATCCTTCAATTCAATGATTTTCATTAACTTCATTCAAATTAATTATATATATATATATATAAACACAGTACAGTATATCATATATATTCTCTCCTAATGATGTATGTTGTATTCATATATAATATTGTCTGTCATATATAGATTTTCCGGATCAAGCAAGATTACCTCAAGTTTCGCTCACAAAAACAGTAAGTTACCACTCCAAGTTTATTAAACCTTAAATACACATTTATGACTTATGATTCAACTATTTAGAGCTGTCCGGGTACATATCTATATAGAAAAGAAAAACTTAATTACCATATTTAGAGCGTAAACCAAAAAAAAACCCGGCGAGCAAAGGAAAATTTATACTACACTAGAAACCAGCCATACGCTTAGATGACTTTATAGTTTATTTAAATTGTTTGCATATATTAATTGAAAATCTAATAAGAACATAACATTTTTAATTTATTACCACATCCAACTATAAAAAATGTTATATAACACACATTTGTATCATCAAAAAGAGGAATCACATAATATAATTTTTTGAAAATAGAAAGAATAGTTTATATAGGAAACCATGATGAAAATAATGATAAAAAGTTAAAACAAAAGAAAAGGTAAAAGAAAATCTGCATCTTCTCTCTCTAATCTATATATTTATATATAATATTATCATTAATATGTATTTTTAAATGAGTATAGGTTCACCCGTTTGTTGGTTTTCACTTTGGAGGTTGCAATTCAAACAATGGCAAAATCCGTGGAACAGTTGGTTGTCTTATTTGATGCAAGTAAGTCTTACATTAATTTGAATTATATCAGGTTACCATTTGACAATTCACATGATTTAAAATAAGATTCCCTCGTTATTTAATATTTAAATACTGAGTTCCCAAACAGGTCAAAACAAATTATTTTTCAGATTTGAAATCGGTATGACCTTACAAACGCCATTATTATATTATATTAGTTAGCTAGGTTAATTACTTTAAAAGTTCTGAAATCTTAATATGTTAATCGTATGATATTGGTAATGAATCACTAAAATTCAGCAAGCGATTGTTTATTTAACTACTGGAGGAATTGAAATGGACTGAGAAATAATAAATAAAGCTCAAAACCGAGGGGTAAAGATGTAAAGTAGGAGGACTATCCTACGGACAAAACATCAGTTTTCATTTAGAGGAGCTTTACGTCAGTTGGATGTTGGAAATTAATGTACATTCTTCCAACGTTGTCCTTCCCAAAAACCCTCTTTTTCACAGTCTGAAATGCCCCTTTGCCACAGTACCATCACGCCCCATTCATTCCCTGATTTTTATATTCTCTCTCTCCCACTTTAAGTCACGCCTAATGACATAATTAATGTTTGATTAAATCTAACTTTGATGTGTCTTTCTCACACTTGTTACACAAATTTCCCCCTATTAATATTATTATCTCCTGCTCATCCAGTAAATTGAGACAGACTCCTCATCCTTGTTTTTTTTTCTTCTCAATTTGCCATAAACATTACTCCATTGATAATTGGGTTTATTAGACCATATAAAAAGGGGAAAAGATATCAAATACATCCAAAATATGTTTATACAAAATATTTTTAATTTGTACTACTTGTATATTTACAAGGATCATTCAAAAATCTTTTGTTGTTTAAAAAAGAAACATGCATTGAATATATAAAACCAAATATAAGATCTAGAAAGAAAAAAAAAAAAAAAAAAGCATTATCTGATACACAAATGAAAAAGAGGTCACTTTTATTGTCACTCGCAAATTAATCATATTAAAGTCAACCACTTTTTTTGGTGGCCATTACTAAAATTGTTGACTACATATAGGTAATATGGATAATTGGTCCCAGGACAACGTTAATAAGGACAACAACAGCAGTGAATCCAAATCCATCAAGCTTTTTGTTTTTCAAGTGCTTTTGCTTTTTATTTCAAAATGCTCCAATTCCTATATTTCAAAATTATATTATTTTGTCTGCTTATTACTTTCAAATTGCTTTTTCAAGAATATATAAAGTATGTATAAAATCACACAGACACTCGTTACAGATTAAAAATAAATAATTAAATATAATTGAGCAAAAAATTACTTATGTACGTGATGGATATATAATATGTGTTGTCCAAATTAACTCGAAAGATATATTCATGAATGATACTTACTGAGTTAATTGTTGAAGTTAAAATTAAAGGTAGATAGATAAATAATAGGGATAATAAAAGAAATGATAGGTGAAGAGGATGGGGCCAAGTACGTACTGATGTATAGTGAGAAAAAATGCAGGCTTTTTCAGATCAGCATCAGGGTTTATGAATATATTGGTGGCAGCACTGAAGACCATAGGGGAACACTATCCTGGCCGTCTTCACAAAGCTTTTGTCATCGACCCTCCTTCTCTTTTTCCATTTCTTTGGAAGGTAACTAAATCACCTCTCTCCTCTCCTCTCCTCTCCTCCCTTTATTAATTAATTTATTAATTTCCTACACATATACATATTATTACATCAATCATCAGTTCATCCCACCAAACAAACACAAATAATCACTAAATAACATCTAATTAATCAGCAATGTAATACCTTTGAATTTCAGCATTAATTAAATCAAAATCATGTCGTCATTTTTTATTAATTAATTGTCACTCATGTGTGTGTGTATATTTCACTTGATCATTCTTAATAATTAATTAACTTATAATTATTCATATTATATTGTAGGGTGTCAAGGCTTTCATCGAACTATCATCAATCACTACGATGGTATCCTCCCTTGATTTTGATGAGTTTCCAGACTTCAATCACTTCACATCATACCCACGTGCCGCATCCCTCCGCTTTAATCCTTCGTCCATCCCATCCAAGGCCAAAGTTGGCTCATGCTCTTCTTCGCGGTTTTCCTTCACCGTCTCCCACCATTTTGACTCCCTCAAGCCCTGGTATCTAACTTTGACCGACAAGCCGTCGTTCAAAGTGGGTCCCACCTCCACTCCATCGGCTGCGGTCCTAGGCCCCGCCCTCATTTCACCAATTAATGCCCGGTCTTATTCATTCGCATCACCAACAGCTAGGAACATGAACACGATGAGAAAGAGCTTCTTCCCATCAACCCCGTTGCCACAAAAAACCCAAGTGATGGACCACTCGAGCATCAAGCACCCAAGAACCCCAAAACCATCGTTCCTTCAGTCACCAGCCCTCTTCTTCAAGAAGGAGTGCCATATAAGCAAGACAGACAAGGGTCGGGAATCATTTGTTCCATTCTTGAGATTCTACAGACGACCATACGACGAGATGATATATAGATCAAAGATGAAGCCTCCGCTGGGAGGGCTCATCTCTATAGTGTCACCCCAGCTGAGGCGCCGCCACATGTCTGTTTCTCAACGGTTTTGATAGCATAAAAAAATGAAGGACAAGGAGTACGTACGTACATACATATCAATCAATATCACATTGACATTGACCATATGATATCAATTATCAAGTGTGTAATTTTCGCACTAGTCACTAATAATTCATATTAATATTTGTACGTTCGAGAATTAATTAAGGTAAATTATAATTAATGCTGCCCGCATGCATTGATATATATATTGTACGTACGCAAGTGTGTGTTGCGAATGAAATGTTATATATATATATATACGGTACGTACGAACAAATTAAAGGCCGGGCGGGGTGTAAATTAAAATGATGGAATTAAAAAAGAAAGATGGAGACGACGTGCAAAGTGGGATGTGAGATGGCGTGCAGGTGCATTATAAAATGTGATGATGAAGTGAGTAATTGTGTGGAATGGGAAAATGCATGGTGATGGCGTGGTCGAAACGGTGAACACATGCATTGGAAATCGTTTCCTTATTCCAAATAAACAACCAACCAAGTACCAACCTACTCTCTCATTAATTTAACCACAAGTCAATCTTTCCTTCGTTACTTTCCCATTGTTTTACTCTCTCTCTCTCTCTCTCTCTCTCTCTCTCTCTCTCTCTCTCTCTATATATATATATATATATATATATATATATATATATATATATATGGTCGGATCAATGGGGTATCATGTTAGACTGGAGAACCGGAGTCCATCCATGTTTGGTTATAAATAAAAAGGGATAATATAGTCAATTAGTTTTATTTTAATTAATAGATGACAACTAATGAATTAATAAGTTACTTAATAATAGAGATTTACTTCCATAATTATATCTTTAACAAATTTCAAAATGGGTTTTATTGAACATGTTCAATCAGATTCAACAATGGGTTTAGTGAACATGTTCAATCGGATTCGACAATGGATTTTAGTGAACATGTTCAATCGGTTTCGACAATAGGTTTTAGTGAACATGTTCAACCAGATGTGTCAAATAAATGTATTAGTTATTTTCATCAAATTTACATGTCATTGAGCATGTGCAGTAATGGTTTATTGCATTTTTTGTCGTTGTTAACCGTTTTGGTGATAAACCAATATTGACGGTATTGAACATGTTCAATCATGGTTTATGGTGTGGTATCATTGCACATGTTCAGCATGGGTGTAAGGAATGATATTAACTAAAATAGAGATTTTCATGGGATACACAGAATCTTCGATTTTAATTTAAAATTTTCAATACCATTTTTACTCCAACATTAATGAATGTGGGAAAGAATTTTAATGAAAAATTATATTATATTTTAATGATTTTAATAATAAATGATTGACTATAAATGGTTCCCCGGTACCCCAGTCTAATATGGTACCCCATTGATCTTTTGTGTGTGTGTGTGTGTGTGTGTATATATATATATATATATATATATATATATATATATATATATATATATATATATATATATATATATATATATATATATATATATATATATATATACTTTTCAAATCTTGCTCTCCCACCTTTTATGATTTTATATGCCCAATTACTCGAAATCAGAGGCGGATTCAGAAATTTTAGTTATAGGTGTCACTTTTTAGAGTAAATTTAATACTTAATTTAAAAAAAAAAAACGAATCGGGTCACCGAAATGGATTGCCAACACAAATTTAATAAATAACAAGATTTTTGGGGTTTTTTAAAAGATTTTGGCTGATTATTTGCTTCTCCTTTTAAAATTCTATTGGACTTTTCTTTTCTTTTAAAACTTTTATGATTAAAAATCAGTAATAATTCAATAAATTTGGGATTTAAAAACGACAAATATAAGTTATATATGTAAATAAACAGTTTTTGACCGTCGCTTTATGAGGGAAAGGAGCGATTTAGGGTAAACGTAGAAGATGACAATAGAAGCTTCACATATTTCTATCCCGTTCTCATCTGTATTTGAGTCTTTTTGGTGAACCACGATCGTAGAAAAGGTGTTGTGAACCATAGATGAACTATCGGTTTTTTTAATCCGAGTTACTTTTAGTGAACCATAGGTGTATAGGAAGAAAAATGTGTCGTGAATCGTTGATATCATGAAATGACTTCGATAATATATTTTAGTGACAGTGAATCGCGTTGGTTCTTATCATCCTACGATTTACAAAACCTGTATTAATAATGACGATTTTACGTATAATGAAAAAAAAACAAGTATCTACGGTATTTATTCTTCATTTTCTCTTATTTATTTAAAAAAAAAGAAAGAGAGATAAACAAAGAAAGAGAGAAGGAGAAATGATAAAAATTAAGGAAGAGAGGAAAAAAAAAAAGCAATGGGCATTGCTAAACATACACCCGTTTTCATTAATTTTTACTAATCACACATCTCCTTACTCACATGATTTTTGTTAATGACATGAAACTTAATGATTAAAAGTTAATCTCCTCTCACATTAAGAAAAAGGGTGTGTGTGATTAGCAACTGAGGGGGTGTGCGTATAGAATTGCCCAAAGCAATGCAGATTTTTTATTCAGATTTTACTTTTGGCATCTGTTTTTAAGAAATTTCATTAAAGTTTTCACTATTTAAAAAAATGTCATTTTACTTTTTAACTATCAATCTGCATGATTTAATGGTTAATATTAATATTATAGTTCTATAAAAAATATTGGTTTTATAATGATGCAAATTCTATATATAATGCAAACATATAATGTCATTTAATTGTACATTATTGGACCAATTTTGAAATAGGGGATCGAGCTAGGGCTTGCTTCATATGTATCCACTATACTAACATCATTCATATGTATCCACTATACCAATTTTGAATTAACATAAATTTTCATTAAAATATGTTATAATTGGTTTCCAGTTTTTCACGGTTATTACAATCAGAAATACTTTTTATTTATTTGATCTTTTTTTACCCCACTCTTCCTTTATCTTTCAAAACAGCTATCATAAACTAAAAGATATATATAAATTTAATTGTATGTATTATTTAAAAAGAAGCAACGGTTTCAAAGAGAATGGATGATGTAGGCAGCATATATATATATATATATATATATATATATATATATATATATATATATATATATATATATATATATATATATATATATATATATATATATATATATATATATAGGGATGAGATCCATTGTGAACAAGTTATTCGTTGTGCACAAATAAAAAAAATACATATAATCATTCATATATATCAACAAGTGTTTGTAATATGATTCATATGATTCAAAAGGTTCATAGAAGTGTCTATTTAAGATTCAGAACATTCAAAAGGTTCATAGTACGTAGTTTTTATAACAAGATGCATAGGATGCAACAAGATTCATAAGATTCGACAAATTCATAGGATTCAATAAGATCCAAATGATCCAATAGTATTAATAGGTTAATAGAAGAGTCCAGTACTATTTTCAACAAGATTCATAAGATTCAGAAGTTATTTTATGGTTGTTCACAACGAATAAAATGTTCACAAAAGATCCTTAGTGTATATATATATATATATATATATATATATATATATATATATATATATATATATATATATATATATGTATGACTGACTCAAAGACTTATAACACATATTTAGTTTTTCAAAAGCATATAATAAGTATAAAACGTTGAATATATATGTAGCTTCTGACAGACGGAGGGAGGAAGGATTTATATAATGATATCTGGAAATTAATTAAAATAATGTTTAAATTAGTTTAGTTGATAGATAAAGTGAAGAAGTATAAATTTAAAAAAGGGGGGGTTTTTGTGAAAGATAGTATTTGGTAGATGACAGAGAGAAATATGTGTCGTAAGGTGTGGTGTTTGTTTATGAGACCACACAAAGTCAATCCGGGATGGACTTTGCCTCAACCATTTTCTACTTGTTTTTTCTACCCTTGTCTCTTCGCTCGCCTTCTCATTGAAATTTGAGTCACATTTCATTAACACACACACTCTCTCTCTATGTATATATGTATATTCAAGATCAGGGTATCATACTAGACTGAGGTACTGAAGTATCATATTAAATGCACATGTTCAATACGATAAAATGTTTAATTTAATGCAAAATTGCAATATACACATGTTGAAATATACATTATTATTAACTAGATCACATCAATCACATATTTATTATGATAAATGTTTTATTTCATGCAAAATGGTAATATGCACATGTTCAAAGGTGCAATATGTATGAACATGTGAATATTGCACTTTTGCATGAAATTGAATGTTTAAACATTTTTAACGTAATCAATATAAAAATGATGTGAACTTGTTAATACTAATGCAATTTTGAACATATGAATATTACAATTTTGCATGAATTTTAACATCATATCGTAATCAACATGTTCATTTATTATGATACTCTGGTTCCCCAGTCTAATATTGGTACTCCATGCCTCCATGGATCTCAACTATATATATATATATATATATATATATATATATATATATATATATATATATAGGGAGATATATTCCATTGAGAACTTTTGTGCATCGATGCACAAAAGAACCTCCACTGTCCGTTGGATGAACAGAATGTGTGGGTTAGATCAAATGGCAAAAGGGTAATTAAATAGAAAGTTTTATGCATCAAGTGCACATAATGAAATTCGCGGAGGGGTAAAATAGGAATTATGCAATCCTTATTTAATTATTACACTTCCAAAATTAAGAAATATAATACAATTTCAAAATATATCAAAATACATGCATATCGTTAATCTCTTCATGCATATCGTTCATCTCTTCCATAAATAAATCATGCATATTGTTCATCTCTTCCAAAATCAAAATATATCAAAATACAAACATGAATCGTTCATACAAAATAAATTATGCATACCGTTCACGGTTCATCTTTTCTAAAATCAAGAGGGGCTAAGAGAGAGGGGAGAGAGAGAAAGAGAGATAGAGAGAAAGGGGAGTGATTTTAGGAAAGAAGTTAATGGTATTTTCATACCAAATTTAGCTAAATATAATTTCCATACATTTAATATTCCCTAAATGCTCTTTGTGCACCATTGGTAGATAGTCCGATGCACAAAAGTTCTCAATGGTGCCTCGATGCACAAAAGTTCTCAATCGAACCCCAATCTATATATATATATATATATATATATATATATATATATATATATATATATATATATATATATATATATATATATATATATATATATATATATATATATATATATATATATATATATATATATATAATATGTATATGTATGTATATATATGGAAGGGTTCAAAAAAGAATCATAATGCATCGGAAAAACCAAAGAACCACTTTATAGCTCTTAGATCGTGATGACATAATTGTAATTTAATGAAACTTTTTATGCATGATGCAAAATGTTAGGGGGGTATGTGGTAGATATTGTGTATTATTGATAATAACACAAAATTAGAAATAATCACACATGTACATTCATATAACCACACAACTCTGTTACTGCAAAATGTATACTTTATGGAATAATTTTTAGAGAACTAATTCTGATGATTAAAATAAATAATACCATGAATTTTATTTAACAATATTTGTTTATACATGAATATAGTGCCAGTTTTAAATTTTCGAAACTATAGGGATACTCAGCTCTATAATATTATAAAAGAAGGCTTTTTCAAAAGGTATGAAAAACTAGATGATTGAAATTTTGGTGTGCAGAGAAGATTTGAAGACGCAAGATTCTGAAACACCTTCAATTCCGGTCTCGAGGTTCGTAAAATCTCACATAAATCCACGAATAAAACATACATACGATGTATGTATATGTTGATTTTACGAATTTATCTATTTATCTTTTGAAATGTTGATTCTTTTGTTTAAATTTGTGTTTTTGTTGTTGGAATATACTTTTTCGCCGAAATTCCAACGGTCATTGATGACTTGTCGACGATGACATTATACTTTCAACCGGTTACACAACCGGTAATATTCCATTTCTGTGAGATTTAACGGTTGTGGCTTTTTGTGCAATGAAAAAACGGTTAGGGGTTTTAATCACAGATCGAATTGGTTCAACTTGAAGGTTTTTAATTATATCCCTAGATATAAATATTCAGGATCCTTAAAATGGTTGAAATCATTGTTTATCGATTTAGACTTTTTATTGATTAATTTTTTTTAGAAGACAAATTTATTTGTTCCATCACGAGGGAAACTAGAAAAATACAACTTTAAGGAAGAGCAAAATGAAAACCGAAATTACATAATCCAAAAAAGAGAGAACTATTTAGTGATTAATTAGATATATAATTAGGCCCCAATTTTTTGAAAGCCTTTATGCTTAAGCAAACTCAAACACCATTATCATCAGCCATTGTATGTATGTATGTATTAAAAGAGGATGTCGAAATATGCACACTTGCTTTTGATTTTCATATGCTTAGTAGATTTTTTAAAAGGCTAAATTATTAAGGAAATATCCTCAAATGCAAATATTAACTTTTTTAGAATCCGTGAATTCCATAATTATGGTGTTCCCCCTAAATTATCTTCCAAAGTTGATTCCTGGATAAATTAGGACACACTTAACTGAAAATCATCGCTATAGTCTAGCTTTCGAACCCATCTATCTTCCATTCGACAATAATCTGATTGTATCGTGGAGACGAGACAACTCATAGGAATGCCCTCTTGGAGAAGTTCAATATCCAACTCCGGTCTACCGTCAACCCATTTCCAAGGATCACCATGACACGGTCCTTGTTAACTTTTAAGAAAGTATAAACGCAAAAATAGCTATCTTTTCCCGGACGATCCAACGAACTCCTTTTAGTGGATTTTTCGATATTTTCAATTTTTCATATAACCAACTATCAAAAATGTATATTTTGATATTTTAGTATTTCACATGAAATATTTTTTTACGCCTATATCATTTCTATTACCATAATTTCATTCCTGTTCATTGTTTTTTTTTTTTTGTATTTTTTTGCATCTAAATTCATAAAATATAAAAGTACTAGTTTATATACAATGTATTGCGTGAATAATTTTTGATAAATAATTGTTTTGTTTTATTTTAAAAATAATAGTATTTCTCTTTTTATACTTATTAATAATCTTTATAGATATTAGAATTAATAAATTATATTTATCTTTTAATTTATTTTAAAAATATAAATTGTAATTATTTTTTTAGATGAAACGTGATGATGCCATGTGGCGCTTAGTGTTATTCTTTATTAATAAGTATAGATCGGACATAATAATAAAACCAAACATAATGATATATGGAAAAAAAAACTAAAATGTAAACTAAAATTCATAATTTAAAACTAAAGATTATGACCATGTTTGGTAGAGAGCTTCTAAGAGGTTTTAGAAGCTTTTATTTTGAATAAGTTCTACTAAAAAATAAAAGCTTTGTTTGGAAGGATACATAGAGCTTTCATTTTTCTAAAAATAAGCTCTTTTATAAAAAGCTAGTAGAAGTAACTTTTGAAAAGCTCCGGAGCTTTTAGTCAATCATATTTACTTTTTTACCATTCTATTAATCATAAACTACCACATTTAATTAATATTAATGCCATTTTACGTAATTTAATACTAACAGCTACAACTATTTTTACCAAACACATTTATAAAACTAAAAGCTACAGCTCTTTTAAAAAGCTTCAGTTCTTAAAAGTTTCAGCTACTAAAAGTTCTACCTCTTTTAAAAACATAAAGTTACAGCTAGTTTTGCCAAACATACCTATATATGATCACCGATCACGGTTTGGTTTTTATGCAAATAGAGGAACCGGATTGTTTTTTCTTGCATGTTGATCATGATAGGGTGAAGTTAGAAACCATTTTTCCATCTATTCAAGTAATCTCTCTCAGTTATGGTGTTGAGGCTTTCTCCATCTTGAGGATTCTCTCTCCTCTTCGTGAAGTTGAATATAATCTCAGCCTTTTAAGAAAATTTTATAACAATTTTATCTCTCTGTGTATCTGTATAATAAAAGAAAACACCTAATGATACGTGTCATTTTCATGTTTCACTAAAACCTATAAATACAAACTATTATTTATAAAATAAAATAAAATATAAATACATTTTATTATTATTAAAATATCATTTATTTACTGTAACGTAATATATACACATTGTGAATCAATTATATCAATTAAAAATAAAAATTTAGATTAATATAAATAAATTAAATACAATTCATAGGTATATACATAACCAGAAAAATAATAGTTATGTCTTTTATTTTTTTATTAAAATTAAAATTTATACATTTTAATTTTAATTTTGACTTTATATTTATATTTTATGTAAATAATTTTATTTAAAATTTTCACGTAATACGTTTTATGTAAATAATTTTATTTAAAGTATTCACATAATAAACTTCTTATCTTTATCATTATTATCCATTCCCTTAATTTTTACTAACCACACATATCATCTTTAACATGTTTTTTTTGTTAATGCTATAAAAATAAGTGATTAATCTTCATCTTCCTCTTACAATTAAAAAGGAGTGGTGTATAATTAGCAAATTAGGATGTGTACATATACACAGAAATCTCCTCTAATCATATTTGTCACCTCTCTTTCTCTTGACACATTAAATTTTATGGGTATATCTTAAATAATTTACATTATATGTAAACTAAAATCTCAATTCATATTAATTGAAATATGTAATTTATAATATAAAGTTTTAAAAAAGGTTAAAAAATTAGCTAATGTTTATAACTATTTATAAAATTAAAGAAAATAATTATTATAATAAACGATATTATTATTCTTATATATTTTTAAATAGTTAAATAATTATATGTTTAATTATATTTATATATATATATATATATATATATATATATATATATATATATATATATATATATATATATATATATATATAGGGTTGGGTTCCGGTAAGAACTCTCATTACCGTGAGAACGTGAGAACCACTCCAAAATGCACAAATTTGTACATCAAATGCACAAATTTAAAAAGTAAAAGTTTTACTTAAAATCATTATTAGTCTTAAATATTAATAAATATCATAATCTAACATAAAATTACATTCATTAAATTATAAACTTACATTCATTAAATTATAAACTAAATGCACAAATTTGAACATCAAATGCACAAATTTTCTTAAATGCACAATTCGTACATAAAATGGATAAATTATAGCATGAGATGCGTAATTTTTTACATGAAATGCATAAATTTATAGAAAACATTTAATTTTAGTATCAAATGCACAATTTTATACAGTGAATGCACAATTTTTAGAGTGGTTCTCACGAAATATAGGGGTGTATTATATATATATATATATATATATATATATATATATATATATATATATATATATATATATATATATATATATATATATATATAATCAGCTTTAATATAGGTTATATTTTAAACTAGTTAAAAAACATATAGTTTATTTAAAAAAATTGAGGGAATAGTGGGTGTCGGAGGGTGTGTGGTGTGGGGATGGGAATTTAAATCTCAAAGGTAGTGTATTATAAAAATATTTATTGAATAGATTAAAATTTATAAATGGTTTTCCTAATGGTTTGTAAGTTTTAAAATTTGACCTTTGACTTTTGATGTTACGTTTAGTCCTGATTTGATAATCACTAAACTTCAATTTTCAAATTCCAAGTGAGAAGGGCAATAAAGCATGATTTTTTTTTTATTTCAACATTATTGTAACAGAATTTGAAATAAATGAATACGATTGCATAACATCATGGTCCCTCTTTGATTTAGTTGTGGTTAGGTACACCGTCTAGTTTAAACTTTATGAATGATTTGATGATATTTATAAGTTTTTTCACATTATTAAATAGCATATATATCTTTTAAGAAAATGTGTATGTTGACAATTGTCAACAATACAATCAAGATTAAAAAAAAAAAAAGAATTAACTAGTTTTAAAAACATGTTAATTCAATTTTGTTTTAACGGCAAATGATTTTATAAAACTAGCAATAAGCTAGAAAAAAAAATACAAACAGAATTTCGGGAAAAACGCCTCTTCATCCAAAATGTCAAACCCAATTTACAAACAAAGCATTAGGGAAGAACACCACTTTGCCCAAAGATTAACAAAACTCTTCCTATTTGGCTAGACCTTACCCCACACACACACACACACACACAAAAAGACATCCCCTGAATCTTGCTAATAATCAAACATTCCAAGTTTCTCAAAGATCCTGAAAACACTTTTCCATTACTTAACTCCCAAACACACCATTAGCATGTGTATATAACTCCCATAAAGGCTTTCAATTTGGCTCCCTTTAGGTTCACCTCCATGTTCCATACAAAGAGATAATAGAGATTACTAAATTTGCTTGGATCAAGAATGCTCCGGTTTTAATAAGGTTATTTGCTCTGATCCAATAAAAGACCCAATAACCTTCTTCAATGTAGTCGAAAGAACTTTAGCAACAATTTTGTAGAGACAACTCAGGAGACTGATAGGCCGAAACTCGCTTAGAGATATTGGAGAATCAGTTTTTGAAATAAGAGCAATGAAAGACGCATTACATCTCAAGTCAAATGATTCCAGTTCCTCAAAGTGATTTAAAGCTAAGAACATATCTCCTTTAACAGCATCCGAGTACTTTTGAATGAAAGCAAAAGTAAAACCATCCGGTCTAGAAGCTTTTCAGAAGGGTGTATGTTTGTATTTTGAGCAATCCTAAAAAAGTAGGAAAGATGCATATAATCATCAAACATTCAAACTATTATTAATGCTAAGGGCTAGCACAAAATATAATTGAGTGAAAGGCTATTCTATAACAATCAATCATTAAATATTATAAATGTAACTATTTTTCTAATATAGATTTGTTGATATCATAGAATATCAACGTATTTTTTATTTGTTTTCTTAGTCATGTGTTTTTCATACCATTTACATCATTATATCTTCAAAATTTGTGTTATTTATATCACTAGTTAATTGAATACATAGATACTTTTTATGTTAAATCCTAGTCTGATAGCATATGTGTCATCTCAATAAGTACTATGTTAGCTAATTTGATGAAAATGATATTGTGTTATCACTTTAATCTTAACAGATGTGTTTATATAATTAGTTGTGACACCATTTATTGATATAATATCATGTGTAATTTAAAGTTGTGTAATCAATTACTCATTTAACCGGTGACTTAATTTTTTTATACGGCTACTCATACACCCTCTAAATTTTATTTCAGATGCTACAAATTGTTGTCCATTATATGACTACTCCTGACTTAAAATACATATCACTTGTTTTGAGAACAAATAAGCTCCAATGCATGGTTCATTATTACTCAAGTTATTGAGTTATTATTAGATAGAATAAAATAAATAAAGTATAAATGAAAAACACGTCATTGTTCTACTTTATTTAATATTTATTTTATTTAATAATGTTCTAAAACACTAATACTTTATTTAATTCAATAATAAATCAATTAAGAAATGTTATTTTGTATTTTTTAAATGATGTAATTAAATTTAACATAGTTATTTGGATATGTATGTGAGATTAATTTAAAGGTTTAAAATGATATATATGTAGAAGTTTGCAAGAACATACGTGTAACATTAATTTATTATTAAAAAAACACGTCATTGTTCTACTTTATTTAATATTTTATTTTATAAATGAAAAAACACGTCATTATTACTCTAAGTTATTGAGTTATTATTAGATAAAATAATTAATTTTCAGTTCCAAGAGGAATATTAAATAAAATAAAGTATTAATTAGTGTTTAGTCACTCGGTTCAGTGACATAAATTAAAAAGTACGTCATTGTTCTACTTATAAATGCTTATGAATTTTAGAACATTATTAATTTGATGCAATTTATTTTTAATGTTGCTACTTTATATACGACAAATTTTGAAGGTGATTATCTTTTTAACTAATTAATTTTCTTTGTGTTTTAATTAGAATTATTGTTAGTATAAGTCCAGTTTATCGTCACCAAATGATTGATTTTATGACCAGATTTTTTTTAGGGACGGATTCACCGATGTCACTATTTTAATGGAAGTTTAATGTTTGGATTTCTAAAATTAATCTGAATACAGATTATGTAATCAACATTAATAAAACAAGACGGATTGGGTCACCAAAATTAATAATAATAATTACTAATTAAAAGTATAATACAACGAAAAATAATAGATATGATGACCCTAAGTTTAATTTTAATACAGATAATTGTCATCATGGTTAATACATTAAGTATGCAGTAGTTTAAATTCAGATCTACCCTATTTAAAAACTAATTAGTTATTATAATCATTAATTAATAAAGTTTCAAACTCATTCATATATGAACGAAATAATATTGAAACTAGTTTATAACCCACGTATTACGTGGATATTTTTAATTAAATTTATTTATATAAAATGTATATGAGTAAAAATAAAAACATAGAAAAATAATAATTGTGTTTATTTTTTATTATTTACTTATTAAAAGATAGAGTATATTTATCTTTTCTAAAAATATTAAATTGTATTTATCTTTTATTTTTTATAAGTAGTAATTATGTTTTTGGTAAAGGTAGAGGTGACACGTGACATTTGATGTTTTCCTTTATTATACATAATAATAATAATTTCTCACAACTAATTCAAAATTTTACATTTGGTTCTAATTGTGATTATTATGGATAATAATGATAGATATTTATTTTAGGTAAACATTAATTTTAAATGTTACAAAATCTAATTTATTACTAATTAATTAATGAAAAAAAATAAAGTCAAAATTTAACGCAATTAAGTTAATGTGTTAAATTTGAAAAAAAAAAGGTGGAAAAATAAAATTTTCTTGTATTGTAGAAGTAACATATGACATGAACTGTTTTGTTTTATTATAATATATAGGTTAATCAACCCATGTATTACATGGGTTGACTTAGAAAATACATATTTTTTTATATTATAATAAATTATTATAAAATTTATATATAATTAAAATAAAAAAATTGAAAGCCAGTTAAATTATAGATAAAAAATACTTAGTTGTTTGATATTAAATAAAAAAATATTATTATACTGTATTATTAAAAACAGATAACATGTGTTTGCGAAAAAATGTTTCTTTTAATTTTTATTAACTTCAAATATGAAATATCAATATAAGAAACAAAAAACTTTAATTATGTGAATGTGTATATATTTTGAAAATGATAAAATATAAAAATGAAATATCTGAAAATCAACAATCAAAATTTATCATATTCACAATTGAAATTTTATCAATTAAATTTTAAATCTTGTTAGCAAAATAATTAACAAAAAAATTTAACTTTATTTACTACACTTCTACATTTAAATCCGAATTTTTACATTTGAATTTAACTATGATCATTAAGGATAATAATGACACATATTTATTTTAGGTAAATATTAATTTAAAATTAATTCATTAATGAATTAAAATCAAAATTTAATGTAAGTTAAGGTAGTAAATTTAGAATATGAATTAAAAAATGTCATATATATAATTATTGATTTTAATTAAGGGTTTAATAGACATTTCATAAATAATTATGAGTTGCCATTAATCTGGACCATTGATTTGTTTCCATCCAATGGTCCAGAAACTCTAAGTGGTTTTCTTATTTTATATAGTATAGATTACCATGATTTCATATGTTAAGAAAACTAAAAATGAAGAATACATAAAATCATAAAATGATTTTTGTTACTATGAATGATACGTACGTAAAAACCACCCTAAATTAATATATGCACAAACAAATAAATTATTTAAGATGAAAATTAAGAATTAAATCAAGATATTCAATGTCACATTGATAATTTAAGAAAATTGCAATTATAGTCACAGAAATCAATCACATAAATAAATGGTTACCTATAAACATTCCATTAATCATTTCTATTTGTGTTTTCCTTTTAAAATGGGTACGTGATTATATATCATTTGTTTTGCGTTTTATGTTTTTTTCTTCTTTGTTTTCTTTACAAGGGAGTCGTTGATCGACTAAAAAAGTGAAGAAGTGTCTACTCTAGACGCACTGCGGCAAGAGCTCTAGACACCCAGATAAGTAGCGACAACCGGTACCATCTGACTCGAAAAAAATCACCGGTGTCATTCAATTTTTTACTATATGCATGACTCGGTACTCCGAAATTAAAATTATCAATGAGTAACGTACACCGTACCGTGGTTGTGCCCTAGATTCGTCCCTGCATTTTTTGTATGAGTTAGAAAGCCACCTTTAGTTTGATTAAAAAGTGATCATGTCATAGAAAGCAAAGTACGTTTTTGAAAAACGTAACATGTTATATATCTAAAATATCAATCATATTATTGTATGGGTTTTTGTGTATGTTTGTCCATCAAAGCAAGAAGATTAATTAGCAGTGAAAGTGAAAGCACTCAAGTAAGTTCTGCATGTTTTCAAAATGGTCTTTGTTTCCATTCTAAAGTCCAAGACAACTAATAACTATGCGCGCATAAGTACGTAGGCAGGCAGGCAGATCCATTATTATTATTATATACATGCCACATCCCACACACATATATAATTGATACTAGCTTGATGTTTTTACACTATACCAAACATGCCCAAAACAAATAATTAAACCCATCCACCATATGGTTCGAGAAAATACCATTCATTATGCAGCGCACCAGAAGGTACCACCGTTAAAAAAGTTTTTTTTTTTTAAATTTTGTTAATAAACATGTTTAATTAACATTATGAAGATAATATATATATATATATATATATATATATATATATATATATATATATATATATATATATATATATATATGTAAATTTCACATACGTTCACATCTCCTAGCTCCTAAAAAATGATGTGAACGTACACTTACATAAATTTACATATATGTGAACGTGCATTTATGTGACACGTGATTTCATGCACTTAGAATATGTGAATTTGTGTGAAATTTATATATGATCTGTGTAATGTTAATTAAAACATGTTTATGAAAAAAATTTATTTAAATTACAAAGATGATATATAAATTTCAGATACATTCACACATTTTAAGTGCATGAAATCACATGTCACATAAATTTATGTAACTGTACGTTCACATCCTTTTTTAGGAGCTAGGAGATATGAATGTATTTGAAATTTACATATAATCTTCATAATGTTAATTACAACATGTTTATTAAAAATAATAATTTTAATTTTTAAAGGTGATACATTCTGGTGCGTTGCATAATGAGTTATACTCTCTCAAACCATATTCTATATATATCCTCTCAATATATCATTTGCTTCCTCACCAAGTATGATCAACAGAAGTTTGTGTTGAAAACAAATCAAAGATATTAGGGAGGCAACGATACGCGAAAGCAACATAATGAAACAAAGATATTAGGAAGGCAGAGAAAGAGTTTCGGGTTTACAGAAGGCAATGTCAACCAAGGAGCAGGTGATTACAACAGTGTGATGGGGGCAGAAGGGTTGTGTCGCAATGAAGAGAGAGGAGAAAGGTGGCAGCAGACGATGTGGCTTCGGTTGTATGGGCACCACCGGGTGGAATAAAGGTTAGGGATAAAGCTCTGATACGATATTCAAAATATATATTTCCCATCAATATATCATTTGCATTCAACTCTATATACACAAAATGCAAAGAACCTAAGAAAACTAAATTAACTAAACAAAAGGAAGTCAAATCAACTAAACTAAAAACGATATATATATATATATATATATATATATATATATATATATATGTGTGTGTGTGTGTGTGTGTGTGTGTGTGTGTGTGTGTGTGTGTGTGTGTGGGTGTGTGTGTTGTGTGGTGTGTGTGTGTGTGTGTGTGTGTACTGAGGTTCAAAAGAGTATTCTAAATAACCGAAAGTACCAAACACATCCTCTTAATAATGATCATTCACAGATTTTATTACATGAACATCACTACAAGAAAATTTCTAAATTTCGCGGTCAATATTAACGCGTAAAAAGAATTAAGCTTAATCGCATTTACAAATGTGTAAAGGAAATTCATTTTTATAAATATTAATAAATTATAAAACTTCACAGTTATAAATGTAGAGATCCACAAACTATCTTCACGATTTTAAATGTATATAGAAATAGTAAGATGAAGAGTAGAAAATAGTCCACAATTAAAAGCGTGAAGATTTAACCATTGAATTTTTTAGTCAATATGATAATGCTTAAAATTGTGTAGTTGAGAGAGTTTGTTCACGCTTTTAATGTGAAGTTTTGATCAATTTATACACACATTTCAATGTGAAAATATGAAAATATATTGTCACTGCACATTTTTTCGCAAATACTCATATTTCTATACACAATTAAGTGTGTACCTTTACTCAAATAAATGTGAAATTTGACTCATTTTTAATACATGACATATTAATAAATTATTGGATGAAAGGAAAGGAAAGGAAAGTAAAGTTGCAGGAGGGAGGTGTTTTGTTGGTATATACGGTGAATATTGGTGATGGTGATTAATGTGACTTTATGGTATGGTATGGTACACCCACCTACTTCTACTTAATTATTATTATTTTAATCACAAATGGACACCTGAACAAACATTACTACTATATACAGGTTAAAAACACAGTCAGAATCTTTTATATATATATATATATATAGGGGTGGGTTCAATGAAGAACCTCTATGCATCGAAGAAGCTTGAAGAACCACAATGCATCGCTAGAAAATCGTAATGCATCACGTATAAATCGATGCATCACACGTGAATTTGATGCATCACGTGGAAATAATGATGCATCACGGGGGAATGGTGATGCATTTGTGGTGGTGCATGGAGTTTCTTCAAGCTTCTTCGATGCATGGAGAATCTCCATTGAACCCACCTATATATATATATATATATATATATATATATATATATATATATATATATATATATATATATATATATATATATATATATATATATATATATATATATATATATATATATATATATATATATATATATCCTTTTTTATGCACTGTATGTACTTGTGTTCAACTGTACATCCCTCGGCCTCTCTCTACCTATTTTCTATAATTGCCGGCCATATATTGCGGTCATTTGGGAAATATAAATCTCTTGTTCTAACTCTATCCTTGTTGTTCCTAAATCCAAACAAACTTCTAGCTACTTCACCATAATTACTTACTTTATTCACTGCATTCAAAATTAACCTGTTTGCTTTTTTACGGTGTTTTGTTCCGGTAATAACCCCTCAATTTCGTGAGAACCATTCCAAATTAAAATTTTTAGTCTTTGAAATGGAAGAACCCAGTTCGAATATTGGATTTCCTATTTGGTTTGTCGGTTTGCACCTTGAGTTTTTCGGTTTTTGGTTTTTTGTATATGGTTGGCTTTTGTGTTTAAACCCGAAAAATTTAGCCTTTTATTTAATTACTAAAATTGGTTTTTATTTGATAAACAATAAAAATACTTAAGTGATTTAATTTGGTTTTTATTAAACTTGTGTATTAGATTGATACTTTCATTTAATAAAACTGGGACTTATTTACTAGTTAGTTAATTTGATACTTTAATTTATTACACTTACCAACTTAGGTTTTGATTTACCAAGCAAGTCATTCAACTAGCATCTATACTATATATAATAAGAAAACCACTTGGAGTTTCTGGACCGTTGGATGGAAAGAAATCAATGGTCCAGATTAATGACAACTCATAATTATTTAGAAAATGTTTCTTATACCCTTAATTAAAATCAAGAATTATACCTATGTCATTTTCTTAATTCATTTTCCAAAATTACTAACTTAACTTAATTACATTAAAATTTGATTTTAATATTTTCATTAATGAATTAATATTTACCTAAAATAAATATGCGTCATTATTATCCTTAATGATCATAGTTAAATTCAAATGTAAAAATTTGGATTTAAATGTAGAAGTGTAGTAAATAAAGTTAAAATTTTTTGTTAAATATTTTGCTAACAAGATTTAAAGTTTAATTGATAAAACTTCAATTGTGAATATGATAAATTTTGATTGTTGATTTTTAGATATTCCAATTTTATATTATTATCATTTTCAAAATATATACACATTCACATAATTGAAGTTTTGTGTTTCTTGCATTAATATTTCATATTTGAAGTTAAAAAAAATAAAAAAAATATCTTTTGCAAACACATATTATCTGTTTTTAATAATACAATATAATAATATTTTTTATTTAATATCAAACAACTAAGTATTTTTTTATCTTTAATTTAACTAGCTTTCAATTTTTTATTTTAATTATATATATATATATATATATATATATATATATTATAATAATTTATTAATATATAAAAAATATGTATTTTCTAAATCAACCCATGTAATACATGGGTTGATTAACCTATATATTATAATAAAACAAAACAATTCTTGTCACATGTCACTTCTACAATACAAGAAAATTTTATTTTTCCACCTTTTTTTCAAATTTAATACCTTAACTTAATTGCATTAAATTTTGACTTTATTTTTTTCATTAATTAATTAGTAATAAATTAGATTTTGTAACATTTAAAATTAATGTTTACCTAAAATAAATATCTATCATTATTATCCATAATAATCATAATTAGATCCAAATGTAAAAATTTGAATTAGTTGTGGAAATTATTATTATTATGTATAATAAAGGAAAACATCAAATGTCACGTGTCATCTCTACGTTCACCAAAAAGATAATTACAACTTATAAAAAATAAAAGATAAATACAATTTAATATTTTAAAAAAGATAAATATACTCCATTTTTTAATCTGTAAATAATAAAAAATGAACACAATTATTATTTTTGTATGTTTTTATTTTTACTCATGTACATTTTATATAAATAAATTTAATTAAAAATATCCACGTAATACGTGGGTTATAAACTAGTTTAGCATTACAAGACATTCAACACAGGTTTTATTTAATAAATAAGCATTTCTATATCAACTAATAATTAAAATATTTTCAAAATTAATAATATTTAAAAACCTAGTTCGGTAAGAACCCAAAACTGTTTACTTCGGTTTTTTCTATTTCTTGATTTTTCTGGTTTAGCTTTTCAGTATTTTTTTTTATTTTCAGTTGGGTTTGGTTTTTAGTGACACCTCTATCAATGACAAAAACCACATGAATCGGACATTAAAATAATTTGTTAAAATAAATTGACAAAAACACAACATGAGCTTACAGCTATACTTGGTAGAGATAGAATTAAGCTAGAAAAATGTTAGGCATACCGCATAACTTAACAAAACTGCATGCTTTTTTAAAAGTAATTTAAAGATAAGAAATTAAATAATAATACTCGTTAGGGAAAATGACATCAAATAGCTTTGAACTTTTGACTTTGTACACATTTATGTAGTGAACTTTTTTTTTGTGCACATTTGGTAGTCAAAGTTTCAAAATTGTTCCAATTTGATAGTTGGCGTACCTTTTAACCGGTTGTTTCCGGTTTCGATGCCTACATGGACAATTTTTTAATGACGTGGCTACCCGTTTTTATATTATACTCGGTTTTATCTACATGGCAACCCGTTTTTTAAAATCAGCATGGTTTATAACGCCGTATGAAATTAAGAAATCACCCGGGTTTATAACGTCGTTTTTTAAAAAACCCGTTATAAACCATGGTGATTCTAAAAAACGGGTTGCCATGTAGATAAAACCGAGTATAATATAAAAACGGGTAGTCACGACATTAAAAAATTGTCCATGTAGGGCATCGAAACCGGAATCAACCGGTTAAAAGGTACGCCAACTACCAAATTGGAACAATTTTGAAACTTTGACTACCAAATGTGCACAAAAAAAAGTTCACTACATAAATATGTACAAAGTCGAAAGTTTAAAGCTATTTGATGTCATTTTCCCTACTCGTTATCAAGTATGATACATGCCCAGATTTTAAGTTTTAAAAACCTCATGGTATCAAATTATGACTCTGTTTATTTACACACTAGTTTATGACTCACGTATTACGTGAATAATATTTAATATATAATTAGTTAGATAAAATATATGTAAACTTAAAATTAAAGCATATATTGTTAATTTTTATAATAAAATAAAATAAAAAAAAGAATAGTTTATTGTTATTAGATTATTTATCTACTAACTTATAATAAATAATTGGTTACATAAAATGTATGTTAACTTAAAATTAAACCATATAAAAATTAGTTTTTATAAAAAATACAAAAAAAATCCAGTAATTTGTCGTAGTATTATTTGTTTTTCTTTTAAATATACGAAAATAGTAATTAGTTTTTAATATTATATATTTATGTTTAATTGATATAATTTAAAGTTATTATTTTACGTAATTTATTTTAAAAATAATAAAAGTATTTAACTTTTTAGATTCAATGTGGTGATGCCATGTGACAATTTGTGTTCTCTTATATATATATATATATATATATATATATATATATATATATATATATATATATATATATATATATATAGATATAGATTTAACTCTTGATCTATTTGAAATCTTAAAATTCCAATTTTAAATAGTTTTAGTTTTTTTTTTGTCAACATTAAGATTTACATAAATTTTAGATGTTAACTGAAAATCGATTGTTTGTTAATTTCAAATTTGAAGATCTTAAAACTTATAAAATTAAGTTTTAAATTTAGGATGTGGACTACCGTCTAAAGTCTAAATTAATTATTTTATATAAGTCAAATAAATATAATTATTCACTTTAAGTTTTGAAATATTAATTTATTTTAATATATAAATAATTTTTATAAATTAATTAAATACAATTTATAAATAATTTATTTATTTATTTGGTTTGGTTTGGTTAACCGAACCGAAAAAATTCTTCGGTTTAGGTTTCGGTTACGGTTCACGTTTTTAGTGACGGACGGTTAACCAAAAAACCAAAAATAAAAGTAAAATATAATTTAGTTTTTAGGCATATCAATATTAACATTTATACTAATAATAATATAATTTAATTACTCACTAATTAATCTATATTAGTTTTGTAACCCAAAGTAAGTAACATTATGCATTTACATTTCAATTGCGATAAAAATACAAAACAGTTCTTTTATTCTTACTAGATTTTAGAAAAAATACTCAATCTTTTAATGATAATTTATTATTAATTCATAACTTTGTTATTGTAAGCTTTTAAAAATGCACAATATTAATTGTGGAGTTTTTAATTTTAAACTTTAATTTATTAATAAAAAACGGTTAATTTGTTAACCGAATAACAAAACCGAAAAAAAACGGTTAACTGATAATTGATTAACCGAATATTTCGGTTTAGGTTTAGTTTCACAAAATTCTCGAACCGACATGTCCGATTAACCATCCAAAACATGTTTTCGGTTCAGTTAACCATCCATGAACAGTCCTACCTTCAAAAACTTTCATCCCATATTTAGAAGATATAGAAAGAAAATAAATTAGTAAAAGATTTTGAGAAAAAAAAACCTTTTAATAAAAAGAAAAACTACATAAACATTTTAAGGGTATATTAGTAGAAACATACATTTATTTATTTCTCTGCATTTTATTTCCACTACTTTCATTCCCTTGTAAACAGGACTACCATAGTATCAGAAAAGTTGGAATCAGGCCCGAACCCAAAATCGTCAAATGATTAAATTAAGAAAAACTTAATTTACTCTGTAGACCAATTTAGGCTATGTTTGTTTAGCTCTTAATGGAATCATTAAGAGCTCATTTTACCTTTGAATGACTTCTTAATGATTCAGTTAAGAAGTAAACAAACAACCCCTTAGTTGTATATACTCTTCGTGATTTTATTACAAGTCTTGGGTCCAGCCGACCCTTCTCGTTAGCCACATTCCAAGGTTGTTTAGTCATTCCACACGTTTTGGTATATTTTTGTGTGGGGTTTGGGAACATGTGATTCATTTTGTTATACATGTGAATGAACTTTAGTTTCCAACACGAACATGTATCATTGTATTGGATGACCAGACATATAACCCAACATCTATCTATACTATTAAAAGAGTAACTAAATGACACATGACATGCTCTTATTTAATTTGTCACATGTCGCTTTCTCCTTTTGTCACGTCATCTACTGATTTTATTTTTAAATTTCAAAGTAAATCAAATCTATGTAAATCTAATATGGATTGATTTAATAACTAACTAAAATTAAGCGAACTTTATTATTTATATAATTATTATATAACTAAAATTAAGCAAACTTTATTATTCATATAATTATTATATTATACATTTATATAAATATCAATTTCTAAAATTAACTCATGTAATACATGGGTAATAACCTAGTACATTACATTTGTGAAAGTAAGAAAATAATTTTGATCCACAAAAAGGTTAAGCTTATATTGAAAGCTATTTCAAGTAGCTTGTCGTAGAAGAGCTTTAATATTCAAATTAAATGTTTAAGTTATTATCAACCAAACATAACTTTTGAATTTAGTTATTAAATACACAACTGAAGCTCATAAAAACTCATTGCCATACATATCCATTGATTATTGTTTGACTAATAGTACGTATCTTGAAATGTTGGAATTTTTAGTTCATTTTAATTATAATGTAAATGTCCATATAAATTTTAGTTCCTATGTTCATAAGGGGAGCCTCGAGAGCTTGTTGTAAAATTTAACTAATGTGGCGTTTGGATCGTTGGAATTCTATCTTTTAGTTTTTATTCAAACATGACATAGGAGTATTTCTAAATCCAAATCCTAAATGAGTTGTTAAAATCCTTCAAACCAAACGGCACCTAAAAGGATTATAGAATGCTTAGTTTAAGGGATTATATAATAATGGGGTAGAGGGAGGATGATGAAAATAGGAGGTTGGGGGAATCCCAAATGCTAAATGAAATAATATTTCTCACTCTCTTTTCAACCAAACATTTCAAAATCCTAAATGAGGTGATCAAATCCTTCAAACCAAAACGTTTGGATTGCATGATTTTAAAATAATGGATTCTAAAATGATAGGATTTTAAAATAATAGGAGGGTGACTGCATTATAAAATGAGGAGAAATTGAGAATGTAAAATGTTAAATGAAGTCAAATCCTTTCTAAATCCAAATCCTAAATACAAACCAAACGGCACCGTATAAGAGTAATTTACATAAACGGTTCATGTGGTTTGGTACAAATTTCAGATTTTATTCCCAACTTTGAAAAATTACCCGTAATCCCGTATAATTTTACTAGTCAGAGACCAAACAAAAACAATTCATATAATTTACTCTTTTACCTGACGAAACGAAACATTGATAGAGGACGCGCAGGTTTTTTCACTTTCCAGTTTCCACCGAAGCCTAAAAGCAAACCCTAAATCGAAAACTGAAAGTTCTTCTCAGGTGACGACGATAAGGAGCCATATAACTGGACTTTGATACAATTTGTTTACGGATTATTCACAATTATTTTTGTACCTAGGGAAGAACATACGTGAAAGGCGGGAAGTCGCAGAATGCAATATCTTCACCGAAAATTAACCAGTAATAGGTCTTCATTGAAATTAGTCAATCAAGTTCGTATCTTTTCTAACAACTTCAATATTCTTCTTCCTAACCATTCATCTTTTGCTGCTGCTTGAATTTTATTTAATCAATTATTTTCATTTTTTGTCTATAAATGATCTGTTATTGAGCTTTGATATTGTAGTTGAATGACCCAAGTCCATTGAGATACCAAACGCAATAAGATCAATCATTTATTAAGCGTACTGCTAATAGTAGCGTTGCTGAGAATATGGAATGTCCGGAGTGTCATGACCCAAATTGAAAATGGCAAATTTTGATTAATAAGAGATACTGCATATTTGAAACAATGAATAAATAGATTTTGACTAATGAGAATTTGTTATTATGCTGCACATCCGAATTCCTATCTGATCTGGATTTTGTTACTGATGGGCCTTTCAAATTCTAGTTACTGTTATAATGCTCAAAGTAGTTACCAAAAGTCTTTAGAGAATCAATAGAACAAATGTGCGTTGTGGAGAAACAGCTTCTGGATAGATTTTTAATTGATAACGGAAATTTCTTGGAACTATTATCAAATTTCTCCACTTTTAATGATATGTGAGATTGGTTGTTAAACTTGGCTCATAGACAGTGGTACACTAGCTCTAAAAATTAACTACCTGCTTAAAGCAATTCAGAAGATTGCACCTGTTTGCATAAATACCGACTAAGAGAAACTTCTTGTTTAAAACTTAAGTTCTCGCTGTATTGATACTATAAAAGTCTATAACTGTAGGTGCTACTTCGACAATTTTATTCTACAGACAAGTTGCATGATGCTGGGCAGCCAACCCCAAGTACTCATCCTCAGGTATCTTGACTGAATACATTGTCATAATTTTTCTTTGACTAAGGCCTATATATGTTGATTGTGATATGTCATATGTCATATCTACTACTGGTATATATGGTAAGTCATTGGGATAACTGCCATTATTAAATTTTCTTTTTGTGTGATGGTATTGGTAGTTACTAAAAGAAGGTGAGATTACACCAGGAATCACTTGTGATGAATATATATCGAGGAGGAAGAAATTATTGGAACTTCTTCCAGAACAGAGTGTGGCTATTGTTGCAGCTGCTCCTGTAAAGATGATGACTGATGTTGTACCTTACACTTTCCGTCAAGACGCCGATTATCTTTATGTTACTGGATGCCAACAGCCTGGTGGGATAGCTGTATTGGGTCATGAGTTTGGTTTGTGCATGTTCATGCCTGAACCCACCCCTCAAGTATGCCTGAATTCTTGGATATGATACTAATTGTCCCATTTTTTGAACATATTTCACTACCTGTTTTCGCTTTCTCATTGTTGTGTCTTAGAAGTTAGAATCTGAGTTTCATAATGTCATTCATTCAAAAGTTTCTTATATAAAGATTACATGTGTGATAATGCTGTTCTATATTTTTGATGAAAAATTTCTGTACTGAAATAACAATTTGATACCAAAAAGTACAAAAGCCTAGTGGCTTGATAATATTTGAAATGAATACTAGGAGATTACTTGGCAAGGGCAGATTGCTGGAGTTGATGCTGCCATGGAAGTTTTCAAGGCTAATCAGTCATATCCTATCAGCAAATTACCTAAGGTCAGTCTGCTATGTCTCCTTCAATTATACTCAAGTGTCTTTTATCACGAGGTAGTTTGGTAGGATAGAATTTGACGAAGGAATGGAATGGTCAATTTCATTGAAATGATAAAAAAAAAGGTTGGTTGTGTTGTTAAACAGAATGGAATGGACCATTCCTCAAGGATTGTGATCTCTTCAGTTTGATTCATCTTCATTCCATGGCCAAGGGGTGTTTTATTTCAGTTTGATTATCTTCATAGATGGTACTTTGTTGTTAGCACATATATTCAAAGATATATGCTAACAATTATCCGAATAACTATTCCAATATACATTCTAACGTAATTCATTTTTGTTCCAACCCTTTAGTTGTTGATAAAGATTTTGAATATATGTGCTAACAACAAGCACCATATTTTCAAAATGGATGGTGTTGAGATAAAAATGACATTTAAAATGGCATTACTAATGAAGTCCAATAATGTTAACAATGAAGACGGTGCTGGGAGGCAAATACTCAAATGACGAAGCAAAGATCACACAATCAAATTATGCATGCATACATATACATGCTAAAAGTATGGTATTTTATATCTAAATGAAAAGCTTATGCTTCCGCTTAATTCCTGCCTAGGCAATTAAGCATGAGGCCACTTGATTGCGTAGCTTTGCTTAATGCTTGTTAAAATGGTGACCATGTATGCATAATATAAAAATTGTTATACCTTTATAGTTGGAGTCAAGATACTCAACAATCGTGTTGGTTCTTGATACATATAACTCACATAGTGACGTTTGTTAAAAACTGTTATTGCAATATTTATTGTAGAAACTTACCAATGCAATGCGTATCCATTTTGCTAAACTGGACAATACTTCATTGGTTGGTTACCCCGGTAATCATTTTGCCATGCTCGACTATTGTTATTGCCTAACATCATTTACTCACTTTTCATGTTCTTCACTGAAGGTTCTTCCAAACATGATAAGAAGTTGTTCAAAATTATATCATAATGTGAAGACAGCTATCCCAGATTATACAGACTTGGAGGCATTCCAAAAAGCTGCCCACAATGGTAGAGTACATGATCTCTCCTTGTATACCCATGAAGCACGGTGGGTAAAATCATCAGCTGAGCTTAATCTAATGAGGGAATCTGCTGCTATAGGTTGCCAGGTATGTCAAGATTGCACAACTATTTTATTTACCTCTTTAAGTTTGTTTATTTACAATCAAGACTTTGTTTGCTCTTTTTGTGATTTTTTTTCTTTACTGATGCATAATAGTTTGTAATTTGTAATATGGTTGGTGAAAGATAAAGAGCCTGCTAAATAAGTAGGCTTACAAAAGATGCTACATGGCACAAATCGGAATTTCATACTTCTGTGTTAGGCATCCTATGCAGTGATGAGTTCTAGTATCTTCAATAGGAACACACTACGTGAAAATAATGTGGTTGCACTAATAATCATAGATGTTAAGTCTGATAGGGAACTTGTAATAGCAGCTGGCAGCCTGGCATAGTTGTTTTAAATGTCAAGATATGTGGTCAAATAGTCGATTGCATGATTGTATTGAATAACGGCCACACCTTTTCAATCTGCTTATTTAATTACTACACATATGTTCCAGCGCCTATGTATACACTCATGCTGGAACAGGATCTTCAGTAGGAAGTGCTTACTTATCTCCCATGGGAGCATGGTACACATGAGAAGCATTTTTCTTGGGGGTGGAGGGTTTTTAGAGAAAAAGGGGTTTGTTTGGGGGGGGGGGGGGGATTTATCACATTTGAACACAAAAGACAGTCATTGCAATAAAGTTTACATAGCGATTTATGATAAGATGAGTATACTATAAACCTCACTACACAGTGGCTTAACTTTCATCTCACAATAACTGCAACAACATGACTGCATGATATCACTTCAAAGACATACTTACCTTATTCTCTCTTATCTTGTCTATTTGTTAAACTTGCAATGAAACTAGGCTTGCACCAAATATCCCATATTTTACCAGGCAGTGATCACTCATTATTAGTGTATTGGAATATTCATTTTGTAGCTTTACATTTTTGGTAATCATGGATTTTTTACAGGCAGTTGAGTTAATGATTTGTTACTACTTAACAACATATACTAATGTCTTGGTCTCTTGGATAGGCGCTTTTACAAACGATGCTGCACTCCAAAATTTCTCCTTATGAGAGTATCTTATCAGCCAAGGTTGAATATGAGTGCAGAATGAGAGGTGCCCAGAGAATGGCGTAAGATTCTTATTACATTGGTATTTTCTAAAATTTTCACAGATTTTGTTTTGAAAGGGCACACAGAAACAGACGAAAAATTGCAGAAAGAGGAACACAAATATACGTAATGACCTACGTCTGCAGCCGCACTATTAGGGAAGCTAAAATAGAAAATTGCCCAATGGTTTGCACGTATATGATGAAATTTTATTCTGGGGCGTTGTGCCCTCGGACTCCTGCTTCCTAGCAGTAGATAATGCCCCCGGCAACCATCACTCTCCACAACTTGACATTGTGTGTGTGTGTATACGTTTATATATATAGAAAATTACTTGTCAAATCATACACGATAGATCAAATTCATGGATGGTTTATCCCAGACACATGCTTAAGATGAAGTGGTCTGGTTTCTGACTCCAAACATGGTTAAGTGGGCTGTAAGTGTTCAATTGAAAATAGATATTTTACAATCACTATATATCTTTTGTTATTCATAAGTCATGCCTTGGGATAAAACATGCATGTATATTGGCAGCTGCTTTAATCTTTGCTTGGAGTGCAATGATTTTGGACCTTGTCCTTTTTCATATTTTACTGAAATCATCTGCCTTCTTTTATGAACTTCATCCTAGGATTTAGCTTATTGTCTAACAAATATACTAATAACTGTTTCCCAGGTTCAACCCTGTGGTTGGTGGTGGGCCCAATGGTAGTGTTATTCATTATTCTCGAAATGACCAGAAAGTGAGCTTGGTTTTAGCTGATTTAATTGGTTATGTTGCTTGTATTTTAAGCATTCTTGTTGTGATTGTTTCGTCAACCGTGATATTGATTGACAGGTCAAAGATGGAGACCTTGTTCTGATGGATGTTGGTTGTGAGTTGCATGGCTATGTTAGTGACCTCACACGTACATGGCCGCCCTGCGGCAGCTTTTCTGATGTTCATGTATGTCATGCTTTAATGCAAACGTTATTAAGAGCTATTTTCGTAAATATCTTATTTATATCATTGCTAATAGCAACATGCTTCTAATTCAGAAAGAACTCTATGATCTGGTTGTAGAGACCAACAAACAATGTATTGAACTTTGCAAACCTGGTACAAGCATTCAGAGTGTACACAACTATTCGGTATGAACTATTTATTTGGATTTGTGTTTTTTTGTTCGTTTTGTATTTGGTGTTTATCTGCTCACAACTACTGGATGTACCGTCTGTGACTATCAAGGAACAAAAAATTACAAAAGTTGAAAAGTACTGTTGTATATATTGCCATAAATGTTCTACTCTTGACTGATTGGCTTGTTTTAAGGCCATCAGCTTTGAGGTATATGTTGGTTAGAAAATGCTTTTTGTTTATTCTTTATCCAATATTGCGTAGGTTGACAAACTCTGTAGAGGATTGAAGGATATCGGAATTTTGAAAGATGACAGGCTTCATAGCTATCATCAGTTAAATCCAACTAGCATAGGTTAGTCCTTTAATTTCTAATTACATTTGGAAAGACCTTATGATGGTTCACCCTAATTGGCCACTTCATGTTTTTATCATTTTAGGTCGATATAAAAAGTGATATGCATTTCTTTTCTTAACTCGGTGTTGTTAATTTGTGTTACACAGGTCATTATCTGGGAATGGACGTGCATGATTGTTCTAAGATCGGCTATGATCGCTCCTTAGAGCCAGGTGTTGTAAGTTCTTTCCTAATCTGATTATCTTTTTTACCTACTCAATGTCAAATCATCATATCTGTATGCGTGATCAGATTATTTATAAATAATGGCGTCCTACATTTTATGCTTTTTGCATACACAAATGCACTGCATGTAACTTTACAACCGTATGTGTTTCTTCTAGTTGCAAATGATTGACTGATTGTTACTGTTATTGTTTTCTGTTCTTATTATACTTCTC
This sequence comes from Centrapalus pauciflorus, assembly GCA_020465985.1. Classification (NCBI taxonomy): domain Eukaryota; kingdom Viridiplantae; phylum Streptophyta; class Magnoliopsida; order Asterales; family Asteraceae; genus Centrapalus; species Centrapalus pauciflorus. The sequence continues at coordinate 264,323 of JAANYP010004361.1, forward strand.
CATGTGAATCCTCTCTTACTCTCTGGAAAATTGTGAAATTCTGAAGGATTTCTTGGATTTATTGTTAATTATTGTCCTCCATCACTTTATGTATAAAGATAATTGAAGGCAATGAAGAATGTTCTTTTCATCTTTGTGTATATTCTCATTGTTTTATTATTATCCTGTCGTTTAACTTGACCATGGTACTAGCTGCTGGCCTGCTGCTGTTCTTTTTTTTTTTTTTTTTTTTTTTTTCCTGTGCATGATCTTTTCATCTTATGGCCTCAAATATGCTTGGTATGTATTTAAAAGTTAAAACACCATTAAGTGTACATAATGACAAAGACTTCCCATGTGTCTTGTGGATGGTTTTTTTGGATTTGGTTGCTTCTTGGCATTGGAGTCCGGGCTCAAACTCGATCTCATTAATCAGATTAATTGTTGATTCTGGTAGCTGCTACCCTATTAGTCTGACCAAGCTTTTATTAATTTTATGTGCAGGTTATAACAATTGAACCGGGAATTTACATCCCACCCAATTTCGACTGTGCACCAAGGTAAGTTTGCGATTTTATGGTTAAGGTTTCCTGTTCGACTAAAATGTAAAAGGAACATCGCTTATCCTTTGTGATATAAATGTATCTGAAGGCCAAAGTAGACCTAAAAACTGAAATTAACACAATAAATAAAGCCATGAATCAATTCTCACGAAATAAACACGATTAGTTCAATGCTGATAAACCCACGATGTTGGTTTAAAGGACTTGGGGTTTGAAAGTGGTTGAGATCTCAAATCTTTCAACAACACTAGATGTTTGAAATCTCTTCAATTGTCATTTTATCTATCTATGTGGTTAGATTCAAAAGCAACCGACTTGTTTTAACTGTTTGATGCAGATACCAAGGCATTGGTATCAGGATTGAGGACGAAGTCCTTATTACAGAATCGGGTTATGAGGTATATATATTATATAAATTTCATTCAGGGTTTTGAACTTCGGTGCACTTTGTTTCATGCAAATCACATCAGTTTCTAATTTTGCACAATGCATTTCGTCATTGAAGAGCATTTAGTCATTTGATGAACGTATTCTGGTTAAACAGGTTCTTACAGGATCATTACCTAAAGAAATCAACCACATTGAAACATTGTTGAATAACCACAGCTACGGCATGGGAACAGAGAGTCACAATATTTTTGCTTCCAGTTTGTGACTTGGACTATAATGTTCAAGTTAGTCACATACACCTCGGACTGCTTGGTATCCCTCTGCACCCGATATTTGGTCATTTTTGCATTGTATGTTTTTTTTTTTGTCTAAATCTGATAATTCAGCTAGACAATTTATTTACAATTTGAATAAGAAGTATTCATTACCAATCATGACAGATTTCTATTGAAATGTTCAATTAAAGACAATAGAGGGCTTAGTCAGTCCTGCATATGCAGAGATGGAGGCTACTTAGGTCATGTCGCTCAGGGTCAGACTGGTTTTAGACAGCACAACTTATGTCAATATCGATCAAATGTTTTATTTTTATAACAGAATATGTAGTACCCAATTCTTCATTTATTCTCTTGTGAAATGAAAGTCGATGGGAATGTGCCTATTAAGGAGATCATCATAGGCTGATGTGGAGGGAGGGCGTTCACGGGTTTGTGTAATAGTCAAGCCTATACAAGGCGGAAAACAAGCATGCTCAGTTTTCGTTCTTTTGAGGTTGTGCATTCATTGGACATGATTCGGAGTTCACCGCTGGCATCCATTTGTTAAAAACATTCATTGATGTGTCCAATTCATGATGCTCTTTTTGCATTCATGTTTCTTTGAACATTTTAATGGTACCCTTTACTTGTGGAAATGGAAAATAGCGATGATTGGTAATGGGCCATATTGGTGTTTGATATATTGTGTGTCTGAGCTCATGATAGTTTTGCATGTGAGCTTGCAAACAAATTGTTAGTTCTGACTTGAATGATTCAATGTAGGTATCATATGGAGGATCTGTGATAATTTTCTCGGTTTGGTTGCCTGAATTGTATCCATAAGAGTTTTTAAAAAGCTATTTGTGGTTTTTTTTTTTTTTTTTTTTTTTTGGGTTAAAGGCTATTTGGGGAGATAACATGATGGTAGCAGGCGTTGTTATATCAAGAAAAGGATGGATATTTTATTTTGTACACTGTTTATTGAATTTGATTTGATATTTGTACACTTTTTTATGGATATTTGTATACTGTTATAATTAATAAGTTATTAAAGTATTAGATTTTATTGAATTTGATTTGATATGAATTTAAAAAATAGATTATATTAGGTTTAGATATAGTTTAAATATTATTTGTTATTTTTACGAGAAATGAGTATATTTACTCTTTAATAACGGTGGGTCTCACATCATTAGTAAAAATGTAAAATCGACAAGTGTAAGGCTGTGTTGTTTGCAATTAAAAGCCTTTGAAAATGATCTGAAATCTGAATTTCAAATCTAAACTTACTTTAGATTGTTTGTTTAAATTCAGATTTAATAGGTTTTATTCTTTGAATTTCCTTTAGCATTTTTAAGAGGTAGAGAGAAGTCAAATTAAGGGTCTTTGAATTTCAGATCTTAAGGTCAAGTCTTAATTTCAGACGTGATTTTTTGATTTCAGATATTTAATCTTTTAAAAAACAAATACCAAAGAATGTTAGATGTATGATTAGTAAAAGTAAGCGGAGGGAGTGTGTATATAACAAAACCCGTAGGAATAACATGGATGGGTAAGTGGCTTTTAGAAGATGACAAGAAATTTTGGATGTAGCCACTCATGGACGTTTGCGAAAACTGGTTCTCATATGAAACCCCGATGGCTAGGAGTATATATTATTATTTAATAAGACAAAAGATTATAGCGAATATTAACTTAACAGTACCAACATTTTTTTTATTGTTATAAATATTTAATTAGTACAATAAGAAAATTTTTTAGAAACGGCCAAGAAAAAAAAATATATATTACAAATGCTTGAAGTTTGAAAGTTGTATTACAATTACTTGGATCGGACTTAGAAATACCAACCTATCATAACCCACTTACAGGTCGGACATAGAAACACCGACCTGTCATTGTCACCAATTTCCAAGCTGCACATGCTAACCCAATAATTGTAACACTTAATAAAAAGTTAAATACGAAAACTAATAAAACAATAATAATAAAGTAAAATTAAAATATAATTATAAAATTAAAATTTATATCTGAAATTTATGTCTAAAATTTATAGATTAATTTTATATGTAAAATATAAAGATAAAATTTAAAATTTAAACACCAGAAATTTAAATGTAAAAAATTAAAAAGTTCATTTAATACTAACTTTACAACTCTATATATATATATATATATATATATATATATATATATATATATATATATATATATATATATATATATATATATATATATATATATATATATATATATAAATATATATATAGGGGAGGGTTCTTCTAAGAACCTTAAATAATGTGGGAACCTAAGAACTAATCTCATCCATTGATTTCATGAAATCAATGGTTTAGATGTAAGATGACATTTTTGAAATTAAGAAGGCTTTAGGGGTTTTTTTTGTTGGAAAAATGGGTGGGTAAGGGGTATATTGGGGATAACATTGAAAAAGGAACTGCACGTTTTTTCACACACAATTAATTCCCTCCTCTTTTTTCTCTTCATCCTTTTTTTTTCTCCCAAAAAAAAAACCACCAGAGTTTTTCTCTTCATCTTTTTTTTTTCTATGAATAATATACAACTTTATATGTAGATTAAGATATATTCTATGGAGTCAACATAATATTCTATGGTGAATATACAACATTCTATGACGGAGATACAAAGCAACACAATCCGATCGAACATTCGACAATCACAATCAATGGTGTCCATGGTAGAATCTTTTACAACCTGCATTAAAACAATGGATTCAAAACTATGATGCAAAAAAAAATGTATAACATTTCTAGTAACATAGAATAGCAATATTCTATGTAGAATATGTGAACTATCTACGTAGAATATGTGAACAATCTACGTAGATTAATGGTATTCTATGAAAAATATGTGAACATTCTGTGTAGAATTGTGGTATTCTATATAGAATATATGACACTTACCTAAAATCTTTATAAATTTGCAAACAATTCTACATAGAATGCAAGATATTCTACGTAGAATGCAACATATTCTACGTAGAATGCAACATATTTTACGTAGAATGCAACATATTCTACGTAGAATGCAACATATTCTACGTAGAATGCAACATATTCTACGTAGAAGAAACGTTAAATAAATTTGCAAACAATCTGTAAAAAACTATAAATGTGAGAAGATCTATATAGATTTACACTGACATAGAAAATATGAACATCATAAGATAACATAAAATCTGAGAAGAATACAAATTAAAGAATCCAAAATCTATAAATGTTTATTGAAGATCTATTCAAACAACATAGAATACAAAACTCCATATAGATTTACAGACAATCTATAAAAAACTACGAAGAATACAAAATAATCTACGAACAATATATCTTTTTTGTCGTGCCTTTCCTATTGTCTTGCTCAGAGCCATCGTCGTTTAGCAAGGTCTTGAGGGTTTCATATTTACCCGATTCTGCGATTTTAAAATATAAAATAGACTAGAAAATATGAACATCATAATATAACATAAAATATGAGTAGAATACAGATTAAAAAATTCAAAATCTATAAATATTTATAGAAATTCTATTCAGACATGATAGAATACAAAAATATATATAGATTTACAGACAACATAGAATGCAAGATATTCTACGTAGAATGCAACATATTCTACGTAGAATGCAACATATTCTACGTAGAAGAAACGTTAAATAAAGCAACGAATACTCGAATAAAATATAAACATGACCTAGATTAGAGAAAAACAATCGTCGACCTCCTCATCGGCTGCAAAACCATTTGGAAAAATATTATACGGTGTCTGTTGAAATGTGTCGGTCGACTCCATGGATTCAGGTGAAATAAAAAAAACGGAATGGAATTCCGGCGACGGAACTGAGCTTCTTATTGCCAAAAAAAATGGAAGAAAAAGAAAAAATTAATGACAAACTCATTGATGATTGTATAGTTTAATTAAAGGACAGGTTGTTGGAAACTTTTCTGAAAAGTTGCATTAAATGAAGGAGGAAAAATGACTGATTTGCCCTTAGTGGACCCAACCATACTTGAAAATATTTACAACAATGCCGTTGATTATCCACCATTGATCACATTAATCCAAGGGTTGAAATTGGTTCTTATGTTCCCACATTATTTAAGGTTCTTAAAAGAACTCAATCCTATATATATATATATATATATATATATATATATATATATATATATATATATATATATATATATATATATATATATATATATATATATATATATATATATATATATATATATATATATAAAATAAAGCAGAACATAAATTGTCACTTGTCATCACCACATTTCATTTAAAAAGATAAATACATATTATTAAATAAAATAAAATAAAAGATAAATACAAAAATTAATATTTATATGATTTAATTTTGTGTTTACATACATTTTATGGAAACAATTATTTTTCAAAAATTATCCACGTACTTAATTTTTTCAAAAATTATCACTTGTTGTATTTTATTTTAATTTAAAATAAAGGATGTAACTTATCTAAATTTTAAATATAATCGAAGTAGATCTCCTTCGTTATGTCGTCGTGTAGCCAAACATTATATTATAGTTGTAAAATTATTTATATTAAATGAACTTTTTAATTTTTTACATTTAAATTTGTAGTGTTTAAATTTTAAATTTTATCTTTATATTTTACATATAAAATTAATCTTTAAATTTTAGACATAATTTTCAGATATAAATTTTAATTTTATAATTATATTTTAATTTTACTTTATTATTATTGTTTTATTAGTTTTCGTATTTTATTTTTTATTAAGTGTTAGAATTATTGGGTTAGCATGTGCAGCTTGGAAATTGGTGATAATGACAGGTCGGTGTTTCTAAGTCCGACCTGTAAGTGGGTTATGACAGGTCGGTGTTTCTAAGTCCGACCCAAGTAATTGTAATACAGCTTTCAAACTTCAAGTATTTGTAATATATATATTTTTTCCTGGCCATTTTTAAAAAAATTTCGTACAATAATGATAGTTCCTTGCTTGGTTTATAACAATGTTTAACCCTGTATTGGTTAATTTAACAAATTCACACACAACTTTGCATAGTTACACTATCAGCTTATAAGGGTTTTTTTTTTTTTTTTTTTTTTTTCTTGGTAATTTTGCACTATTATTCCCCCGAATGTATTTCTTTTAAAGGAAAACATCAACAAATGTTTAAATTAATAAATTTGCATATAACACACATTCTGCCCATAATTTATTTCTCATGGCTAGCAAGGCATTAATTAATTAGAACAATATGAAGTAATTTTCCACGTAACATGGTATCATATATAAACACAAAACCTTATTTAAAGCCTCTTAATTTTACTTCACAGGAAAATTAGGGTACGACCACAGGAAAATTAGGTCGTAAAGCCTGATACCATGTTATGTGGAAAACCCCGTAGGGATTGCATTGTATTATTCAACAATATATAAACATGAATATTACACAAGGATACCCTACACTATACAAAGGGAACAAAATAAACACAAAACCTTATTTAAAATGACTTAACGAATTCATATGTATCAGGATTTAATTACAACCATATGTGAGCATCCATAGATTGAAATTTCTACTTCTTGCTTTTTGGATCAAAGTTTTTTTTTAAAAAAAAAAAATACTATTATCTTAGTGTTTCCCAAATTTTTGTTTCATATATTAATAATAATTATTTGCTCTTGAAATAATGAACCTGCATAGTATGTCAAGGCAATCAATTAATTAATTCCCAAAAAATTGTGTTAAAATGTGTTTGATCATTATCCGGCAGGAGCAAGATGATGGGAGTTTAAAGAATCCAATTGAGTTGTTGATGTGGTAAACGCTTTGAGTTTTAGCGTAATCACAACGATTGTTTCTACAGGTTGTATAGCATCATATCGATCAATACACCCTTTTCGAAATACTTATATGGCTTGATCGTTTATTGATCGATCGATGTTCTTCTTTCGTGCATATAATTAATGCAACCTTTCTTCCATTTTTTTTTTTTTTTTGCAATTCAACTTAATAGTCTACCAATTTGCTGAGTTGACATGAGTGAAAATAACATGGTTTGATGAAAAACAAAGAAAAAATAAAAACATGTTGATTAATTATATATAATACTATGAGAAATATGCATTCTTTTAGTCCTGTCTATATTAATTAATTATATAACAATTCAAAAAAATATTTATACAATAAATACCTTCTGGATCTATGCAAAGGTTGGATCAGATCGGTAAACGATCCTACAGAAACGCAGTAAAAAGAGTCCGGACCAAGTAAAAAGTAGGATTAGATTAGTCACCGATCCTACAATTTTACGATCTTACGATCTTACTTGAGATCTTAACAACTATGCCTGTATTGGATGGATGAAATTATAAGATTCATTCATATGTTAAAAGTTAATTTATTGCATATTGTTTAAACAACAATTAAACAATATATAATTATTTCAAATATTCATATATATAATCAAACTTAAATCAAATAAACATTATCAAAAGGCTTACTTTAACATCTCATTTTAATTATTAATCAAAAGCTTATTTCATCAATATATCATTTAAAATATTAATTAAATCTCAATATTTATTATTAAATTTAATTAATATTAATTAAATTCTCATTTTAACATCATTTTAAATTTTAAATTTAAAAATATGAAGATGTATTTTATTTTAAATTTCAAGTAAAGGTTTATTAAAGTAATACTCCAGTTTAAATATTAATATTAGTATTTATTATACTTTGATAATTGATAAGAAAACTTAATTAGAAAGCCTGAAATGCCCTTTTGACTCCATCCGTCTTCCTCGTCGTCGCAACCAACGGCTCCGATCTCACCGGCGTCGCCGTTCCAAATACCGACGGAGACGAATTGAAAGATATAGGAGGAGACAGTCCACCGTCAACCCTGTACGCTACATCTTGAAACAATCTCGAAGTAGACCGCCTCTATCTCGCCTGTGCACCACCACTGCCGATGCTGGAGATGCATTCTCCTCGCTTGTACTATGATCCATTTCTTTCTCTTCTTCTTTTTTTTTTTTTTTTTTTTTTTTTTTTTTTTTTTTTTTTTTGTTTTCTCTTTGTTCAAACACCATCAGTGCACAATTGTTTTTATCATTGGTTTTGGTCCACCATTCGCTTCTCTTTAAAGGAATATGAGTTTGATCAACGTTTCGTAATAATCATCTAATTAACTGTATGTTTCTGTAGGGGCGGACCCAAATTTTCGGTTGCCCGTGAGTAGTGTTTTCGATTTTATAATTTTATTAGTTAGATTTGACAGATTAGGTTAACAAACGATAAAATTAATTGAAAATTTATATATTTTGGGATTAAATAAGAATAATAGTATTAGGTTTAATGAAATGAACCAAAAATTACAAATAATAATGACTTATTGAGTATTTAATTTTGAGTTTTGTATCATTAATTGATTACTTTTTTATTTGTTACATTAAACTATAAATAATTACAAGACAGAGTTATTTATTTGATTGAGGGTTATAATATTTTTTGATTAAATTGTTTTAATATTTGAAAAGCACGATTGAACGTTCAAAATCCCACCGGCACAAACAAAAAAATTGCAAGAAATTAATTACATTATGAAAAAAAGTTATGAAATTCTATTTTGGGGGGTGTGAATCATTCCCAAAAAGTTCGTTTTTAATTTTTGTGTGGCACGTCGTGTTTTATCCTTTTTCTGAATATAAATATCTTCTTTAATTTAGAGAAAAATTGTATGTGATATGAAACAAATTTGTTGGATACTTTAATTGGAGAAAATTGAATTACGACTTTCTATTAGATTCAAAATAAAAACAAAATTGACCATGTAGTTTAGGATACTTTGTTATTAAATACGAATAAGCTTGATAATTTGATTGTTTTTCTGGTTTTTGAGTTTTGAGTCATATCACATTTACTTTTTTTTTATCCACTTATATTTGAGTCAGGTTTGTATTATCGTAATTTTTCAAGCCAGACTTGTGTCGACCTATGTGTTGACTCATTTTGCCTTTTCGGTTTATGGTTTTTGAATTTGGTTACAAAAATTGGTTTTAATTTTTGGATTCAAGTTCTCATCTTCTGAAATTGGTAATCGATTTAAGTTCAATTCGAATTTCAAAAAACATTGAGTAACACTACACAACTTAAGTAAGATAAGAATAATGTATTTGACTTAAAATCTAGGGAGAATTTCATATATGTCCCTTTAAAACTGCATAATATCATATATACCCAAGCCAAAAAAAGAATCTCATATATATCATTCTAAAACTTCATAATATCATATTTACCCAACTTAAAACTTTAATATCACCCTTTAAAACTTTTAAATATCTCAAATATATCCAAATTAAATATTTATTCTTTTTTATTACTTTAAAACTCATAATAAATATTCATTAATAAAGAAATGACCAATCTACCCTTATAATTTCTTAAGCTTCATAATATCATATTTACTACAATTGAAAATTTTAATATCACATATACCCTTTTAAACTTTTAAATATATCAAATATATCTAAATTATTTATTTATGATCTTTTATTATTTTAAAACTCATAATAAACATTTTTTTATATTTTTCCTATATACCCCAAAGATATTCTGTATTCAGCTCCATAATATCTTTGGGGTATATAGGAAAAATATAAAAGAATGTTTATTATGAGTTTTAAAATAATAAAAGATCATAAATAAATAATTTGGATATATTTGATATATTTAAAAGTTTAAAAGGGTATATGTGATATTAAAGTTTTCAATTGTAGTAAATATGATATTATGAAGCTTAAGAAATTATAAGGGTAGATTGGTCATTTCTTTATTAATGAATATTTATTATGAGTTTTAAAGTAATAAAAAAGAATAAATAAATAATTTGGATATATTTGATATATTTAAAAGTTTTAAAGGGTATATATGATATTAAAGTTTTAAGTTGGGTAAATATGATATTATGAAGTTTTAGAAGAATATATATGAAATTCTTTTTTTAGTTTGGGTATATATGATATTATGCAGTTTTAGAGGGACATATATCAAATTCTCCCTAAAATCTATACTCAAAACAAAGGTGGCGGTTGTGGTGGTCAAAACCGTACGTAACTTATTAAAAATGTAAAATGGACTTTGTAAAATTACTGGGAATCAAAGGTTAAATCAAATGGCCTTCTTAGAGACCATCTGAATTTTTTTCATAGAAACTGTCTAAGGAAGGTACCAGTTCTATATGTCGACGATATATTCACAATTGTTTTTAGGGCATTGCTACACGTACATTCCCTTTCCTTAATTTTTACTAATCGCACACCCCTTATTCACATGATTTTTGTTAATGACGTGAGACTCAATGATTATAAGTTAATCTCCTCTCTCATTAGGAAGGGGGTGTGTAATTAGCAACTGAAGGGGTGTGCGTATAGAATTGCCCATGTTTTTATCATTCGCTCCTCTTTAAACGAATATGAGTTTGATTAACGTTTCTTAATCTCATAATTAACTAATTAACCGTTTCCCGGCCTCATATAAAAGCTAAAGCTAATTTTCTTGTAGTGATCAATCTTATATATATTGTATTTAACCGAGAAAATTGATTGGATTGAAATAGAGTCACATACATTTCAAGTCATCAGTATTGGTAAGTACACAAGTTGAATGAAAGGAAAAAGGTACGTATAGCTAATTACTACCATGAAAGAAGTTACAACATCGATCGATCACAATGTGTGCATTTAATTAAGTAATGATCATGTGTGTGTATATATATACTAATTTATGAGAGAATATATTCGGGAACTCTTTTCATTATTCCATTACTAGACCACACGGAGTGGTGTCGTGAAGTGATGATGTGGGTTAGATTTTGAATTACTGGGCCTGGTAAAAAGCCCACTTTTCCTTCAAACAAGCCCAATACACATGAAAATCATGGTTCTCATTTACAGGGAGAAGAAAAGATAGAGGAAGAACCCTAAGCAACCCTTGTATGCCTCTCTCTCGGTCTCTCTGCTTTTCTCCGGCGACCGCCGCCGCCGCCGCCGCCGCCGTCTCCAACGCCGGCGAACACCACAACAGCCACCTATCAATCACTCTCTGGTAACTCTTTCATTTTCCCTCTCACTCTCTCTTACTCGCTCTCCCTCTCTCTCGGTCCCTCTCCTCCTCCTGCTCTCGGAACCACCACAGCGGCCCAACCCTAGGCGGCGCCGCCGCCACAACACCATCACCGCCATCACTACCGACCTCCGTATCTCTCTCTGCCCTCGGTCGGCGACCACCGTCCCGATTCCCCGCCGGCAGCAGCCAACGAACACCAATGGTTCCCCCCTCCATTTCTCTCTTGCATTCTTTCGCCACTACGTGATCTCCCATCTGATCATGGTTGAGCGTGATCTGGCTCCGGCTTTTGTTCTGGCTCTGGACATGGAAGTATACTGGTTTATTTATCCATTCGTATTACTTGAACTGGTAATGGTTTAAGATCTTATATTATTACACTTAACATCTTTATGGTTCTGAGTTTTAGTTAATATTATAGTTGTTCATTTCCCAATTTTGTAAATCTGACTTGATCGTCGGAGGTGGATTCCGGGGCTCCGGCCTTGGGTCCGCTTCTAACGAGTTTCTCCTGTTGTTTCAGCTATGATCCGAGTCCGGGAACGATAAGGAACGACTCTATCATTAAATCCCGCCGGACTACGCTTGAACATTGGCGCCATCCGTGGGACCCCGAACAACTAGCTTCGTGTTCTAGTTTCGTTTCTCGGTTCTGCCTATTATGATCTTTCATTACATGCTGCTGACCTTTTATTTAATTTTATACATATACTTATTCATGATGATGTCCTGCTGTTACATTCACGTAAATCACAGAATATAAACAATGCATACATGCTTTGATTCTTATTTTGTTTTCCAGCATGTCTCGTGATATGTAATTATTTATATATAAAGAGAGGTAGTGACGTCATATAAATGCCTTCTTAATTCTGGTTTGTTTTGCACCACATACTACTGGCCACTGTATACCAGCTCTATCTTTTTTAGAAGATAATGACCAGCTCTATTTTCTGGGAGAATTCATTATTGCCTCTATTGAATAGGGGATTAATTCTTTATCTCCATAAAGCTTCATGATGAGGAATGAGGACAATAATTTCATTTCAATGTCTTTTTATTCGTCTGCTATGACACATGTATGTCTGTTAAATAACATTATCACAAGTAACTATAAGCAGGTGTATGGATTACTTCTTGATATTCGAATTTTGTATGCATGTATTTTTGATCTTAAGTATGAGGGTCATGGAATAAATCTATCTTATATATATTTTGAGCATATGATTGTAATACATATTGATAGCTCCCTTTTTGGCTCATACAGTCTATACAACTCCCGAGTCTTGAATTACGCATACCCTGATTTTTATTTTGTTTTCCGGCACACAAAACACACACAAGACTTGATTTTATTTTGCTGTGATGGGTTACTGTTATTTTTCTGTTTTCATGCCGAATCTAACACACAAATTCTGTTTCGAATTGAATTAGTGCTTTTCTTTCCATTTTGATGCTGGAATACACACACCTTTACTATGTATTTGGGAACATGAATATATGTATGTACTTAGCTGCTGTTAAGTTACTAATGATCATACAAAACATGTGTATAGGAGACATTATACTTTTTTATTTACATGTAATTGCACACATATACCTTCATATACTATTGTTGATGTATCAATTGTTCAATTTAAGGTTGCCGGACATCTTTAATCACATACCAAAGAACTCAAATTTCTTCGTTCAACACATAAGTTTACATCATGCTTAAGCACACATTTATACATCACGCATGTTGTACATTTATCTATATATATTGGGTACTGTTGTTTGCTGTAATTCAGGTTATACATCTTACATACTTTAAATGTGATGCAACATGTTAATGTGTATGTATATATATAAAGGCTGCTGTGTTTAATTGATCACGCACACACATATGTTTATGAAATCAACTTACACATATACATGACATTTTACATATGCCAATGATCATGAAGTTCACATCACAGCTCTATTATGTTTCTATGATTTCTGGACAGCTAAGAACCTCCTAATAAACACTTATATATATATATTGATGAAATGCATAAAAATATGTTTTTGTTGCTGCTGTCCATAATCACTGAATACACATACAAAGGTACTTAAATTGTTTATGTCTGAATGTATATATATTGCTACTGCCTTCTCTTATTCACACACACATATACACTATTGTTGCATATATATTTTGGGTGTTGTCACTAATCTTTTTATATTCGAATTTATATATATACTTTATAGACTCGCTTTACTTAAAATATTATAGGCTGCTGCTACTGCTTTGCCTTTTGAATCAAAACGGAATCATACACACATTGTTGTTGCACATCTAGATGTATATATATGTGTGTGTGTTGGGCGTTGCTGTGCTTTGCACTTAGTGTGGGTCTTGGATCTTTATTCAATCCGAACACATTAATCACATGCATGAGTTGTATTTGAATGTTGCAACACTAATCCATATCCAATTGATGATTTCTGATGACATTTGAAACATGATTAACCTACAGGAACCATAGTTTCAAAAACATCCAAAAGAACACTTTTTGATTAGAAAATTTACCTTGGAATTCTTGTATACTTTTGATGCTTATCACTTGCTTGATGATTCTGGCCTTGAACTTTGATTTTGTTTACAGCTCCTTGTAATGGATTAAAGATGAAGCCGTGAGTTTCGAAAGAGCGGGGGAAAACTCTCAATTTCTTCCAAATTGGTAAAGGAGTAAGGAACTAAGTTTTTGGGTATTTATAAAAATAAGATTTGCTTAATTCATTATATATAAGGATAGACCAGTTCCCTACAAGGGGCGGTTGCAAGCCTTCATTATTTATAAGGATAGACCAGTTCCCTACAAGGGGCGGTTGCAAGCCTTCATTATATATAAGGATAGACCAGTTCCCTACAAGGGGCGGTTGCAAGCCTTCATTATTTATAAGGATAGACCAGTTCCCTACAAGGGGCGGTTGCAAGCCTTCATTATATATAAGGATAGACCAGTTCCCTACAAGGGGCGGTTACAAGCCTTCATTATTTATAAGGATAGACCAGTTCCCTACAAGGGGCGGTTGCAAGCCTTCATTATTTATAAGGATAGACCAGTTCCCTACAAGGGGCGGTTGCAAGCCTTCATTATATATAAGGATAGACCAGTTCCCTACAAGGGGCGGTTGCAAGCCTTCATGATTTATAAGGATAGACCAGTTCCCTACAAGGGGCGGTTGCAAGCCTTCATTATTTATAAGGATAAACCAGTTCCCTACAAGGGACGGTTGCATGCCTTCTTTGTTTATAAGGATAGACCGGTCCCTCCATGGGACGGTTGCATGCCTTCATTGTTTATAAAGGACAAACCAACCTTTACGGGGGTTGGCCGCATGCCTTGTTTAAAAATTTTATATGTACGGATTTATGCTTACTGATTTAGTGTTGCACTCTATTACACGTTCTTATTACATGAATACAATGGCTTAATATCAGCATCGGTATTAGGTAAGGTATGTTTAGCATTAAGTCCAAAGTAATTGGTTTGAATAAAAACCAATCACTCTGAACTTGGGGGACTTGATGATGTGGGTTAGATTTTGAATTACTGGGCCTGGTAAAAAGCCCACTTTTCCTTCAAACAAGCCCAATACACATGAAAATCATGGTTCTCATTTACAGGGAGAAGAAAAGATAGAGGAAGAACCCTAAGCAACCCTTGTATGCCTCTCTCTCGGTCTCTCTGCTTTTCTCCGGCGACCGCCGCCGCCGTCTCCAACGCCGGCGAACACCACAACAGCCACCTATCAATCACTCTCTGGTAACTCTTTCCTTTTCCCTCTCACTCTCTCTTACTCGCTCTCCCTCTCTCTCGGTCCCTCTCCTCCTCCTGCTCTCGGAACCACCACAGCGGCCCAACCCTAGGCGGCGCCGCCGCCACAACACCATCACCGCCATCACTACCGACCTCCGTATCTCTCTCTGCCCTTGGTCGGCGACCACCGTCCCGATTCCCCGCCGGCAGCAGCCAACGAACACCAATGGTTCCCCCCCTCCATTTCTCTCTTGCATTCTTTCGCCACTACGTGATCTCCCATCTGATCATGGTTGAGCGTGATCTGGCTCCGGCTTTTGTTCTGGCTCTGGACATGGAAGTGTACTGGTTTATTTATCCATTCGTATTACTTGAACTGGTAATGGTTTGAGATCTTATATTATTACACTTAACATCTTTATGGTTCTGAGTTTTAGTTAATATTATAGTTGTTCATTTCCCAATTTTGTAAATCTGACTTGATCGTCGGAGGTGGATTCCGGGGCTCCGGCCTTGGGTCCGCTTCTAACGAGTTTCTCCTGTTGTTTCAGCTATGATCCGAGTCCGGGAACGATAAGGAACGGCTCTATCATTAAATCCCGCCGGACTACGCTTGAACATGAAGCATGGAATGAGGGCTCGATCTCTCCACGATTCATGCAGCAGGCCACACCATCCCCTTTTGGTTCACCCTTTACTTCACCCACGCTTCTCCCCTCTCGGTGGCTTCTTAATGGCTCGATCTCTCCACGCTTTCCATCTCTCTCTCTCTCTCTCTCTCTCTCTCTCTCTCTCCCCCCTATTTCTCTTATAAGTTAGCAGTGATAACTATTTTCTAGGCGTGAACTTTATATGAAATGTGATGTGACGCTGATGAGACATATGTGTGAAGTGTGAACGGTGGTAGCCATACCGAATGGACTTAACAAATGTAGTACTCGTGAATACATATTTTACACATGTAGTCCTTGTAAAATAAAAAGAGTTGTGTACAAGAGCTACCCATCGATTCATTATTTTATGTGGTTAACGTCAAAATAAAACTTATTCAATTCATGTTCAAAAACATGTCAAACAAATAGAAAATGGCGTGAATGATTAATTTCGGTGGTAACTAGGATAAAATTATGTCTGCCAATTGGGTTGTGTTTCGTGTTTAAATTGTCAACCCAATTGTGACTAACTTTTTTTCGTGTTGGTTTCGAGTCATGTCAATTTTTCCCGTGTTGGTTCGCGGGTTAACCCATTTAGCTTTTTTAGTTTTTGATTTTCAAATTCAATGTTTGTTTTTAATTTAGATTTTCAGTTTTAGATTTTAATATTCCATTATTAAGGTATGTATTCGATTTTCTGTTCAATTTGAACTTTCATAATTATAGATTGAAACTATAAAACTCAAATAACAATTGAATAATATATTTGGATTAAAATAAATAAATTAATATTCATTTCACCAACATAATTATATATTAATATTTTTATATTGGATTTTTTTTTCCTTTTTACAATTATTTTTAAAAAAACAATATGTGTTAATCGAGTTGATTTCGGGCATCCCAGGATGACCCTAATTAATCTGATCCAAAATTTTACGTGTCAATTTGTCTCGATCCATCTTCAGCCCACTTCGGGTTCATATAACTTTTTTCATGTTAGATTCGTGTCGTGTTTTCGTATTGTGTCAGAAATTGCCACCGTCAGATTTAATGGTTACCACCGCTCATTAGAGAGACAAATAGGGGGGAGAGAGAGAGAGAGAGAGAGAGAGAGAGAGAGAGAGAGAGAGAGAGATGGAAAGTATGGAGAGACTAGTGAAGAAGCCATCGATCGAGGAGGGGAGGACTAGGGAATGAAGTGAAGCGTGAACCAGAAGGGGATTGTGTAGCCTGCTTCGTAACCGTGGATAGAGCCTTCATTCCACGATCCACTGCACCACTTTTTGTGGTTTAATAATGAAATTAAGTCTTGCAGAATTCTCTCATAAATTTGTGTGTGTGTATATATATGATCAATATGTCAATAGAATTCTTATTAATGGTACACATTTAGTTAAATCTCTTATGGGAATGCACAACAATCAATATGCTCAAGGCTTCTTGCCATCCAGCACCACTGGTTTTAACTACCGCCAACCGCCCTCTTCGATATGCCACTGAGATTGCCGCAAGTGTTGGTTGTTGAATCTTTAATGTAATAACAAACTACATCAAATAGCTTTTCATCTACCTATCGAAAACTACTCTCCAACTACAACAGTAACACCTTGTGATCCGACAAGAAGAAAAGCACATCGCTTGACGATGTCTGATATCGTTTCAACTGATGACACATCGCTTGACGATGTCTGATATCGTTTCAACTGATGACCATGAACATCAACAAGTCCCTGAAATCAAGAACCACGGCTACACATTTTTTAAACCAAGACATAGAGAATTTCGAATTCAAGGTAAAGTTGGTTGCTAATTAATTGATTAAATTCTTGGATAGAATAGTTGGCTATATTTTTTAAACTCAACCAATCATAGTTTTCTTATTAATTAGATGTTGTTACATTGAATAGAATACGTTTTAATTAAAAAGAATTAGTTAATGGTTTTTTTTTTTTTTACATTATAGAGATTAAGAAAAAAAAGGGAAGAAATGGTTAGGAATGTTAAAGACAATTGTTCGCGTGAATCTAAATCTGAATCACAAGAACACGTTGAAGATCGCTAACAACCCATCTCAGGTAAACCCATCATATGATCACTTCTTTTTTAGATTTTATGGATCATAAATGTTAATAAAATTACTTTTTAAATTATTCATAGTCCTGTTTTTTTTTTTTTTTTTTTTTTTTTTTTTCTTTCTTATATGGCTATATATAAATTACACCGTATGCACATTTATTCCCTAAAAAAGGTGTTGGGGCCGTCCAGCGAATTTGTGGGTTGGCTGGGCACGACACGACCAGGTTTTTAAAGATGAATATCATCATCATTTATCAAAAGAGGACGTGACATACACGAAACCCACCCACCCATGACCCGCCCCACTGGAATGGAATCCTCAATTCAATTCCATCCCCTTCTCTTTCTCTCTCTCTTTCACATAAACCCCAAACCAATTAATGCCAAATTCCACCCTCTCTGTCTTCCTCAAACCCCCCCTTTTTCTATTATTTTATTATATTTCCAATTCCATTACAATTCCAGTTTCCTTTTCCATCTTTATTTAAATGCCTTCTTAGATTTTCTTCTTCCTCTCACTTCAATGACCGACCGACCTTGCTTCATCAAACAAAACAGATAAAAAGAAAAAAAAAAAGGAAGAAAATGAAAGATTTCCCTTCTTGTTTTAGTGAAAACGGAGTTCAAGTAGCAGATGCATCATGTACCACTACAACCACTGTGTCTGTAAGTAAATCCAAAGCTTCTCAAAACTTGGTCACATGCATTTACCAATGTAGATTTCTTGGTAAATCTCGTTTCATAATCATCACTTGGAGCAAGAATCTTGTGGGTCATTGTTTCAGTGTTGAAATTGAAGATCTCTCTCGTAAATCTCTCTCTAGGGTTGATGTCAAACCCTCTCTTTTCTCTAAAAGAAAAGGTTCCAAGTCTCTTCAACTTGATTTTGTTACCATTGATGTGTATTGGGACCTCACAAATGCCAAATTCGGATCCAGCCCCGAACCCATTGAGGGTTTCTATTTGGGTCTTGCTTTTAAGGGTCAGATTGTTTTGTTAATTGGGGATCTGAGAAAAGATATCTCCAAGAAACCTAATAACAATGCCTTGAGAGTGTTGAAAAGGGAACATATTTTTGGGAGGAATGTGTATGCTACGAAAGTCCAGTTTAAAGATGATGGTCCGATCCATGATCTTAAGATTGAGTGTGATACATTCGGGCTCGACGATCCTCGTCTAGTGGTTCGTTTGGATTCGAAGATGGTAATGCAGGTGAAGAATCTTGTATGGAAATTTAGAGGGAATTTCACGATTTCGGTTCAGGGGCAACCTGTGGAAGTATACTGGGATGTGCATAATTGGTTGTTTGGATCGACAACGGGAAGCGCCGTTTTCATGTTTCAGACTTGTTTTGCGCCGGAGAAAAGCGGCATGTTTTCTGATCCGTCGATAGCAGCGTGGCCTTGTTCGCAGAATTTGAAGGAGTCCAGGTTGCCTTGTCCTGGTTTTTGTTTGACATTGTATGCTTGGAAGAATGAATGAATGAATAGACAGGCAAATATATATCTGTTTTCGACACTTGCTAGATAACTTAATCGAGCCGTATTCGATCTTTTGTTTACGGGTTTTGTCACCCAAATTTTATCTTTGTTGTTTCATATGATACTAATTATACAACCAAATTTGCAAATGTTTGATTTTGATTTTACAAGGTTGTTTTCATTTTGATCCATATTAGTGGTGTTGCACAAATGGTTATAGCATCCCAGAGCAGGCCTAAAAAAGCCTGATTCTTCAAGGTCATGTGGCCTCCTGTGTTAGGGCACTCTTAATAGAATCATTAAGAGGTCATTTTACCGATTTTAAGAGGTTCGGCTCGGTTTTCCGATTTTGTTTGAACACCCCTATTAGTTCGAACTCTGGTTATAAATTAACCGAGTCCAATGGAGGCCTGGTTACAACCAAGGACTGGTTAAGAGGTCAGGTCAGGTGGGGCTGATTGTATTTTTGGTTGTAGGCCCAATTTGAGGGCAAGTTATAAATTCAAAAACAGGATCAGTCCCAAGTTGCTTTAACGACAACGCCCGTCCTTAAAATACTAGTGCTGTACTGCTGTTTGTTTGTCTTTTAATCTGTATTTTTTGTCTTTTTTTCTTGGGTATGTCAAGTGACCATTCTGCCCCTGATAATAATAAGCATAGAAATTCAATGGATAGGATTTGGGTTAAAAGTGGAGGAACAAAAGAATATTGTATTGTATAAAACTAACAGAACATGGAAAACATGTTTATGCCTGTTTAATTGAGATGTTTCCAGTGAAAGAAGTAGCCGTAATCATTCTCAACGGTAGCGATGGTGATGGCCTGATGGGGCTGGAGGAAGTAGCAGTGGTGGACTGGTGGTCTGTTAGAATATATTGGTATTTTGTCTTGTGCAAGTCTGTTGCTATTGCTGGTGGCTCCTAAGTATTGTGGTCCTTCCACTAGCTTTGCAGATAAGATTGTTTTAAAAGAGAAACAAAGATCTTAAAAGAGAAACATACATCAAGAGGACTATTTGCTTTCAAAAAAAAAAGACCATCTGAAATGTATATTTATCTTTGCAAGCCTCCAAAAACAAAACACTATAATTGAAAGTTTTCCACCAAATGTATATGCAAAAACACCAAGGGCAAAATGATGGAAGCAACAATCAAATTGAGAAACCAAAGATGCATAAATATCGAATAATTAAGCATTCAACAAATGTTAGCAGCTAACCCAGTAGGCACAAAGCATAGATTCAAGTATTTAACATTTGAATCTATCATAGATGAAAGATTGAGTTGGAGAGGAGTACCGTACAACTTTCTATAATCTAGACTCATTTAAGCAAACTGGTTGACGACCAAAAGTTTAACATAATTTTGGAATTTTTTTTTTCAGAAAACAATTTGTTTAATACATCATTTTCTAGAATTTTATTTTCAAAAAAATTATGTTTTAACTTACTTTTTTACTATAGGCCATTTTGATCGTTCCATATGTTTGACCCACCCGTTAAGTCGAAATTGGCATCCCTAAGTCGTACATATCAAGAGAATCATAACTCACAATGTGACGGTGAAAGAGTATAGAAACAAAACTGAAAAGAGTGGCAGTTAGATCCTTGAAGGGAAAAACCTTGACTTCATCTCCCACAGTGGTGAGCAACCAAGATAATAGTGAAACTAAATGCGGAGTAAATCACAACTAACAAGGCTGTGGCCAGTGGCGACGAAAACCTGTGCAACACAAAAGAGCACCGTTGACAGCATGGATAGCCAGGCCAACGGAGAGGAGAGGCTAGGCCCCTAGGCAAAGGAGGGCATTAGGTTAGAAAATATGTGTGTGGGAGGTGTGAGGGGAAGAAAAGAGAGATTCCCACAATCCCATCTTTTTGTTAGGGCGGAGGGAGTGGTCACCGTTCCCACTATCCCCGTTTCTTTACATCTCAGCGTCACGTCAGATTTTCTCTTTAACCTTTCTAAGTTGGAAATACTCATTTTTCCAAACCAGTCTATCTTTCTTAATTTTTTTAAAATAAATTTATTTTAATTATTAAAACAATTAAATATGAAATAATTAATTTCATAAATATTAAAACTATTACATAATAAAATTACGAAACTAAAAACTAAAAAATTTACGAAACTTATATTAAAAAAACTAGATGAACATTATAAAAATACAAACTAGTCGTCTAATTTGATATTTGGGCAAGTGCAATATGTTTCACGAAATCTGATAGAAGGTTATGGAGATGGCAATGACGACAAATAAGTATACGAATCCATCACAATAAAAAATGAAAAGTAAAATAGTGAAAGAGAGTAAAATACAATTTGAAAGGTATATAGATAGGCGTGAGAGTATAGTATTTATGGAGTTAAAAAAAATTAATGAAAGAAAAAAAAAAGAAAATAAGAATGAAAAGGAGGTCCGATGAAAGGTGGGCAAGCCGTGGAAAGGGGGAGAAAGGGCGGGCCGAGGTCCGGGGGTGGTGTGCCCGCCGACCTCGTCTGATGTGGCCTAAGGCTGAGGCCTTCGGGTTGACCACTCCCTTCCCTTGTAGAAGAGGAGAAAATGATAATTTTGTCTTTTTGTAGTTAAAAAAAGGGTTCTTCTGATAAAAAAAATCTGACTGCCCACAAATAAGCAGTACAAAGAAAGCATTTCTTGAAAAAGAATAGCCGTACTTTTGAATCACATTAGAATAACACTCGAGCAATGTGTATTCAATCACTAGAAAAAGCAACCCTTCATTCATACATTCAACAATTTTTTTCAGATGTGGGTTGAGTTTAGACATTTCTGTTCACTTAATTCCCCATAGGATCCTAATGGGACGTGATTCAAATGTTCCAAGTCTCATATCTAATATAAAAATTACTACCAACATAAGATATTGAAATTAGACAAAATAACAAACTTTGACAAAGATAATTGAATCTTTGTCAAATACAAACTCCTTATTTGAGCCCAGAAAGGCCAACACCACCACAGTATTATCGAATTCTGAATGGATTCGGTTTACCTAATAAAACGGGTCCATATTCTGAACTGATGATATCTCAGTAGAATTGACGAATAGCTATTTGGCAGCGCCAATAACCAGATATCACATACACCCTGCACAAGTTTAACAGCAATGATCGGACTGAGATTGACACTTTCTCACACACACACACATACACAAGACGACTAGACTACAAGTTCACAGCTGTGTACCAGATGATTGGCTCTTCAATATACTACAATGCTAAATATACCATTAGAAATTACTGTGATATACGCATCATCTAAATTCTTATACTTACAGTGTAATCATAAAGCTGAAGAAGAAGTACGATCAGCAACTACTGGTAACCATTCTTTGAAAAATGTTTGGCAGTCAATATCCGCATGACTTAAGGCTCCAAGAGGAGTCACAGTTATCTGAAAGACAACATACTTTTGATGTTAATAGTCTGTGCTGTTACAAAATCACTTTCAAAGAGGTAGGAAAGGTATGCACATATCCTTCTTTAAGAGCACAGTAATCCGTTTCACCATCTTCCACATGGCCTCCCTTCACCTGGAAGCAAGCATATGGCACTCTGATATTCTGATTACTAAAAAAAGGGATATGAAAAAGAAAAGACATATGCAACATTTAAATTTGAAATATCACCTCTCTCTTAAATAAAAGTTGTTCTTGTGAAACGCCTTTAGAGTCAGGGTTCGACGCTACTGAATTTTGCTCCATTGTCATCGTTGATAACATATGTCCACCTTGATCATCAGAAGAAACTTGCTTCCAACCCATTTTGACGATACTGTTTCCTTGTTTAGTCAGCTTATAACCCTATAAAGAGAACATACAAAAATAGATAAGACACTTGAAATTCTTTGAGGTCATAATTTGATGTTGGCCAGTTGTTTTGTCTAAGATTCTGAATGGAAACAAATTTCTTTCGAAGTTTCATTGGAGAAAAATATTTACAAGAAACTATGCAACTCACCTTATGATTCAAAACATTTGTAGGAAAATCTATGTTCAGAAAACATTTCTGAGGATACGTTTTGTTTTTTATCTCAACAAGAATTGCATTTATTATGGGTAAGCAAGCCTCGGCAGCCAGTGTGAAGTCGTTGATACTGCTCATACCCCCAACCCTGTCACCCAATAAAACAACTAAGATCATCACTGCTCTATATTGGACCACCACATATTCCCTTAATTAAAATCGACCTCAAATATATCACTATCTATTACATCATGTGCATCTGTGAATTGATTATTCCAATGATTAATACTCCCTTCTTCATGGAATAGAACTATAGTCAGTCATGAAAGTAGTACAGGCTACTAAAAACAATAGTAAACTAATACATATGAATGATGGCACAATTGTACACCAAAAAAAAAAAAAAAAAAGGAAAGGAGAAAATCCCTTTTGAGTGGACTATGTTAGTTGTCAACAACATTAAATGATTTTACACACAGCTTGAATATTAATTGTCAACAACATTATCATGCTCCCTTTTATTCATTTTGTTTAATAAACACATGCAAAGGGTCACCAAACAGAGTTCAATGTTTTATGAACATATTTATAGCAAAGAAGTTAATATTACGGTATTACCAATCATAGGATATTGAGAGAGATGGTAAACCATAGAAAAAGGCCTCTCGAGCACCTGCCACTGTCCCTGAGTAGACGCTGCATTTCAACAGGCTCCAGTTAAGAAAGTAACAAGCAAAGGTGTGATTTTTCTTACGTCATTTTAATAAGACGAATCAAACATAAAAATCGTGTTTATTGGGTTTGAAACCTTAACATCATTGAAATCAAATAGTCAATGCACACCAATTTTCTTGTAAACTGCAGAAACATGAAATCAAGTTCACAATTTTAATCTTCATTTTCAAAATTCCATAAACAGGACTGGGTTTTCTAAAAAAACATAAACATATACCAACATTTTCCTGTCCTTTTCATAATCTTCAGATTCATAAATGAAAACGAAAAACAAAAAACTTCAACAAATGAGGCATCAGAAGTTTTGTCAAACTGGCGACTGGCAAGAATGAATGCAGTAAGATACAGAAAATCAAAAACTAACAAGGAAATTGGTACTAACACATGATAACCACAGTTGCTGCCCATATTTATGCCACTTAGTACCTGTAGAGAGTAACTATAACATATCAGAAGGTATTATATAATACAAGTTGCACCAAATTTAGTAGAATTATGCAGCAAACATGAATCAATTATATTACAAGAAGCACATTGCTTTAATTGTCTAATAATAATTTTGGTGAAGTTCTTAATGGAATGTTCAGCATCTGTTTGATACTAAAAATAAAGCTCATTAGGTCAATAATATACCAGATCAGGCACAGAAGGAAACAGTGCCTGCGAGATTCCCAACGAAGTACAATCAGCCGGAGTTCCTGCAAAGTACTATTATAAACATGTTATCAAATCTATCAGCAATACAGCACGTGGGTGAATAGACATAACTAACAAGAGCATTCCTCCATATTTTAAAAACTAAGTTCATGCCAATATATTTGAAGATTGTGAGAACTTCTTTAAAAGCGCCAACGAATGAAATGGAGGGAACTCCCACCTACCTTTAACACAAAGTATAATATTTAAGGTGTTATTTTATCACAATGTGTATACATAAAGTGAAAAACTGAAAAGTGGGTCATAGGCCATGATAATGATAAAGATAACCCTATATATAACCTAAACAAGAAAACATATATTGCTGCATATGTGATAACCTAACAATTCTTGCAATCAAAGTTGTAAATATGATAGTTCAAGTCGACATGAAACTGACCAGAAACAGCAAAGGCCGTTGCTCCACTAATTTCTGCTCGCTTTGCAGAAAGGGCATGACGCCAAGTTATGGAATGGCTGACTGCTGACTTTTCCCTGGAAATATCCATCGATGGTAAATGGTTGGCATCCCACATAGAACTCCAATTTATGTAGGCAGGTTGGCACACAAATCTTTAATATTTGTTACACTACAATATTAACCAAATTAATAGCACAAAAGTTCCGTTATTATTAAGGGAAAGAAAAGCTAGTCTTTTTGAGCCTGTGGTTTGTCATTTGTCCCTATGTATGGTACAAGCTCAATGGATTTTTGGACATTGCTTGTATTTGTTCAATCAACAAAATCAGACATGGATCCTGGGATTATGTATTGCTCACCCAAAAATAACAACTAAGAAATTCCTTTCTCAAGCAAAGCCATAAATAATGGATTTGTGGTTTTGTTGCATTAAGCTATATCTGTTTCAACTGTACACAACTACACACTCATATTCCTATAGTCCTTATCTTGTTTAAGTCATTTAGTAATAATTTAGCTATATCAAATTTATATATATATTATCCTCTTTAGTGTTCACGTTTCTCAGTTCTCACCCACCATACATTAACCCACGATATGTCGATATGCCAAAATGCACAAACAAACCATAACCCTCACACAGTCACAACCAAATCCACACCATGGAATTCCTATCAATTTCTGATGGATTACAAGTTAACAACCCATCTTTCCATCACTACATACTCATCACCACAGTAGAATACCACATCTTAGTTTTGATCCAAAAGGTTTCTGATCACACAACATCTACCTGAAAGGTTTAAGATCAATACAGAAAGTATCTACATCAAAATACATAAAAAGCTAAAATGAGTTACTCAACAATCTGGAGAACTTGCCAAGGTGATGTATTCAATCAATGTGCTTCTATTAATCTTATCTTTCGAAATTACTGTTATGGAAGATGTTTATGTGCATAAAAATAAAAACTCACCAGATCCTAGGGTTTGAACAGCAGGTAGTCGAGACAAGAGTGCAGATGAAAGCATTGTTAACTTATATAAACTAAATCATTTCAAACCTTGTGATGTTTTTACGAAATGATAAGAAAAAATGTAAGCAAGCTTTCTGCTTGTAGTAAGCTTTGAGTGAGTTGTTTGGATGTTCTCTTTATCTCTGTTATTCTTAAAATTCGGATGAAACTGAATTTCACCAATTGCAAGTGGAAAATTATGATTCCAATTTATAATGGTTATGTAATTTGTTCATGCGTTTCTCTTTGCGTATTACGCGAATGAACACATATTTATAGAAGAAAGGTGTTAGTAGAGAAGGAACGTACGAATCAGGGGCACAGACCCAAATACGGTATAGATTGGTGGAGACGAGGACACGAACTAGAGCTTGCAGACCTGGTGCATCGATTCCATCGTCGTTCGTAACCATGATTGTCGGCCGGTCACCGTGAGCAACAACGTTAGGACTTTCCATAAGTAGAATCCCCAATCCAAATTTGAGAGCAAAACACACAGAATTCCACTAGGAGATGTAGGGTGGAGACGAAAATGGAGTGCAACGGAGTTTGTAGTCTTGGTACGTTATATTAAAAAAGTCTGTTGTTAATCCCACCCAGAATAGTTTTTTTTTTTTTTTCGAAATCTGTCGAATAAAAAGTTTGTTGTTAAAAATATTAAAAAAACTTGATCAGTTTTTCTCAATTTTATTATTTTAAGTCTTTAAAGTTTTTTATCAACTATTTAAATTTCTAAAATATGTTTGTCTTATCTAATATTAAACCATCGATAAAATATTTGAAGAAATCAAATTTAAAAGACTTGTTTGGTTTGCATGAAACACAAATAATTGAATGTTATTGTTCCCCAGGTGTGTAGGATATACAATTTTGCTTTTTACAAAATAAAAGTGAAGGAACCAATTTTTTTTTACAACAACAAAAGGAATCTTATCATCAAATCAACTTGTCCACTTTATAACCAAAACAATTTGAAATGAATCAAAAAATTATATAAAAATACATCTCCTTAATTAGAAAACCAATATATCTTTTATAGCATCCACGCGTAGAAAAAGTTTAATAATTATTTTATTTTTTACTTTTTATATATTTTTTTAAATAATTTACGAGTTAAAATTATAAATTAGAAACCTACTTTGATAAAAATTATATTTTGACAGTCATAACAACTTACTTTTAATTCTATCAATAAAAACATTTATTATTATTATTATTTTTTACGATTATAACAACCAACTTTATGTTTAACCAATTATAGTAATCTGCCTTCAAATTTTTCACGATTATAATACTCATGAGCAATTTAATAGGTTAAAAACGCATTACACATTTTGATTCTGTTTTCTTTCCATGTTATGTGCCACTGACAATTCATAAACATAATTTAAATTTCATTTTTCCAAAAAAATTTTAAAAAAATGTTTAAGACCTGATAACAAAATTTTGTATTCCTCTAAACGAGAATGATTAATCGATATTAGTTTTATAACATGGTTGACTTTATCAATCTGGATACAATATCACTAAAAGATTAACGAGGAAGTTTGTCCACGCGCTGTAGCGATAAACATATGAAATAGACGGTATATCATTAGCGAAAGCAGCTGATATATCTATGGTTTCCTATGATAGTATGATGATGTTACACTAGTTTGTTTGGTGTATGCCAAAAAGAAAAAGAAAAGAGGATGTACCTAATTTGTATTTGTCATGGTGTAGAAGAATCATCAAAATGTTTTGCTTTTTGGGGTGTTAAGTAGTGTTTAAATCTGTAAGATGGCATGAATTTTAGATACAAAACATGATAGTTGTAAGAGAAAACTAGTTTTGTTTTTGTATGAGTTTGATGGGATCGCTTTCTTTGATTAAAGTACTGAAGATGTATATTATAAGTCGCAGTATTTTCATCTTACAACTAAAATTGTAGTTGCTTTTTAGGGCTAAAAATAACGAGACATCACTAGAAGTAGTGTATCATTATGCAGTAATTTCTAATCTTAGGGCTAAAGTAATGAAATAGTTTAAAGAGAATAGGATGCGACTTATGTTTCTTGAGGAGGAAGGCAAATATTTTATTCCACTAGACTTGTAGGAAATCATATTACAATAATAACATTTACCAGGATATATTGGCACTGTTCCTAACCTATTCCCATCAATACTACGTCGTTCCTATGAAAACCCTAAAACTCAACCTGCTTTGGCCGAGGGTGAGCAGGAACCGCAGCCGAAGTCTGAAGCTCCACAAGCAGGCTGGTTCCCTACACTGACATTAGTCAACAACGAATCCGAAGGGAGAAAGAGGAACGAGAATAATCGCGAAAGTTTAAAACTGAAGCATCACCGGGAAACAACACTCGACGGTCGACACCTCTAAAGAGCCTGCTAGGGGAGGCAAAATCACCAAATGCTAAACAGGCAGAAAGCATGTTTGAGAAAGATGAAAGTGAAACAAAGAAGGGAAGTTTGCCACCAGAAGCTCCTTCAGCGGTCAATCAGGAGTTGTCATCGCCACCGAAAATGATCGAGGATGGTAAGAAAGGGAAGAAAGTGAAAGGTAGAGGAGCGTGGATGCCGTTCATATTTGTTCTTTTGTAAATGTTAATTAGAGATGATGCAGATGCAGATGCAGATGGAGTAACTCTCCTCAATATTGATCTGACGTTCTCTATCTTCCACACCGGCTTGGATTTGATGTTACTTCCAAATCATCTTTCGCGCTCTCCATCTCCATCTCCATTCCATCAATATCGATCTCCTTGAAGAAACTAATTCTTCATCTGTTGTAGAAATCTAAGTTTGTTTCTCAGATCAATCAGTTCCAGAGTCAGTTGCTCAAATACTCTTGCTTCGCAACCTACACTATTTATCTTAACATCGACTTAGATACCCTGTATCGAAAACCCTAAAACTAAACATCGATCGTCGCTCTTCATCTTCCACATTCGCTTGGGTTTGATTTTACTTCCAAATCTCTCTCTCTCTCTCTCTCTCTCTCTCTCTCTCTCTCTCTCTCTCATCTTTGATCAATAGATCTGTTGCTTCTTCTTCTGTTACAGTCATCTTCTTCGATTCTCCATTCCATCAACATCGATCTCTTTGAAGAAACTCATCCTTCATCTATTGAAGAAATCTAATTAGGTTTCTCAGATCAATAAAATGTTTAAATTCTCTTGCTTCACAGCCTACACTATTTATCTTAACATCGACTTTGATACCTTGCTTCAAAAACAGTGTTTCCGCTCTCCATCTTTGCCCATCAGATGTAAGTTAAAAATTTGTGTTCTCAATTGCATCACTACCTTGAATCATATTCTTGCACATACCAAACACACCATACATTCATGTTATAGGTGTGAAACAACTCTTTTTCTGAAAAACAATCTTTCAAGGCCAAGTTACATGCTGATGCCCTAATACATACCAGGAATAGTGTTAATGAACAAAAAGCATAGAAAAGTATGTCATTGTACATGTCCATTTTAAATTTCTCCAGTATTCTGCCGAGTAGATCGCAATACATGGTAAGTCTCACATTTAATATCTAAAGTTTATTGTGTTACTTTTACCCTTGAAATGCAAAATTAGTCAATTGTAAGTTGAACTATGTTACTATAGTTTGAATTACCTTCTGTTAATAGGCCTGACATGCGTTTTCTGGTTTTGTTATTCCATTATCAGTAATTAATAAGCTATTATTTTGCACACATATATGGATGGACAAATGAAAGATTTGTTTTCTTTAGATATATTTATAAGCAAGATGACCTTTCTTTATAACTCAGAAATGACAAATTGAAGTTTCCATATTTATATGTGGTTTATAGCAGGGGAGCAGGTAAAAACATATCGATGACTGAAAGTCTAGGTAGATTTTACAAACAACTTATATATGCACATGGAAAACGGATCTAGCAACAACTTATGCACCAGCCTCGAGCTCATCACAAACTACAAAGATACAAATGTTTCTGTAAGGTTACGAAATCAATACCTTCCCTAGAAGACACAACTGAAAAGAATAAATGAAAATTTTGGTAATAAGCATTTTTGGAGTTGGATACGTGTACAATAATTGGGATGCAGTGTATCCAAAACTTGATAGACATCAAACTGCAACACCTTTTTATGCATTGACAAAGGATATTATGGACACTTCACTCGGTCATCATCGTGTGGACTCAATCGAAGCCTGTCAAAATCTTTCAAAAGCTTATAGTGCAACGAGAAAGTAAAAGTATCTCATGTTCATATCAATTATGTTAGTTTAGGTTTCAGTTTCATAGAATAACATGGTTTTTTATTGTCTTATTTGCTTCTGGTTTTGCAGCTATGCACTTCCAATAAACTTTCAGGAGAAGGCATTTGATGCTTGGAGAGGACACAAGGTGAATGCACAAGATGAACTGAACGAAGCCGAGTGAATTCTCGAGAAATTACAGGTGAAAGCTTGTGCTGGATCCCATAAGGCATCGCAGGTGCCTCATTGCAGGCGAAGACATTATTTTAATATCACGTAAAGCATTTCAGTGTTGGTGGCACTTATTATCAATTTCCGTTAACTCTTGATACGAAACTAACGTCGCCTAAAGTGCTTTACTTTTTAGGCTGCAAGAATGATGATTTGATTTATGAAAGTGGTTATTATAGTTTGAGTAGTCAAATGTAATTTGGTGCATCAAAGTGGTTATTATAGTTTGAGTAGTCATAATCTATTGATAATGTTATAATTGGACAGGACCATAATTATAAGTTTTTTAGTTTTTTACAACCTTTTCAAATATTTTGGCTTTTGCCTAAAATTATGAGGGCATTATCAATCCTCAATTTGATGGTATACAAATACCTCAATTAATCGATTCATACATACAACAGTGGGAATGTGAGGAACGGTAATGCGAATTTTAATTGGTCATTATTTGTTTTTTAAGTAGAGTTACATGAATTGTGTCATGATATAAAACAATGTGTCGTCTATCACTAAAAATTTTGCTTTCTATGAGGGTGATTATGCAAAAAAGGGACACATTTATGAGCAATGATAACGGATTCATTTGTAATTTATGTGACGAATTAATATCATACTGTGATATATATACATTATTTATATTTATGTATTATTATTCACTGTACCTATAACATATAAGTTTGTTGCAAGAGATGAAATTACTATGCATTTTTTAGAATTGATATATAATGATAAGGTTATACAATGTTGTATAGCAATTTGAAGCTGTTGTTGCATTTTATATTGTTGTCTTTTACTGTTTTTGTATTTAGGCAGCCACTTATAGTTGGGTATTGGCTAATTGTTACTGGGTTTTATACATGTAAGTTGGGGTTTAAGGATGCTGAAATTATTTGGATGTTTGCTGCAGATTTAGAATGCGATGTGAAGGTTTTCAACATGATTTTAGTAAAATCTATTGGTCTATATGGATACTTAGCTTAATGTTGCAGCTTTTGGAAAAATTTCATAAACACAATTCATCTGGGATGATTCTGCAAAGAGGTTTGCTTAGTTAAATAAATCTTAATATACCTTTTTGTATTTCAATTGTATTCATCAAAACGCATTCTTAAACCCGCCGCAGCGCGCGGGCTCTTTTCCTCGTTGGATCACAATAGAGAAATAAGGGTTCTTGAGGAGATTATATATTATGTACTGTGTGGATCAATGGTTTTAGAGAACAAATTGAATTGGATTGCAGTGAAGGAAATCGGTAGAGCGGTGGATGAAATTGGTTTCGTTGTAGATATGGTTTTGCATAACGAGAACGAAGGAAAAAACCAAAAAAAAAAAAGGTCGGGTTAATTAGGTTAAGAATATAAGAAAGAGGATGGTAATTGTTCTTTTGAACAAATTATGAACAGGGTACGTTTATCCGGTTAAATGTTTTTATTAGAATCTATACTATATATAATAAGAAAACCAATTGGAGTTTCTGGACCATTAGATAGAAATAAATCAATGGTCCAGATTAATGACAACTCATAATTATTTATGAAATGTCTCTTATACCCTTAACTAAAATAAATAATTACACCTATGCCATATATTAATTTTTAGAAGTTACCAAATTCAACTCATAATTATTTATGAAGTTACCAAATTCAACTCATTACCTATATATGGATTATTAGGGTTATATTTTTGTCTCCAATGGGTCAAATGAGTATATTATAAAAAATTAAATTACAATTGAAACTGGTTGAAAGTCACATAAAGTGTGTTCAAGTGCATATAATATAATTTGCCAATAATAGACATGGAAATTTTATGATGTTCAAGTCCTATCTGTATTAGTGACAATTAGTGCCACAAAAATATCAAATTGACACATGACGTAAAATTAGTGACAATTAGTTCCACAAAAATATCAAAATGATAAAAACAAACATTGTAAAATATAATTTTACAAGTAGGGGCTATCCGAAAAAAATTATTGTAATATTAATTAAGTAACTTAATTTAATTTACCCACGTGTCCGTGGGTCATAATCTAGTATATATATAATATAAGCAATCGACTAAAATATCATATGTGCAACAATCATGAAAAAAATGTAGAATTGATTATTATAATCGGTTATTATTAGAATATATCGTTAGAGTGTGGGGAGTACCCACCTCTCCCAAACCCATCTTTCTGTACACGTCAGCGCCACATCAGCTTTTCTCTCTCCACCTTTCCCCACCTTTCTAACTAGGAAATACCCATCTTTCTTAACCTTTCCATCTTTCTTAATTTTTTTAACATTTTAATTAATTTTAACTAACAAAACAAATACTAGAATTAAAATAATTAATTTCATAAAATATTTAAAAACTATTACATAAACTAAAAATTAAAAATTACCGAATTAAAATAAAAAAAATACATAACAATAAATAAAAACTAAAATTACGATTGAACATTAAAAAAAATACAAACTAGCCGTCTAAATTTGGTATTTGGGCAAGTGCAATATGTTCCACAAGATCTGAGCGAAGGTTATTGTGTGTTTCCCGATTACGAATTTCCAGTAACGTATTTTGATATACTTCATTGGAAGCGGAATGTTGATTGGATGGAAGCTCGGTTTCTTGAAATGAACATATCGCGAACCCTTCGTCTTCTAAGATCATATTGTGTAATATGACACAAGCATACATGATTTGTCTAATTTTATTTTGGTGCCATGGTCGTGCGGGGTTGTTTAGTATAGCAAAACGAGATTTGAGTACACCAAAAGCTCGTTCGATGTCTTTTCTTGCCGACTCTTGTGCTGCCTTGAATCTTTTTCGTTTGTCATCGGTTGGACACGAAAAAGCTTTCACAAAAGTCGCCCACTCGGGATATATCCCGTCGGTTAGATAGTATCCATGTTTGTATTCTGTTCCGTTAATAACAAAAGGAACAACCGGTGCGATCCCGTTTAAAACGTCGTTGAATACTGGTGATTGATTAATCACATTGATGTCGTTGTTGGAACCCGCGACGCCAAAAAATGCATGCCAAATCCATAAATCTTGTGACGCAACGGCTTCCAACATAATTGTCGGATATTGGTGATCGCCTCACATATATTGTCCTCGCCATTCTGTAGGGCAATTTCTCCATGCCCAATGTGTACAGTCAATACTGCCAAGCATTCCACGAAATCCATGTTTTGCTTCATGGAACGCGTACAACTGATGAACATCAGATTCAGTCGGTCTACGCAAATATTTGCGTTTGTATAGCTGAATAATTCCCTTACAGAATTCTTGCAAGGTTTCACGCGATGTTCTTTCAGACATAAAAAGACAGTCGTCAATCGAATCAGCCACCATGCCATATGCGAGTTGCCGAATAGCAGATGTGCACTTTTGTAACGCCGTAAATCCCCTTCTACCTCGAGCATCTCATCGCAAGGTAAAATATTCAAAGTGTTGCTCCATATCGTAAACTATTCGTAGGAATAGTTCTTTGCGCATCCGGAACCTCCTTCTGAACATATCATCTCCATAGACAGGATTTTGAGTAAAATAATTGCGCATCAGACGTTCATTTGCAGCTGCTCGGTCTCTATGAATTGGAATTCTTCGTCTAGGTTGCGGAGAGCTGGCATTTATAAAAGCTTCAAAAAGTTCTTGATAACACTCTTGAGATTCGTCTTGAGTTTCGTCTTCGCTTGATGAGTTTGACGACGAAGACGTAGTATACGGTTCCATCACAATAAAAATAAAATTGTGATTGATTGGAAATAATTTTAGGTTAAATGAAAGAGAGAATTTTGAATGTGTATAGATTGAGAGAAATGGGAAAGATGTATGTTAAATGTGTTGTGAAGATATATTTATAGGGAAAAATATTTAATAAAAAAATTTTTTTTTTTATATTTGAAACGGTCACATGACCGTTGAGGTATAAAAGAGAAGAGATGGAGCGGGGTGCAGCGGGGACGTGGAGCCGGGATGGTTCGATTTCAGCGGGGCCGCGGGGGTGGGGGTGGTGTAGCCGCCGGCTTCGGCTGATGTGGCGAAGCCGCCCCGCTCCCGGCTTGGGTACTCCCACCTCTCTTATAATTGTAAAACAACGATGAAGTTAATAATAAGTTGTTATGATCATGAACTTTAGTAGATTTCCGACATTGTATTTGACGGCCCTTTGTGACGGTGATTGCAGCAAATGAAGATTTCCGATTCGTGCTTCCAGCTTCCAAGACCAGTTAACGGCTGGGAAGCCTGATCAACGAATCGAAGTTGGTATGAGATGCAAAACATACACAGATTCAGACTGTAATGCAAACGTTGAAAATTACAATTATTGATTGTTTCATAAAAATCTAAAGTTTCTATTCAACTGTACCACTGACACCAAATTAATCAACTATCATGGGACGAATCTCAACCCATTACAATAATACTACTTCTCACCACTCAAATCTCTCTGCACAGATGATCCATCATACTCCGTACACCCGACACTTTCCGATTCGGTCACTTCAGTCAACACCTACATCGAAACAATCCATTAATCGACCGGCTTTCCAAGTTTATACCACAAATCTACAAGATACTAAGGGGTTGTTTCTTTACTTCTTAATGGAATCATTAAGAAGTTATTCAAGGTAAAATGACCCCTTAATGATTCCATTAAGAGGTAAACAAACAGTGTCTAAGTGGTTGTTTGTTTACTTCTGAACGGAATCATTAAGAGGCTCGTGCAAACGTTAAACCACCTCTCAATTATTCCATTCATCACTAAACAAACAAGTGCTAACATACATACCCGCTTTACTACATCCGGTTTCTGGAATTTCATCTTTTTTCTCGATCACTGTAGACTGAATGAAATAAAGACAAAGAGTTAAGATTATATCATATCGAATTTGCATCTTTCAAGCTAAACCGTAAAAAAAAACACATTTTTAGTAAAAAACAAATGGGAAATACCTGACTAGGGTTCTTATGTTGCATCTGGTCTTTTGAGGTTGGGCCCGCCGCATCTGGAACTTCTGCTTGTGTCCCGATTTGTCCAACGACAGGATTCATAGGGAACCCTGGCATAGGTTGTTGAGGATATAACATTGGCATTCCTTGCCCAGGATGCCCGTAAACCTGAAAGGTAGATCTAGGAATCCCTGGGCAACAATCGAGTCCGGATATAGGTTGGGAAGGGACGGGGTGTCGTGACGCTTGTGTGGTAGGCGGAAACGGAAACATATGTGGGTGTCCTTGAGGTCCACCACCGTTCATTTCCGTCACTCCCATCCCCATTCCCATTCCCATTCCGTAACTCATTCCCATACCAATTCCCATGGGGGATAAATGAGCAGGATGCATTCCAGTTGGGAACATCATTGGCGGCATACATAATCCACTTCCTAATGACATAATCTGCCATAACACTTAATAACTAAATCAATACAAAAATAAAAGATTAAAAAAATTTAAAATCATAAAAACAAGAAAATTTGTATTTGAGTACCTGTACTTGAAGTTGAAGTGTCTTTAAATACTCGATGGCCTCATCAAGCATTGATGCTTTATCCACCTTTCCAAAATACCGAAACGTTAGTTGGTAAAAACCACCAATAAAACACACGCATTCGGTTAAGGGCTCCTACAACTTGGTCCATCGGATATTCAAATTCAAGGAGAGCAGGATATGGAGATTTCCTTTATGAATTAAAATTAGAAATACATACTCACTCTGTTTCGAGAAAATGGAACACTTGTAATATTTATAAGGTAATTTGCACGTAAAGGAATATACTTTCAGTAAATTTCTTTTTTATGAAGCATAATTTTAAGGCCAAGGTTTAAGTATCTACATATTACTAGTTTGTAATCAAATAAGAGGTTAATTACACCAAGGTATAAAATACTTTTAGTCAATTTCTATTTTGGGATCATACTTCCGAAATCAACACAAGTCACTAAAGTTTACTTTCAAAGTATGGATCCCAAAATAAAAATTGACAAAGAGTATGTTACGTTTTGTTGCAAATGACCATCATATAAGGTATATGGTTACATAACGTAGAAATTGACTTTTGGTAATCAGACCCTTTTGGTCCAAAAGCAAGTTTCTTTTACGTGCAATTTGCCTATATTCATAGCAATATCTTCGGTCCAAAAGTTTTGTTAATATTATTTTATTAAAGGACATCTTATGATTATTGCTTGAAGACTCGGATTAATCTAGACATCAATTCAAACATCACAATTCTTAGGATGGAGGGAGTAGAACTATAACTGTAGAAGTAAATAAGGAAAATAAGCCCCTATGAGTAGTGTATTTTTACACACATGGAATGTACAAAACATCAGATCAAATAAAAAAAGGATAGCACTTTAGCAATAAAGAGTCGAAAAAAATCCAAACCAAAACCAAATATGTACAGAAAGGATGCATAAGAGAGCAATATAGGGAGTACCTTGTTGCAATTTGGTATGAGTTCTTGTAGTGCACGCATCTTTTCGTTTATCCTATCTCTTCGCCTCTGTTTCAACGTTTAAATAACAATAATTAATATGCATCTTAAGATGAAACTAATAATCATAATGATAAATGACTGCGAGTTAATACCATTTTTAATAAAATAATACAGTGACAACTCACCCGTTCAGATAAATTATGAACTTCGGCAGCTCTGCTTCTCTTGGAACCTGTGCCACCTCGAGAAGTAGCTGCAGTTTTAGTGCCCAGTGACTCTTCTTCAATATCCTAATCAAATTCGCTGGTTATAATTAGTACATAAAAACAATTATATAAGAAATTAACAAAAGAA
Source organism: Centrapalus pauciflorus (assembly GCA_020465985.1). NCBI lineage: Eukaryota > Viridiplantae > Streptophyta > Magnoliopsida > Asterales > Asteraceae > Centrapalus > Centrapalus pauciflorus. The sequence continues at coordinate 301,795 of JAANYP010004361.1, forward strand.
ATCAACATCAAAGGCAGCTTTCTTGACATACTTGACTCTGGCACTCAAAATCCTCTGTATCATGAGATTTTCTCTTAGAATTTTTCGTCAAATCGTTAGAGGCTCGCTCAACACTATTCCCTGAGCAAACAGAAGAAGTAGCACCAACAGGCTCATTGCTCTTTTCAGTTTCAGGGCCTACTTTAGATGAACTGACATCAAGAACCACATTGGTCGATTTATCGTTACCAGAGGTTGCATCTTCTCTGCGATCATCACAAGACTTTTCAACACAATGACGCTCTTCGATCGGCTTACACGCAAAAGGGTTTTGACCTGCTTTGCCTGAATCCAACTTAGGTTGACCGACAAACCCAATTTCTTTCTGTGGTCCATGATTTATTGCATTAACTGCAGCAGCATGGTGTTCGCTATTCTGAAGAGTAGCTTTAGCCATAGCACCCGGTCTTGAAAAATGAGAAAAATTCAACAATGTAGAGGAAGAGTATGGCGGTAGAGAATCTTGTTTTTGCGCCACCTTTTCAAGCCTCCCAGATGAACCAACTTTATGGGGTTTACCTCTACAGTTACTGCTACCTATTTCTGAAACTCCTGGTCTTACAACAGATGGATCCGAAGTATGAACTTGATCAAGCGACCACAAAAATATATTGCTACTTCTTGAAACCTTAGATTGGTCTAAACTGACATCACGATGCAAAGATACATTTTGCGTAAGCGAATGCGAATCCTTAGTACTCTTATCAATTACATTCAGACCGTTACGCATAGCCGGATCATTTACCGTCACACCAGATATCTCAGGTAAGAGATCAGAGCAGTAATCATCAAGCGGATAATTCAACCACGGCACCACATCATCATCTTGATTCATTCCCATTTCCACCAAAGGTACATCCAAAATACCTTCTTTTTCTTGAATTTTCGGAGTATGAAACTGAAAATTACTAGAAATTGGTGTCTTCCTAGCTTTACTAGACTGACCCTGCATCATAATCTGACCCTTTTCCCACACCAATTCTACAAATTCGTTGTTCGGACTGCAATTATGACAAACCACCAGGATCAATTTAACTAAACATAACAGAATTATCAAGAAAAGCAATATCAAACAAGCTGAAAAAGAACTTACATATATGAAACATCAGTTGGTTTTTGTTGAGGGACTTCATTCTTTCCATTTGCAGATCTATAGAATTCTGAAAGTGGCATCTTTTAATCAAAATTACTTCAAAAATTCCCTCAAAATTCATCCACAGCCTTCAAATCTCTTTTGAATTTCTATAAGAGCACCAATCCCCCCACTTGATGAAACACCTGCACAGATCATGACATCAGAGATTGAATTTTTATTTATTTTATGTATATTTTTACTGACAAATATAATTTATTGTATCTATATCAGGACATGCCTGTATATACATTTTTATATGTTTTTCCCTTATAGTAATGTCTTAATCTGACAACATATTATCTGTAGCCGCAATAAATGAATAATTAATAATAATAATCACCAGTCAAACCTATTCTTTAATCTTGCCCTAAAAGATAAAAGCAAAACTGAGGAACTAAATCTGATTAAGCTTATTCTAATTACAAAAGTACAAACAAACATACTCTTAATCATCAGTCAAATATAAGTAAACAAACCCACAAACGAATTCAACGATGAAGTATATTAAATTTAATGACAATTAACTACCCACAAATTGATTATAAAAAAATCCATTATCCAAATCAACTAACAAAAGGCACAATTAATAATCAATTAAGAAAACCAACCTCTTTAAAACAAAACTCAATTAAAAATCCCCAAATAAAGAAACAGACACACGCAAAGATCAGGATCAGTTCATGCACTTGTTTTTTCCAATTTTTGCAGGCCTGCTAAAATCGAAATGCAGTGAAGTATAAACGTTGAAGACCCAGTTGTAATTCGGGTGTCAATTCCTCGAAAACGATAAAAGCATGTGGAAAAAAGGAGAAGATTGAAGTAGGCAGTAAGTAGTAGAAGACGGCGAAAGGCTTGCGGAATATGGAGGTAACCAAGAGAAAGGAATCACTTTTAAGTTGCAAACACAACTCTTGCCTCCTTCCAAAATTGTACATTTTTATTTATAAGATTTGCGATAATTTTATTAAAGAATTTTTATTTTTCTTATTTTTTTCCTATAAGTAGTAATATAAATGTTTAATATATTGTGACGTATGATTAAAAAAAATTGAAGTAAAATGTTTACTTTAATCTCAAAAGTTAAAAATTCATATAAATGCCAATAATATATTTTACGATGTTGAAGCTCAAATAATCAATTATTTAACGGCTTGGAAGATTACCGAAGTAAAGAGAAAACGAGTTTTTGTTTAAGACGTGTGTATACCAAATATGAAGTAACGCCTTCTTTATATAGTCAAAGAATCTTTTATTCAGGAAATTAATGAACGTCCATTAATAGTATGATGAATATTCGTGAAAGGGATATAATCGTGGGAAAAACCCGACATTTTTCATTGCAAAAAAAAAAAAAAAAAAATTTCCAACCTGAAAAATCTCACGAAATTGGAATATTACCAGTTGTAGCTGATTAAAATTCGTACGCCGTCGTCGACAAGTCATCAATGATCACCGGAATTTCACCGAAAAAGTAAATTCAAACAAAAAAAAGCACAGATTTGAATAAAGAATTCAACAAGAAATGTGAATGTAAATCATAAAACACAAACAAATGAGTTCGATAGAAAGAAGGTTCTTCATAGACGAATGGTTGGTTAGCATATTGCAATCGGTTCATCAGGTTGCAAGTAATTTTTTTTTTTGAAGAATACCTTATTTTGATAATTTTTAGTCAGTTGGAGTTTTTTTTACAATAAAAATGATCGAGAGTTTTAATCACAAAAATGATCCAACTTAAGTACTTTTTGCATAAATATGAAACAACGTTTTTTCCTACTTTGAAATTATTTGACTTTTAAGGGATTATATGTAAAAAAAAACATACCGATCAAACTTGAAATTCACCATTTGATTAACTTTGTCATATTTTTACTTTCATGAAGTTAGTTAGCTAGGAATCATTTGCTTCGCCTAAAACATTTATTTGTCATCTCATTACTTGCATACATGCAATTTAATGCATTAAATTACTTTTAGGGCTTTTCCAAAAGGTTTGAAAATCAAATATACGCTAGTTTGAACATACAAAATCAAATAATTAAGTAATTATAATCATGCAATTAGAATTAACAAAACACTGAAATATGATATAAAAATAATGTTTATATTTGTTTTTTCTTAAATCGTAATAACTACATTTAAATAATTCAACAAGTTATAATAAGTGTTTATTATCACTTAATTATTTAAACGTAACATCTAATTGCATATTTTTAAGAAATTGATACCAAAAATAGAACTAGGTTTTTAGTTGTTGATATTAATTTGAAGATAGCTACAATTTATACAAGGAAATCAACATATAAAGTGTTTTTTAAGGTTTTTTTTTAAACGTAAAAACATTTAAGTTAGATCACTTTTATGATTAAAATTCTCAATCATTTTTGTTGTCACAAAGCCCCCAACCAACTAAAATCTCACGAAATTGGTATGTTAAATGTTGCAACTAGTTACCTTCATCTCTGACGAGTCATTCGACAACCGTTGAAGCCTCTGGCGAATCCTCTAACGACAAATTTGGTTTCTCATTAAAGGTTAGATGCACTTAAACCTCTAGTGGGGACAACTCAACCTCCGATAAAGCCTCCGTTGACCATTAAAGCACTTGAAGCTTCGATTTGTTCATCCTATGATTATTGATTTAGGCTTTGGATTCAAATTTGTTAGACTTCATATTGTTGATTTGTTTTTTATTTTTCATCCGAAAATCAACTTTTTAGAGGGTTACCAGAGAAGGTGGTGGTCGGAGCAAAATACAACCGGCTAAACCCGTTGCAGGTTACCTTCTTGAGAAAAATCATTCTTTTGATAAGTTTTAGTCGAATGATGGTTTTTTGTGACAACAAAAATAGTATGAGACTTTAATCACAATAATGGTCCAACTTAAATTCTTTTTATGCAAAATCTCTTTTTTATGTATTTATTTTTCCGAATAAAGTATATGTTGCAACTAAAATTGATATTCTTGTATATGAATCTGGATCGTGAGCGTACTCTAAATAATTAATAGTATCAAATGCACCCCTTTGTGAATGATCAGTTACAAATTCCTTATATATAAACATGTATAAACCAAGATTACAATAATTTTTATCAAAAGAATCATATATTTATACATTAAAATTCGAAAATAAATATTGTGAAAGGTTGAAAAAAAATCATGTACATGATGTGAATGATGATTCACTTGGATGATAATTCACATTAATATACGTGATCATTCACAAAATTTTTTATGACGCAGACTTAGTAAATGTATCTGAAATTCACATATCATACGTGCAATGTTAATTTAAATACGATTGTGAAAAAAAAATTAAAAAGTATTTTAAGGACAGTACCTTCGGGTGCATTCGATTTTAAGTGATACTTTTTTGAATCTAAATTTTTCATGTATTATTGAAATAACTAACTATAAAGTACAATTTTGTGTTTTCTTACAACCAACGGTATTTTTTATGCATTTACTGATAATTTAATATTATTTGTGCATCAACAAAATAACTCACACCTATAATCTCTGGTGGTTATATACTCAACTCAAATTATTAAACACGTGCCACTCCCTTTTTTCTATTACGTAAGTGTTGTGCATGATGATTTTATTGGCACCTAATCAATAATAAATAGATATATATATGTAACATAACCAAATATATGAAAAAGAAAATGAGAAATTCGATAGATCGAAGAAGATGACGCAATTGTAAGTGTTGTGCATTCGATCAATCAACTCTAATTATAAAAATAATAAAATAATTAGACAATATTTACATATAAGCATTATTGTAATTTTATGTATATCTTTTACTTTTAATTATAACATGCATGGGATGTGAGAAATTTTTAAATCAACCTATAAAACGTAACTAATCTTTTTTCAAAGTAAATAATATAATATCTGATGAAGAATCTCATACTGCTTCTAAATGCGATGCGACTATTTTATTAATTTAATTATTAATTCAGAACTCCATATATTATCTTAAGCCGTTAAAACCCAATATAAATATATATTATATAAATTTAGCCTTTTTAAAATCAATCGTAAGAGAAAATCTAGATTAAAACATATAAAAGGCAATACATTTAATCCAACCAAAAACCAAAAGTAGAAAGCATCATTTCAAAACATTCGATACAAGTAACAATAACATAATTCTAATACCTAATGTCTCTTTCAAGATTAAATCAAGAATCCCCCTGGATGGTCACATTTGCAGGATGTATCTTTCCAAATACTTTACAAGAAAGATACGTGATTGATTGTTTTTAAACTTTGGTATTTGTCGTATCTTTGAAACTGATAGGTGACTTGGATTAAAACGAATATAAATTATGATGATAGAAACAGTTCTTCAAATGAAGATCAAGGGGGGTGCATGTGTGCGGTGGGGGAGGGCTGACATGGTTAAAATGGGAATCGACATGGGTGGTGGTGTGCGTAGTCGTTTCAAAAGCGACATCCCTAGCTATTCTCATTCTCCTCTCTTGCCTTCTTCACAAGCCAATAAGTCACAAGGGTGTGGTGACAAAGAAAGAGGGGGAAAAAAGGAAAATGAAGGAATTAGGAAACATGATTTCAAACTCATGCAAATATGGTTGTTTCATTAGCAAAACATATGTTTACTAAGGTCATGTTTGTTTATCTATTAATGGAATCATTTCCATTAAGAGGTCATTTTACCTTTGAATGACTTATTAACGATTTCATTAAGAAGTAAACAAACAATCCCTCAAAACATGTACATGCACACACATAAATATAGAAAATTGACCTATAAAGATTTGTAAAACTAAACTTATTTAACATTAAGACTTTTAAAATTAGTTGAATAACTTTAATTAGTGACAAGGACAGATTCAATATTAAGTTAAAGGGGGCATACTTAATTGTATAATTAATGATATTGATAATATTTGTATTCAAATAACTATAACAAAGTTTCACAAGAGAAGGCAAAATTGACAATAAACGAAAGTTATATCTTAAAGTGACAATATGAGTTTTGTCAAAAAAATCTTCAAAAGTTTTTCAATCTTTATAAACAGGATATAAGCCACCTTTCTAGTAATAAAATAAATAGTTAAAATGCATAAACATAAGTTTTACGTTAACACAAACATGCATATACTAATTATTAAACCAAGAAAAAAAAACTTAATAAGTGATTATTTGGTTAGGTTAAAACAAAAATCCAAACACTTGAAAAACTGATTATTTTGATAATTGTGATAGCCAACAGTAAAAGTTAAACCAAACACTACATTTCTGGTAACACTTTTTGTTACAGATATTATCTGATTATTAGTTTCTAAAACTATAAAAAAATTTCGATTAAGTCCCCATTTAGACTTTGATGGTTTTTTACAAAATAAATTAAGCATGGTAAAATACTTAGCAAGTTGCAAACCTTTGGACTGATTCTATGAGTTTTAATTGGTTTAGGGATTTATCAAGAAAAAAATATGAATGAAAGACTTAATAAAAAATTATACTTTTAAGGCTTTTTGCATAATTTTTCCAAATTCAAACACTCTCTTACACGCTTAATATTACTAAAATAAATTGATTAGAATCTTTTTTTTAATAACAAACTAACCTACTTCTATCTATAATATTAAAAGAGTAACTATACTCATTTCTGATGAAGCCACGTGTCGTCGCCATGAATCGACACGTGGCATTTATAGATTTTAAAAATAATAAAGAAATGTAAATCAAAACTATCCAAATCTAATATAATCCACTTTTAAATTCAAATCAAATCAAATCAAACAAAATCTAATACTCTACTAACTAACTAATTAAATCTATCCAAATCTAATATAATCCACTTTTAAATTCAAATCAAATCAAAAAATTTAATAATCTACTAACTTATTAATTATAAGATATTATAATAAAAGTTTAAAAATATATATATAAGAAAATAATTACTCTTCATATATATTTAGATATACAAAATTAATAGGTCATAATAAATAATAATATAATCTTATATACTTTTGTTTAAAAAATAATATTTATATCTTTATCTTTTTATTTATTATATATTATATATATTAAAAATATCCGCGTAATACGCGGGTAATAAACTAGTCTACTACTAAACTACTCATTTTACCTTGAATGGACACTTACTCATGAATATTAGTTTTAGGTATGTCTTTTCTTACATTTCCAGAACATATTTCTAAATCTCTTGTCATAACACAACACGTGTAGAACTTATTGTCATTATTTGTCAACAATAGGCTAGGGTGTACAGAAATTGATAAAAGACTTTATCTAAACCAACTAGTGTCATTCTTATCCTCAAAACATTCCAGTAACCTTTCAATCCTTAATTTCTGAACTTACTTTGTAAATGATCTTTAACATGATGATCTTTGAATTTCGGATCTAAACTCTACCTATTGAAAATTTCATTTTGATGCTTTCAAATTTGTTTTCATTTTCGAGCGAAAAGTGGGGTTTATAGAGATAGAGTTTGTGTGATAGTTGAATGAAAACTAAAAAATCTTATTCATTGTTCTAGTCGCATTTTGTTTATAAAAAATGTTTTCCAAAAAACTATTGTTATTTTCAGTTTCATTATAATCTCAAACTGAAAAATTTAATCAACTAAACGGGCCTTTAATATCTTAAAAACAAACAAACAACATCTTAGCTCCTAATATCACATTCAGTTTTCATTTCTTTTAATATTATGAAAACAAAATTATATAAATAACCCTAGAATTAAAACTTTAGATGTAGGGACAACTAATCACACCGCCCCCAATATGTGAATATATGATATCAGTGTCTATAAATTTATGAAATGGTTTTTGTCAACCATTTACATTTTAGATACCCAAAATTAATTTATTTGTATTATATTTTGATACTTTAATTAATAGTGTAGCATTCGGCTTAACGTGAAAAGTAACGCATGTTACCCGTTAAATCCTTGATGATGTTACATAATAAGGCCCAATACAAAATGTAAAATGTAATTTGTATTTTTAAGAGAATAAAATGGCAATGCAAACTATAAATGTTAACATTTATCAACGTAAATTTTAATGCTCATGTAACAGTGACGCAACAGGTAGCATGTTTTTCGTCTGATCACAACTTTTTTATATATAGTGGCCAATTGATTTGAATTTTCTTACAACTTTTAATATATTTGTCTTATAAAACTTTTAACATATCGTTGCGACTATAAAATTTATTGTCTTTTGAACTATTTTTAAAATATCAATTTCTCTACTTTTTTATAACTTTATATAATATATAACAATTTTGTTTTCTATTATAACTTTTAATATATTTTGTTTTATAAGACTTGAATATATCATTATGATTGTCTTGTTTTATCTATATCACAATATAAAATTTATTATTGTCTGAGTCTGAACTCTTTTTAAGATAATGGGTTTTTATGATATTTTTTTTAACTAAGGGGCGTTTGGTTCGCAGATTTTTTTCTCTGGGATTTGCATTTTGACAAAGGATTTGCATTATGCAGCATTTGCATTTCTCAGGATTTTGTCAAAGAATTTGCATTATCTTATAGAAAAAATTTGTTAATCTAAAAAATGCAAGGTAACTGGGATTTAAAATCTTAGGGGGGATGCTGGGATTTAAAATAACAAAGAAGGGAAAGATTTAAGAAATCCTGGGATTTTAAATCTTTACTGAAATCTGCGAACCAAACACAGGATTTTAAATGCAAATCCCAGGAAATCTCAAGGAATCCACGAACCAAACGCCCCCTAAGTCTATTTTCATATATAACTATTTAGTTCATTATTTTTTTAACTATCTAGTTTCTAAACATGAAAACTAGATCTGGTTATAATTAGAAAAACAAAAGGATTATTTCTATTCTTTATAATTAACCATACTATCGCAAATAAAAAACTACAAGTTAAAATCTACAACATAAATTTATAACGATCACTATATGTTAATCCATCTACTAAACTTATTGAATAAACTAAATTATAAATTTTCAAATAGTTTACGATATGTTGATGTAAGATCTCACTTTCGTCACGATACAACGGATATACAAATAATACATTGTTTATGTAAAATATAATTAGTAATCCATATAAATCTTTTTTATTAGATAGGATCTCTTGGATCGGTATTGGAGGTAAAAGAGTTTCTCATCTTGGTTTTTTAAATCAGGAATTCATCATCCTCAATCAATCTCAAGGGTTCATTGTTGAAAATCGAATTGGATTTCAGATATAAACATAACAATACTTAGCATTATTTTAAAGTAAAACCCGTAAACAACCTTACAAGATAAGCCAACACATTTTTTTATAAATCTACTTAGGGTTTAATCCTAAGTTAATATGGAATCCGACTCACATATTTTCGAATTCCTCTTTCAGGTGCATTGCTTTGAAAGTTGATATCTAATTCATCAAAACTCTGTTTTGGTCTTTTGTACCTAATTTAACTTGTTGTTAAGTTGTCTTAAAAAATAACGTAAATCCATGAAAGTCAGCCAATCGGTGTCTAGTTATCTCAATGGTTTGGATCCGATAACCAAAATCCGGGTTAGATCTCGATTGGTTTGATAGACTGTCAATAACAAATAACCTGGACCTACAAAAAAATCAGTCTGAACCGAGCTTTTGGATTCGATTCCGCGGTTAAAACTTAAAAGAAAAACAAAAACAAAAACCAAAACCAAAACCAAAACCCATCTTCTTTATGCTTTAGCTTTCTAAGCAGCAGTAGTATCTGGACGGACGGACAGACCATAAGAATAACATGAGACAGAAACAGCGTTTTCATCTGACCGATTGAGATTGATACACGTGTCAAAATGGTTGGTCATGATGCACTCACCATCTTCTTTTACAAATTTTGATTCCATTGTCCCTTATACCCAATCATTAGTCATGGTCTCCTGCCACGTGGACCCTTTTCTTAGCAAGATACGGATGTCATGCTATCCAAGTGGGTCCCCCTCTTATCTCCTCTCCTATCAACCCACCCCACCATCATATATTCATATCAAATTTTAAAAAAAGAAAAACTATTCCGTATAATTAAAGTATGTTGTCTATTTACTTAGCATTCAATTGGAAACAACCCAATGACCTTAATTTTACCATCTTAATTCTTTGATTGCTTTTTATTCAAATCAATCCTTATAACTTATAACCATCACAATGTTGACTCATAACACCCATCTTTTCATCTTCGCTGTGCAAGATTAAATTAAAATTCTCTCACACAGGACAGACTCACACTTTAAAAAATGGTAGCATGTACAACGGGTCCACTTCCCAATAATCTTGTTTTGTAGTCTAAATTTTTTCAAAATTTTATTTATGCAACTAACGATTTCTCGAATGTATAACTTACTATTTAAATATTGACAAACTTTTTTGAATGTGCAACTTAGTTAGAAAATTTTATAACCTCAAATCATTCAAATAAATTTAAAATACAATACCTAAATAAGTATTAAATAATAATCAAACAAAAATAAAAACTTAAGTACCCCAATTACTTATTTAGAGTTAGTCCAACAAATAAATACCCAATAATCCAATGACAAATTGGGCCAATATTTTTATCATTAAACATTTAAACCCTAGGTTTATATGTTTATACTACATATGAAACATTAATTTTTCAAAGTCAATTTAATTTTTATGTATAGAATGTTTATACCATAAACATATATTTCTTACTCCATTGCATTTTTCTTCGTAGTATTTTAGTTTATTTGCTATTCTAAGCTTAATTAGTTGTGTGATTTATAAATTATGAATAATCATTTGTTGATCTGACCCCGACCAATCTAATCAATTGAATTTTTAACTGGTAATGTGTCAAAAAGTTGTGCAACAGATCCTCTTGGAACCTAGATCCGTCAATAACTCGCACCACCAGCACGACATATTTCCTGCCATAGATTTTAGCTTTTTATATCTGTTCAAGTTTTAGCTTTGAATTTTAATTTTCTATAACTCAAGTTCTAGCTTTAAGAAAATTACTGAAAATGTTAGTTTCATTTTTGACCTTTTTTAAGATCAATTTTACCAACACTTTTTATAAAAGTACCAAATTTATTATTTTTAAGAGATATTAAAACTACGTTGCCTTTTTACAAGAAAAGATTTTATTAGTTCGTTACTTGAAAAGAATATAATCATAAATACGTTTCTTTATATGTATATATCCAAACAAAATATGTTAGATAAAAAATGAACGTGACAACGTCTCAAACCAAATGAAATTATATATATATATTGCCGACGGAGCAGAGAGAAAAAATGCTCACGTGGCGTAATATTAGTGGTAAAAATTCCGAAAATTATGGCTTATTTGGCGCAATATAATTGGCTAAAATTCAGAAAATTATGGCTACTGATTTGACGCAATATAATTGGTTAAAAATTCCAAAAATAATGGGATTCTCCCCACTATTTTAGCTCGATGAGATTCCACATAATTATCAAGATTTTTCTATATATTTTAATGTTTCTGCAATTTAAATATGTAGATTTTCCGGAAAGAAAAAAAAAATGACAATAAAATTTCAAAATTTCACTGTTGGAAATCGTTGTAATTTGGTTTATCAAGTAAAATAAAAATAACAAATCTGATTTAATCCGCTAGAAAATTTCAAATTTGCAGTGCTGGAAATGGATGCAATCTGATTTATCAAGTTAAATAAAAATAAGAAATCAAATTTTATCGGCTATTGTATAACTGAAATATTAAGATATGCAGAAAAACACTGGATAATATCATAATGCAGGAAAAAGACTCAAACTTGAATAATAAATATTCCCAACTGCATATTTATCAAGTTATCAATTCTTTATATAATTTGAAACCTGATAATTATTATATGTTTATATAACGAGTTAAATGTAACCAACTATGAGATAAAACATGTTTTATTGAAGTTACGTACTAATATATATTTACACACACACACACACACATACACACACACAGAGTCAGTAGGCATAATCAATATTGATAAAAAAAACTGCATCAGCAGTGTCTGCGTGAAGAAAACTATACCGTTTCAAGATGAATTTCACGTATGCTAATCAACCCGATGAAGAGTCGAAGACGTTTTCAACTCCTGCAGAAAAAAATTGATAGTATCTTCTTTAATATTCTTTCAATATTTTGAAAATGATGTACATATATACTATAATACGCATAGCATATATATGTTTGATACTTATGATACTGCTGTTTCTTCCTTTATTTCTGTATCAATTCAATGAACACACACAGAGGTTACGAGACACACACAACACTCCGAGACTATTTAGTCTCGGAGCCTGACATTAACATGCAAACACACATATTCAAACACATAATCGCACACTGCACACACTCACAACTCATATCTTTCTGTTTTTAACTTTTTCAGCAGCAACATAAGGTAGGATAAATGGCAATCGATACATAAAATTGATCAATAAACATCCTTGCTAATTAAGTTGCCAAAGGTCGAAGGCCATTTGACCTTCTTGCCCATTTTTACGGACAGAACTTAAGCTAAACACACCTGGACAGAACACTAATACTGCACTTATTTTCTGTTTTTATCTTATTTTCCAGCAATAGAAATGTAAAGATTAATGACAATTAATACTTGCATTGGAATCAACAAACCACTTAGAAATCAATTAAAGGTTAGGCCGAAGGCCAATTGGGCTTATTGGCCAGCCATTTCTCGACAAAAACGAAAGCTAATATACACATATGTAATTCACGCACAACACAAAGACTTAAACATTCTGTCTTTTATCTAATTCAAGCAGCAAAATCAAATAAATAAAGGGCGATTTAGACACACAAATGGTCAACAAACACTCCAAGATAATTATGAATTCCAGATTGGCCACAAGCAATGATTATAATGATGGAAAATACTTGAGAAAAACATTTAACAAAATAGCAAGGTCAACAACTTGGCAAACCTTTAAAGAAAATTAAATTGAAACTAAAAACATGATATACGAGTAGTTGAGTAATACAAGTTATATAATTTTGTTCATGTAGTAAGTGTCTTTCTTGTATTTGAATTGCATTGTTTTTTTTTTATGTTTTAAATTAGTTTGATGTATATTTTTAATTTTAAACATAGAAAGGATATTTCATAACGATATGTTGACTTTTATCGAACAAAATATAACAGTTTCAATAAAATATAATGTAAGGATTAAAATGATTAAAAATAATAATATTAAGAGACCAATATTATATAACATGAAAATATAATGATTTTTTCAATATTAACACTGATATTTACGATAGATGAAACTAAGTTTAGATATAGCAAGTATAATATGAAATATATTTGATGTTGTATTAAAACTATTACTGGAATGTAAATAAAATAAACTGACAATAATGGAGATTATAAAATTTTAAACAAACAAAGCTCAATTATAATTGCGTGTAGTAATTTTCATGATAAAGTTAAATATTTTTTTTTCTTAACAAACAATGTGTAAGAGAATATATGTATAGTCTTTCAAAATTAAATATTTTTTTGTGTAATTGTAATTAAAAAAGGATTAATTTTGAAATAAATCACTCAACTAGTTCTAAATGATCGAGATTGATAGAAGAAAACATGATGATAGGATAATAAAGTCCATAAACATTAATAGAATCGAAAAATGTGGAAAGAATTTATTCATAGTCACTAGCAATATTACAATTTATATATTTGGGATATTCATATATATGTTCTTAATATTTCTTAAATTTGTATTGTTCTTTTTCTTCACCAACAAAATAAAGGGTTAATATCGAAAAAAACCTTACAGACTTTAATGTAATTATCGATTAAGTCACTGATTTTTTTTTCCGAGTGTTTAAGTCCCTAAAGTGTTATATTTTTAACATGATACATGCTTAACAGGTAAAACAATTAGTTTCTCGAATAGTTTATTATTAAAAAACCAACTTTCTTTTCTAATTTTCACGATTAACTCACTGGACTTTTTTTGTGTTTAGGTCACTGTACCGTTACCGGTTTGTGACCTGCTAAACAGGTCAAATATATAGTTTTGAATAAGACAAAAATTGTCTAGGGACTTAAACACTCGGAAAAAATACAGCAACTTAATCGATAAATTTATGAAAGTTCGTAGGGTTTTTTCAATATTAACCCCAAAATAAACGTCCATCTCCATGTTGGAAAGTGTGAGTTCACCGCTATATAAACTTGATTTCTTATTGTTTTAAGAAGATGAGTATGAACAAGCTAGATTATACTACGAAATCATCTCAACGGCATCAAACTTGATTTCTAAAGGGTAAATCGATAAATTTGAGTAAGAAATCTTTCATGAAAACGAAAACCGAGTTATGCATGTAATCATCAATCGGTAGAAGTTGTGATACTACCATGTATTAAATAGTAAATATCAATCAAATCCCAGTTAATTGTTAATTAATTACAAGCATTCACGATTAACATGTATGTATACTTTACATCATTGTTTAATTGCATTTAGGGACACAAATCTATTGATAATTCATGAATTAACAATTTAGATTCTTGATTTTAACTTCTACAATTTTCTCAATTAATGAACTTTCATTGAATCAACAATGTTAAACATAAATAATTTATCAATAACTAAGTGTTTAGTCACCAATTATATATGATTCTCATGTGTCTTCATTCCTCCTTTCTCACACACACACACACACACACACACACTCTCTCTCTCTCTCTCTCTCTCTCTCTCTCTCTCTCTCTCTCTCACTCACTCACGTGCGCACACGCATGTGCTCAAGTTCAAAAGTACCATACTTTTAAATAATAAAATTAGGGTTTGTTATGAAAAAAACAAACTTGTTTTCATGTTTTTTGCGTTTTCGTCCCTCCATGTTTTTTTTTTCATAAAAGTCCTCAAGTTAATTTTTTTCTTTTTGGTTTAAGGAGGAGTTAATACCCGGTTAGCCCCTAGCTTTATGGCAGCCGAAGAGTAGCAGGCATTGGCTCTTTGCTATAAAAAAGTAACTTTCGACTAGGGCAGCAGCTCCCTCTTGCACAACTCCCCCGAACACCTCTTAGCGGTAGCAAAAAATTCCTCCTTTACTCAAGGTAGGCTTTAGTGATAATCTTTACTCCAAGCGTCCACCACCCCTCGGAACCCGCGGAGGGGTTCATTTGCATTTGCAAGGGGGTCAAGCAGAAATTTGGACAATAGAACCCGGTTTTTCAGTTTTTTAAAACCCGGTTTACTAAATATAATCAGGGTCTAATGTCCAATTTTCACTAAACCAAAAAGAAAAAAAATTAACTTAAGGACTTTTATGAAAAAAAAAATAACATGGAGGGACGAAAACGCAAAAAGACGTGAAAACATGTTAGTTTTTTTTCATAATAAACCCTTAAAATTATAAAATTAAACAATGTGAATGGATGAAAAATATGCATTCACACAAATTGATTGTGAATAATCGATCATCCACACAAATTATCATATAGTTTCAAGATGTGTATGTGACTGGTTTTTTTTTTTACAAATATCAATATATCGTGATTATCACTATCTTTGAGGTTCTTAAAAAAAACTCATCTTTCTCTCTCTCTCTCTGTGTGTGTGTGTGTGTATATATATATATGTATATATATAATATGGTTCGAGATAATATCACTCATTATGCAGCGCACCAGAAGGTACCACCCATAAAAAAACTTTTTAACTTTTTTTTTTAATAAACATGTATTAATCAACATTATGAAGATAATATATAAATTTCACATACATTTACATCTCCTAACTCCTAAAAAATTATATAAATGTATTGCATATATATATGAACATGCATTTATATGATGCATGATTTCATGCACTTAGAATGTTTGAATGTGCGTGAATTTTATATATCATCTGTGTAATGCTAATTAAAACATGTTTATGAAAAAAATTCAAAAAAAATATTTTAAGATTGATATCTTCTTATACGATTTATAATAAGTGGTACCCACCTAAACATAATATAGCAATGTATAAGAAAAAAGTTGGTTGGAGGCTTGGAGCAGAGGCGATGAGATAAGTTAATTAATAAAAGTGGTGCATGAACCCCGGATACTGATAGTGATGATTAAATATTTCCAGTTGAAAGGGGGCCAGAGTGGATGGCTCAAACACATCAACAGCAGCACGTGGGATTCACATGAACCTCATCTGCCAAGTCAACATACCATCTTCTCTTTTTGTCAACGTGTAAATTTTTATTCTCTATCTATCCCCTTTAATTAAATAATTTTTTATCAATAAACCTTTCCTTCCTAGCTATTTATTTTCTTTTAACTTATACCAACAATAACATTTTAATTTTAATTTTTTTTTTTTGTATTTTGTTTTCTTACCATATTTTTATTAATTAAACAGATACCACATGTTCACCTTCATTTTTATCCTACCAAACATACATATTCTTGACTTGAACATCACGTGATCAACCATAAAAACTTCCCAAATGTCGAAATTTCATAAAAACATCCCTTCAAAATGCATTGGAATTTGATTCTCGACCAAAGAAAAAAGCGTTAACTAAAAGACAGAAAGAAAATACATGTATCAAGTTAATATATGGTCCATTTGTCTAATATGAATCTAGTTCTAAAAAATTGATAAAATGTAAGATAAAGAAGAAACAACAAAACTAAAGACAAACATGTCTTTATCAACACAATGAAAAATGGTTAAAACCAAAAAATAAGTTTGGTCTTGAGGAAAAAAAGAAAGAACAAGATAACGCATCAGTGATAAAAGTTACCGGCCTTTGAATGTTGATGACTAACCACGATGAAAGATTAAGTAACCAGATGAGTGAATCATTCTAGTAAATATATACTAAAACTAAAAAACCAACCTAAATAGGGGTGTGTAAAATAACCGAACCCGAATAACCCACCCGAACCGAACCTTATTCGGGTTAAATGGGTCGGGTTATTCGGTTTTCGGGTTTGTTAATCGGGTTAAATGGTAACCGAATAAGAATTTCGGTTCGGGTATCGGGTGAGAAGTAAAAATTTCGGGTTACCCAAATAACCCGAATAACCCATATATCAATAATTAAAAAATTAATAACAATAATATATCATCTCATCTTGACATATTGCGTCTACTTTAGTAAAGACATAGGTTTTATTTTTACAAAAATTAAAAACACGTCTTTTTTCGACTCTTCCACGGATCCCCATATATATATTATAAATATTTAATTACATAATTTTAAACTTTTTAACCCGCTTAACCCGTTCTACCCATTTTACCCAACCTATTTAACTCTTTTAAACCATTTTATAGAGGATTCTATTTTTATCCTAAAACCGATTAACCCATTTAACCCAAACCGAATAACCCGATACTCATTTAACCCAAAACCGATTAACCCGTTCTCTTATTTGGTTCGGGTTCGGGTAGTTAACATATAACCTCATACCCGAATAACCCGAACCGAATAACCCGAAACCCGTTTAACCCGCCCGAATAACACCCCTAAACCTAAACCGTTGGAAACCCAAAATCCAATAAACCATGAGTTGAAACCAAATTATTAAAAATCAAATGGTTTATTTAATTCAAAAACTGAAGCTTTTTTTATTTTGGGTCCAGTTTCACAAGAGAGACCGATCGATGACGATAGAGAATAACTGAATAAGGATTGGTCTTTGAAATTGCATATATAAAACAATTCTCTTAACCCTAGATGTATTTTTATTTTATATTATTTATATTTTAATTATATAGTTTAATGGTTCGGTGAGTTGAATATGGGTTTAGCCTTGATGACATGAATCCAATTATTAATTGACTTACCTATATCAACCCATGTCATATTTAAACATGTTAAACATCATCCCTGACTCGTTTATTTTATGCATTGTTTGTGATCAGTGTCACGTTTTTTTTGTCTTATTAAGAATTGTTATCCCTGACTGAATTATACGTTTAAATTATAATTAAAAAATGTTTAACATTTAAATATAAAAAATGTAATTATCCACAACTCCACGATACATTCAAACAAAAGTCTAAATTTTATTGGATTTTAAGATTTAACTTTATAAAAATTATGTACATTGAATCTAAGGAAAAGCCACAAAAGTGAGTCAATGTGACCGATTTTCAACAAGCTTGCACATATGACACATGTTATATGAAGAATGAAGTATAAACAATATACCCATTTTTAAAGATTTAAAAAGTCATTATTTTATTTATATACATGACAGATGTAGCCTCAGATCATGTTACAATATATTACAATATTACATTCAATAAGTCATGTAATGTATATCAAAAATGCGAATTTGTTTTTGTTAATACAAATCTTAAAATCGAATGGTTTGGTTTACGTATAACTTAGAAGGGTTAAACTAACAATAAATAATGATAAAGGAAGGAAAGGAAAGAGAAAAGGACGATGAGATTACATGAAAAACCTAAGAAGTGGATGACCTCCTGAAAATTGAAGCGAGTTAGTTTTAAACACGAGACTACTCATTTAAAGGCCCTTATTTCTAAGTCAATCATCACTCAATCACCTTCATTGAGGTTTAACTCAAGATTACAATAAGCTAAAAAGGTGTATTACTATATAAAGGTTATATCATTAAAAGAGTAATGGTCGATATTTGTGTTTTTGTTATGCTTAAACTAAAACACAACGCTCAATTTATCTATAATCACAAAAAAATTTTAAGGCGGCATAACATGCCAACCTTAAAATAATCAGCATACAAGGTTGAAAGAAGCTTTTGTGAGAAGAAAGATGTAGTTAGGTTTGCACATCATGCTTCCCCGATTGACACAAATGTGTTGAAATAACCTTAAGCAATAAAGCGAGGTGTTGATAGCTTAATAAAATAATCTTCGGTGATGGAGAAAGGTCATGTTTATTAGATTGCAAATCATGCTATATCTAGAAAAACACATCGATTATGAATTTGAACCTTTGCATCTCATGCTTATTTAAGAAGCACACAATGCTAAAACAGAGGATCTTAGAGATATAAACATAAGTATGCTATTTTTTTCATATTATTTGTCCTATCAAACAGTAAATACTCGGTATCTCCAAATAATTTTAATATATTATGCTCCCAGGTGATTAAACATAGTGTCTATGTTAAAAAAAATTCTATTTTTATCATTTTGACGGTTTGTTTAGTGAAATTAACTTTTTTACATTTAAATTCCTAAAATTTTTGTTTTTCTAAAACATGTCATGTAAGGTAAATTGATAACATAATAAGGTATTTTATATATGTTTTTATGCATCTAATATAACTATGACAATTAAAAGATACAACTTTTTATTCAAATTAGTCTTTTTATTGATAAGGTCCCAAACATGAACTCGATCAACATCACATAGGACAACAGATCGATGCCATCCCAACAAAAAGAAGTCTAAGCACTGCATGACTACACCCAAACTAAACCCTTTCAAACCAAAAATAATAAACTCAAAGGAGCAATAGGATCCGAAAAAAGATAAAAGCAGACCCAAAATTAGAACTTAGAAAGACAATGCCAATCTATGATCTCTTTTAGCGCTTCCATGTGACATATAGCTTAACACATCGGTTAGATAGCCATAAAAGTGATAAAACTCGAACATGCCTCACAAGGTATTCAGATAGAATAGAAGTATGATATGTTGGAGAGGGGTATGGACAAGCTTATTAAGTTAATTTTAAATCGACCACATGCAACAACGTATATCGTACAACCAAGAAGTCATTATACACCACATCATCTCACGCCCTGAATATAAATATATAATGCATTTAGATTTTAAAACATGCACAATACCATGCGAGGATTGTTCACCACCTACCACCATCTTGGAACAATATCCCAAATAGATCCAAGATGCCTACAATTTGCTTAAGGGTGATCGAACCCACCACCAGTTCACCAACATAACGCCCTCAAGGCCTCGATCATCTCTTATAAAACTAGAACATGACCTAAAGATAAACGCCAAAATAAAAAAATTTAAAACTTTCTTAATGTGGAACCCTTCACTAACCAAGATACTGCACATACACTCTGTAGAAATGAAGTGATGAAAGTTTCTTAACAGTGAAAATCACACACACGCCTAACTTCCATAATCAACTATCCTCCTGTGAAGGCAAAACCACCACACCACTTATAGACTTATAGTAATACATCAGTCCAAGGAAGATAGGTTATCAATAGCCCGAAATCCCGCCTCCAATCTCATGCATATTTAGTTTCATCTTATTTTGAATTTCCATCCGTTCTCATACAGTGATACAGGGGAATCCTTATCAATTTCAAGATAATATAGACAATGTCAGAGTAACAGAGTAAGGTCAACACGAACAACGACTCATCCTCAAAAAACCAATTATACATTTATACTATTGACTATTAAACAAGGCTATTGACTTACAAAACAATTATAAGTTTTTTGTTGTTAATTTATCATTTTTACTCGAATTTTGTTAATTTTCAATATACATATATATTTTATTAATTTATAGGACCTATTTTAAGTTTTTATTTAGGGTCTTGAAAATGATTGGACCGATCCTAAATACCGACGTAGGAATAACAAGTTATGCGAGAACCCATGCCAACTTTGACCACCTCTCGCCCATATTGCAAAACTAACAGATAAGAATGTGATTTAAAGGATTGGAAAACTAAATAAAATAAAGTTTAGTGACTTGCATACTAGATTAAATGTATGATAATTAACATAATGTCACTTAGTTTTAAAAAAATTACACTATGTTACGTTGAATAAGATACTATTTAATTTTGAGATAATGACAAATAATAGATGTGTATTTTTATCTTTGTTTTCATTTATTTTTGTATTTTTTTTATTACATTTGGTAGTTTCACTTTTTAATTTGTTTTCATTTGGTAGTTATACTTTATTTTTATTTACATTAGGTAATTATATTTTTTTCTTTTGTTTCCAATAAATGTATTCTAACTTGTAAATGATATACAACTGATAAAAGTCGTTATTAAACTATTTTATGTTGATATTATAAAAATTAGGGATGTGCAGAATTCCAAACTAGCTCGAAAACTGACACTACAAGAAATAACGTCAATAGCGGTAATGTAACGACCCGATTATTTAATCGATAATTAATATTTATTGTAAAGAATTACAAGATTGGAAATATTAATTAATATTGTGATATATAAATAAATGGTTGTGTAAATTATAATAAATAAAGTATTGATTTATGAAGAAAGGACCTTAAAAGAAATGGAAATAATTGTAGGGTCTAAATGGTAAATATTAAATAGTTTTTAAAAAAAAAAGCAACTAAGTTGCCTTAAATTTACGCCACACACACACACATTAGTGTGTGTGTTCGGCCATTTTTAAGAGAGAAAAGAGAGAAAGAAAAGAGAGGAAAAAGAGAGAGAGATCTTGGGAGGAAGAAGAAGAAATCTGATTTCTTTGGAAGTTTCACTCGGTTTTCTTAGGGATCTAAGAGGTACCAACTTTTATTATTTGTAAATCTCTTACTCTTTTTCTCATCTCCATCTTCATATGAAGAAGATAGAACTCAAATGGGTTTTTATGGAGAGCCCTTAGAAATGGCTAGATCTTTAAAGTAAATGATGAAATATGTTAGATCCATTATCTAAAAAGTATATTATACAAGTTTCTATGTATTTTGATGGGTTTTTATGAAGATCTCTTAGAAATGGCTAGATCTGAAAAGAAAATGATGAAATATGTTAGATCCATTATCTAAAAAGTATATTATACAAGTTTCTATGTATTTTGATGGGTTTTTATGAGGATCTCTTAGAAATGGCTAGATCTGAAAAGAAAATGATGAAATACGTTAGATCCATTATTTTAAAAGTATATTGGCAAGTTTTTATGTATTTTGGTGGGTTTATCTCAAAACCCCAAATTTGAGTTCATATGAACCCTATGAAATCTAAAAAGATGAAAATGATGTTTTGATGGTTAAAATGGGTTAAGATATATATATATATATTTGTTGGGAATAATTTTACAACTCTTTATAATAAATATAGAGAAGTTTTAGTATTTTTGACATTAAATCCGTAAGGCAGAAAGTGCAGTTCAGCCTTGAAATATTCTGAAAAATTTGCTAAGTATGGATCTAGGATGACCCGAATTTCGGATGACCATGGTCCGAATTTCGGATGGCCTTGGACCGAAATTGTAATTTTAATTATTTTTATTCTATGAGATCTTTTGTCATAATAGTCTATGACATCTATTAAGGAGAATAATTAGACCAAAATATTTATTGAGGTTTAATGCCGAAATTAGTTAAGTCTTACGACTAATGTATCCGGATCAATGTTAAGAAGTTATAACCTATGAGACTTATAAATATTACATTATGAACCTATTTGTAGGGGTTTGACGGGTTAAGGTCCCTTGGAGACTATTAATCATATTTTGACGATTATAACTCGGTTTCGAGGCCGAGAGCTTGTTGTACACCACTGTGAGTTCTAGCATTAATGTATTTATATGCATATCATGAATTGTATGTTATCGCTTTCGTATCATTTTGTCATTTACATGCATTGCCATCACATATATTATTGTTATCATATTATCACTCGATTGATAAGTTGTTGAACATTCATTTGACCTCTCCGCCGAGACGGTAAGCCTGAGTGTGGTAACCATTATTGCCTGTAAAACGATAAGCCTGTGTGTGGTAATCGTATGGCATCACTGTAAACTGCATATCGATAAGCCTATGTCTGTGGTAATCGAGCAGTAGATTGTAAACCCATTGTACGGTAAGCTTGTGTGTGGTAACCGCAATATGGTAGCTTATTAGCCATTAGTTGGCCTCCTGAGATTGTTAGTTAAATTCATGGCATTGCATGACATCATTTATATATCGCATGATACTTTAATCTAGAAACTCATTAAACAACTTTGTTGTTTACCCGTTAGTTGATATTTCTTTTCAGGAACTGTTAAGGGCAAAGGCCCGGCTGGCCCAAACTGATAGACATTGATTGGAGCACGGATAGGAGCTCCATATTTTGTTGATGATTGGGGTGGGAGTAGCAGACTTCCATTTTTGACTTACGCGAATTAGTTAATGATTATTAATTCGTTTGTAATCACACTGATGATTTAACATTGTGACCCCAATTACATTACTCCGTGATTTCAGACACTCTGTTGTGTTATATGCAAAGTGTTTGGAATCACGTTGATGATTGTTAAAGTACTAAAAGTTTTAAATTGATCGTAATTCCGCAAGTACTCTGTATAAATTAATGTATAATGGTATCGAAATACTCGTATTAGTTGTATGGGTGTTTCAGGTGACAAGTACATTAGCAACGACACCTAAAGAAACGGAACTTGTCGGCAGCTGAAGGCTTTCCCTAAAAAAAAAAGAGGCGCTTTAGTTTCCTCTTCCTCCATTTCCTGGCCGCCATTGAACCATCTTCATGCTCTTGCTCTCTCCTCCTTTGACTCTCACTCTCTCCCTCTCGTTCGACATTTTCATTTCTTGGCCGCCATTTCTCACGATCTCTTCTCTCAATCTACCACTCGCAAGTGCAGCTCCGACATATCTCCGACCGGGTCTTGCGGTTTCTCGACGGGTATGTTCACCTCTCTCTACCTGAATTGTTGATTTGTGTTAATTTATTTGGATTTTTAATTTCAGGGTTTATTGCAAGTGTTAATTTTGTGTTCGTTTGTTTATATTTATAATTTTAGGGATTATTATAGATTTATCACATGTTAGTCCTTCATTTAATTTGACACATGTCACATCCTTCTTTTTACATATTGTTTACTAAAATATATATAATATAAATTTTAGTTCTACTTAAATCTTTCTACATAATTTAATAATTAATTAAGTAAAATTTAATAAACACTAATGTCTTATATTATTTATGTATATTTATTTTTTAAATTAACCCATGTATTTACACGGTTATTAACCTAGTAGCCTGATATAGTAATACGTAACCCTTATTTTTAAAATTGCAAAAAACGAAAATATATTATCTTAGATTTTTAATTTTCATTAATTATGATAATTTATCTTTAAGTACGTTTCTTTGTATGTTCTCTTGAATGTTGTTACCATTTGTTGAATGTTTATTGACATTGAACACCACCTCCCAACATGATCACCAAACTGGAACACAAAAATCCCATCTAGTTTGCAACTCACAAAGAGGAATTCAAACATACAAACCCTAACCAAATTTCAAACCGACAAAATGCAAGTCAAAAACACGTAAGATCGTACAAACCCTAACCTAATCTGAAACCCACAAAATTCATTCAATTCAAAAACACAAACTTTAATCCTTACGTAAGATCATACAAACCGAATCTGCAAGAAATTAAAAAGATGAGAAGTCGTAGAAGGCAGCAACGACAGTCATTTTCATGCCCAAACTAATCTAACCAAAGCAAGATTTAAACCCAAATAAATAAATAATACTCTACATTAATCTAAAAGCTTTTAGAATTTTAAATTCAAAAAAAAAACCAACAGACCAACATATAAAAAACTTAAATCACATGATTCATTTATATGTTATTTAATATGCATTTCTATTCCACTCCCCTGCTGCTAACAACCACTATCCTATGTACGTGAGTATGTGCAGATCCCACTGCTAGCTTCTGTTTCTCTGCATTTTTCACATGGTTTTAAATTATACGAACGCTGTCCTTCTTAAATTACATCTATATAAATGCATATATAAGGTACCAAATATTTGTTATTTATATACAGGGTCGGTTCTGAACATATTCATGCGCATGGCAAAATGAATGAATAATGTCCTTTTAAAAAACTTTAAAAATACGACATACTATTTTTAGGCGTTTGATCACTTTTTGTGTTATATGAATTGAAAATTAAACAAGAATTATTCGATTGAAAAGTAACAAAATTTTCGATGTTTTCGCTACCAAATCTTGTGTATTTTGACATTAATATTTTTCTGTCTCTTGACATACTTTTCTGATATCATTGTTCTCATCGTCTAAAATTATAATTTTTGTCACTGGTAATGAATATATGAATAGAGCTGTAGACGTACCAATGTATAAAGTAATATCATCGATCTTAATTAGACAAAAAAAGGTGAAGTGGTTTTTATCTCATATTAATAGAAAGATAAAAGATGTGTGATCTTCATAGCTATAAAAAAAGTTAGTTTTGCAATTGATTGTTAATACTTTCTTTTAGAGTGTAGAAAGTTTTAATTTAGATTTTTGGAGACTACTAGTATACTTAGATGATGGCTTGAGAAATTAGTGATTGTAAAAAATTGTTATATAGCTAGTGAAAAATTAAATCTAAAGGGCCATGGTTTTTCTCCGCTTTTAAAGTTTTCAACATATATTCTTGTGTTTAAGTTTCTTAATTAGACGGATTGTTGAAAAAATTTTAAACAAATTTTCCAACATTAACAACTTGGTATGTATAGATAGAAAAGTATACAATGATCTTGATGAAAAGCTTATTAGAAAACATTTGTGTGTTAACATGCCTTTGGCCTAACAACATATTCTCGAAGCGTAACCGTTTTGTTGATTTCAGAAAGAATTACTATTTATAAAATGTTCTAAGTTTAATCATTATGGTTAACAGGGCCGGTCCTGAGGTTTTTAATGCCCAGGGCGAAATAAAAAAAATGCCCTATTTAAATACTTAAACAAATAAGACAGTAAATTTAGAGGTTTGAAACCTAGTTATGCTAGGTGGCTCATTCCTATGTCAATTTTTATTATAAAAATCTTACAACTTGGATACATTCATACATAAAGATTAAATAACAAATACAACATATATCATTGAAATTTTTTTTATCAAAAACGATGTCTTTGTTAATTTGGTTCTACTAACACTAGCAAATAAAATAGCACATTTACTTTCACATCTCTTAAAAGATGTTATGAACAACTAAAATACTACAAATAACAACTGCTTTGCTACAACAAATGCTTTTCATAAGTAACAATCATCAATAATACAGAGCAATATAAAAAAATTTCTGAAACATTTAGCAAACAAGCACAAACAACATAAAAAAAATCTAGACTAGCGTTGTTCTTCTTAGTGGAAGATAGAACTCAATCTATGTCCTTCCTTCTTTTCATTTTGTAAAAAATTAAATATCGAAAGAAATGAATACCTGCTGCTGCTGTTGCAAAATAGTGAAACAAAATGAAGCACCGAGCATGTTGATATCGATCAAGATTTGTAAAAAGAACCACACTGAAATAGTGAAACAGTGTATATTATCATCGATATCGATCAAGACTTTGAAATCAAACAGAAGCAGAATGAGTTGGTGATAATTTATCAATCTGAAATAGTGAAATCAAACAAAAAAAGACGCTGATTTGAAATCGATCAAGGACTTTGAAATCGATGAAGACTTAAAGATTGAAAACTTATTTTGGTTTCTGTTATTGATTCGTTGATTACAGTATCCTAGTCGCCGATGAAGAGTTAAAGAACGCATTGTTGTCTGGTTGTCTGTTGATTGCAATACGCCATGCCGCATTGTCGATTACAGTACCCTAGTCGGCCGCCTCTTCTGCTTCCGTTTGCTTCATTATGATCGAACGCGATACACAATATGAGATCGAAGCTTGCAGCCTTGTAGACTCCTTGAACCATGCTGCTGCCTACACGATATCATATCGAATCAGCGAAGCGGGAATACGAATACAGATACGAGTTTGAAACTTTTTGAAGATTGAAAAGACGAAATTCTTCTATTGAGGTCGATTGCAATTCCCAAGCATCGATGCTCGTTTCCTCCCATAGTCCCAACTCCCAAGCCTTGGCCCTTGAGCTATCGTTTGCAATTCCCAGGAGAGGCGCTTCATTTTCAAAGAAAAGGAGATGGAGCAGATTAATAATTTGTATCCCTCAGCCCTAGCCACGCCCAAGTAAACTGATCAATTAATTTTTAAAATTATTGGGCCTAATCCTATAACAAAAACTCAAAATTTTTTATGCCCCATACACACTTGATGCCCTGGGCCGAAGCCCACTCCGCCCCCCCCCCCCCCCTTCTGGGCCGGGCCTGATGGTTAACACATCACTTCACGGATCAGTAGATAGCTGAATAAGTTTGCTTACCCAACGGTATTTGAGGAGTCACGAGGTTTCAAAGCGCTGTTAGAGTACGTATTAGTCTTAGCCTTTTTATGAAATCAATTTTTCTAATGACACCTCAAAAAATAAATAGAAAAGGCATGTGGATAGATTAGATGACAAGCAACATATATAAATCCTTTGAATTTAGTGGATGGTAAATATGGTATAGGATATGCATATGCTATATTCCCATCAGCCCCCTTCACACCATAAGCATTGTGAGTTTGTGACTATGTTTAATGACACACAATTGGGGTGAACATGGGTAGTTTGGTCGATTTTCAACTCAAACCAAACCCAAACAAAAAATATTCAGTTTTTAGATAAGATATACCTATCGATTTTTTACTATGGTTTTTAATTCTTGGTTTATCGGATTTCAGTTTTCCAACAATTTAGGTCTCTTTTAGGTTTAAACCGATTTTACTTGACTAATTTAGTCATCTAGTTACTTGACCTTGGCTGTTAAATTTACATACATAAGCTTAGAAAGTAACAAAAACAACTAAATCAGAAGAAGAAGAAGACGACGACGACGACGCGTTGAGGCACTTCTTCGACGGCAACCGTGCTCCCGGCCCGCTCTTAAGAATTCATGGGTCGGCAGGCACAGGAAGAGGAGGAGAAGAACCTTGTTTGATTATTTTTTTCTCAACTACGTCTGATGGAGGCATGTAACAAGCCTCATAAAAGTTATTTTAATCCTAAGTTGAAAATCAAAGTTATGTAATGTGAAAGCTAAATCGAAGCCAAAATGACAATAAGCCAAATCTAAGCTAAATCATGTAAGATGTTTACCAACTCATGTTCTTTCTCTTAAAAATAAAATTTCAAAGGACCTTTATTATCAAAATTTGTATTTTCTGAAACATTTCTTGAAAATTTTGCTTTTACAAAAACACAAATAACTAATTATGAAAATTTGCAATCCAAACATTTTTTATAATTTATTTATGCTAGTAAAACACAATAATTAAATAATCACATTTCAAACGCACAACCACATACCTATTTAGTATTCTTAACTAATTTTTTTTTCATTTAGTTTTAATTTTTTTGGTTTAATTCTCAACTAACAACAATTTGATGACTACTAGCTATTAACGAAATATCAAGTATAATCATTCAACATCGTGTCTCGAAGTTTAACAACATGGACTTAACTAAACCAAACTAACAAATGGTGGAGATAAGGAGTGGTGTATATCGTGTAAGGGAGGGGAGGGGTGGACGGGAGGGGAGGGGAGGGGGGATGGATGGGGTAATCGTTGGTGGGGTCGGGTAAGGGTGAGGATGAGGGAAGGCTAGATAGAGTGAGTAGATGTAATATAGGGATGTGATAGGATGAAGTGAGATGACATAAACGAGTGTAAAGTAACACATGAGATGGAAAGAATTGTGATAAGTTTCGTTACGGTAGATTGGAGGTAGGGTATGGATGGGGTGAGTGGTGTAAGGAGTGAGGAGGGTTAGGTATAGGTAGGATGGTTAGGTTGGATCGATATCGTAGGTATGGATGAATATGGAAGACATGTCATGAGAATGTTCCTTGATCACGCATTTGGATTACACATTCTTTAATGGAAAGAACGTTTTGTTTAAAAGGAAATTAACATTTCGTAAAATTTAACAACTAGACATGTCATGAGAATAAAATATTCATTCATTTTTTATCAGAATATTTGTAAATCGAACGTCCCTTTAGAAAATTGATGCAACAACTATGTGTTTAAAAAAATGATCTATTTTTGTGATTAATAAAAGGGTTAATTATGAAAAAAAAAAAACCAACATGTTTTCATGTTTTTTTGCATTTTGGTCGCTTCATGTTATTTTTTTCCATCAAAGTACTCAAGTTAATTTTTTCTTTTAGGTTTAGTGAAATTTGGACATTAAAACCTGGTTTTTCAGTTTTTAAAAACCCGGTTCATAAATTAAAACCGGGTCTGATGTCCAAATTTCACTAAACCAAAAAAAATAATAACTTAAGGTTTTTTATAGAAAAAAATAATATGAAAGGACGAAAACGCAAAAAAACATGAAAATATGTTAGTTTTTTTTCATAATAAACCCTTAATAAAAATAAATAAATTAATCATGTCACCATCTAGTTTTGGTTACCGGTCTAACCGATTGAATCAGTCTGGTTTCTGAAGTCGAATGGTTGGTTTGAAGTCGGGTCCGGTTTTCAATACAAAGCTTGACCCTTGAATTTCATTTTTCCCAAATTCCCTACGTTACCGTTTGTCAGTCAAAGTCAAACCTCCTTCTCCGATTATTTAGTCACCTGAACCCTAAAAATCTCCCATATCGTCCGTTTAGGGTTCATGATTCATCATGAAACATGACTCACCGACAACGGCCACCACCTGCGGCCAATGCGGCTTCGCCGATCGGAAAATCCTTCACCACGTCCGTCTCCGAGGTAACTTCCGTCGCCTCTGCACCACCTGCGTCCTCCGTCTTAACCCTCAGTGTTTCTGTCCCTCTTGTCTCATTGTCTACGACCGTTCACCGCCCGAACATGCCGTCGTTTGCTACAAATGCTACTCTTCCTCCCATCGATCCTGCGTTTCTCCTCCGATTGCCGGACCTACTCCATCCTCACGTGCTCCGTCCCCCTGTTCTACTTGCTTAAACCCTAGCGGTCTTGTTTTTGATCCTAAAAGCACAGATGCGAGTAATAATAGTCTTAGAGCGATCGATAATGCTGCGGCGAGACTGCTGCTAGCGGCTTCCGAGATATCATCTATGTCGATGAATAAAGCGGAGGTAGCGGCGGTTGCAGAGGCCGAGAGGAGAGCGAAGGAAGCTTCGTACACTAAGAAGAGGGCGAGGGAGGCTCTTGATCATGTTGTGTATCTAATGGAAAACGAAAAGAAGAAAAGGATTGACAGTAATGGAGTTGTAATTGGGAATGGCAACAACAGATTTGTGTCAATGCCTGCGATGGATGTTCGGATCAATAACAGCAAAGTGGTTTCTTCCAATGATGCATCCGAAGCCTTGAATGCAGTGGAATTGAAAGATCATAATCCGATGGTAGTTTTTAATGGTGATGAAGATTTAGGGGTAAAGAATGAATCAGTTTTGTTATTAGGTCACAAAAATCACGGGGAGAAAATTGGTTTGCAACCATGAACCATAGCATCCAAAGGTAACAAAGCAATAAGCATCAAGAAAGCTTGATACCACGGCTACCAATCATTGGTTTCTGTAGTAATGTATTAATAATTGTTCTTATTTGGAAATCTTGCTTTTGCTGTTTTGCAGGTGATTTGCAAGAAAAACTGGTTGGTGAGATTTTCCTTTAACAGGATGGATGGCTTGTATCGGTTTTGTTTAGTCCAGACTTCATACTCCTTTCTGAAAGTTCAATTCCCAAAATATAAATTGTGTAGAAAGTTCGATGTGCTGTTTGTGAAAAGTTAGATTTAGAGTTGATCATTCTTCTTTACCTGTACGTTTGGTATCAGTGATTTAAATTCTTTAATTCCTTCTCCTCAACGCCCATGTTTGCATCACTGAATCGCTTCTTTTTACACTTAACAAACACGTTATGCCCATCCGTGATGATCACTGTTTTAGCAAAGATGGTTTTTAAGCTAATTTGATGATATTGCAAGATGGCATGCCAATGCCACAGCTTGATTCTTGAATGCTCTACCGTTGATCTTTAAACATTATACCTAGATATCTTCCATGATCATTATTTGGTTGAGATCTAGAATTTGCACACCCATCATGTTTTCTAGCTGTATATTCATGTTCCAAAGATACTATTATAATCAAAGATTATATGGTTTCAGACTGAAATATTTATGACTTTGTTGAAGCCGAAGAGCTGGTATATAGCTCAATTTCTCTTCATGCATTGCAGCAACTGTGTAAATGATTAATCTTTATAATCCCGTCGTCTTAAGCAGCATAGACTGATATGATCTTTAGGACTATGCGTTGGTTCAAACTTCAAAGCTATTATATGAAAAGTTGTGAATTGGTTTAAGGTGTTTGGTTTGTTGAAGGGTTTAGAAATAGGTATGTATATGGGTATGAGTTTGAAAGATATATAAAAGAAAGAATAGGAGGAAAGAGAAAACTCGTGAGTATGAATGAGTTTGAGTTTTTGGTAATCATTTCTAAATATTTGGTAATCATCACTTTTTAAACAAACAATATCAATAAATCCAAACTAACCAAAAGGCCTTTGGCCTGACGGTAAGAGTGGGGAGTTGTAAGCGAGAGGTCACGGGTTCGATCCCCGTCGGAGGTAAGTTGATATTTAGGTGGAGTATGTGAGTCTGGTGTTAAAAGGAGTAGTTTAGGAGTAGGACTAGGATAGTTTCCCGTTCAAAAAAAATAAATCCAAACTCATTCTTTATGTTAAAAACGCATCAAATAGTTCAACTTTGCCTATCCAAAAAAAATATTATATAAGTTAAACAAACAACCCAATTTTTAGATAAAGTTAAGTTGGTTGGATAAACCATATTGGGCATCCTTGTTATGGGCTGAATGTACTTGGGCTGTTAAATTCTGAACCACTCATCCGTTATGCACACTTTACTTCAATGTTCAATCTTCAAAACATCATAGAAAACCTCGAAACTTATGCAATTCTGTAGATGAGCCTAGGAAGGTCATGACAAATAATCGTTCGTTATCTGTGTGTGTATAATTTGGTTGACGTAATGATATCTGCTAGTATCATCAGTGTCATTACTAATGGATCAATAGACAAAAGATCAGACTTTGTCATTTCTGGCAGACGTTAGATGTAGAGTTTTCGGCGATGACATTCTTTTTATAGAGATGATCAAGCACGCTTAATGTGGGTTATGTTAATGTTGTTGTTTAACACCCATAATAGATCTTTAGGAGACTTCAAAAAGTAAACTAGTTTGGTACTTTGGTGCAAGAATAATTGAGACTAGATACCAGACACATATCATGACCGTTCAATCGTTCATTGTAACGGTGTTTTAGTAAACGGAATCCATAATATCTTTTATGGTATGTTTGGGTAAATGGTCAAAAATAGAAAATTAGTAAATTGGTATGTGTTAAAACATGTTTTTGGGTCGGATGAGGTTGGCCCAATCTTCTTCCAAGTCAAGTAAGTATTGTTAGAAACTTAGAATGTTGGTTCATAAATAGGTATAAAATAGGACTAAACACAATCACAAAAAGTGAAAATTATGTAAAAAAAACTAATATATTTTTTATATATTTTTATTAAATTCCTGTACAAAAATGATCCTATAGAAGCCCTTCAACCTGGATTTTTTTTTATGAATTGCATTTTTTTTAAGATTTTTTAGGAGTTTTTTTTTATAAAGTTTTGTTGAGTTAAATGATTTTTACGGAGAGTATATATGTTTTATGTAAAAAATATTGGTTAATTATCATAATAAAGTAACCTAATGGATAAATATACATTTTACATATTTGTTTTTATTAATTTCGTATTATATTAAATATATACAACATATATAAAAAGTTTTAAATAAAATATATATAGGTAATATCATACCATCGTATTTTGCTTGAATTAATATCTTTTTACATTAATAATCATACATTTTAACTAGTATATTAACTCACTACATCATATGGATTGATTCAAAGAACATTTTATCAAGTTTATAATATACTTTATAATAATAATAGATCCAAATCTAAACTTAAGTTAAAAGTTTGAATTTTCATACATCATAATACTAAAAAATATAAATTCAAAATACTTTAAAATCTTCTGATAAGATTTGGATTTGATGTGATTAAAATTAAATTAGATTGAATATTGATTAAATTTTATCTGAAAAATATAAAATAGTTAAAATTAAAATTAAATTGTTGAATTAGTAGTAAAAAATAAGGGTATTCAATAACTTATCACATGTGCTAATCATTTTTCGAATATAAACATTTGTTAATGTTTAAGAGATCAAAAGCCGATACGCTAAACGTGGTCCAGCTCTAGCACGAGAAAAATAAAAATAAAAATAAAAATAAAAATAAAAAACAAATTTATAATAATATAAAATGACACCCAAAAACACCTTCAAAATTCAGTGAGGGTTGATTGATTTGGATCCACTTATCAACTCTCTGCGTTTATTTTGTATCTTTTTCACACAACCCAAATCAGAAATCTGTTTCTTTGTGGAATTCGTGTTGAACAACAACTCCTATAAGTTAACGGAATTAAGATTCCTTTCTGTGTTTGCTATCGAATTCGTATCACTTGTTCAATAATCAATCCTCCCTTTGCATTAATATCGGAGAGGACTACATACCTAATGTCACTTTGATCATTACTTTTGATCATTCATTTTGCTAAAACGTTACAACAATCTGAAACTCTGGGAGAAGCTGATGCAGAGCCACCATTAAACTTTTAGCCTTTAACGTTTGTTCTTGTTTCTGTTATTCCAATTACCTCTTCATATCATATCCACGTCTATGGCGGAACCAAAGAAGATAATCATTGACACTGACCCTGGCATCGGTAACTCTTCTTTCATCACAACTCTATTCAATTATAATAATAACCGGTTACTTTACTTTTTATGTCAATTAACTATTATTATGTTCATCATAATTGGATAAATTTGTAATCTTGATATATAATTCATCTTGTGTGGCTCAGATGATGCCATGGCAATTTTCCTGGCATTAAGGTCACCAGAAGTTGAGGTTATTGGGCTTACGACTATTTATGGGAATGTTTACACCACCCTTGCCACTAGAAACGCCTTGCATTTGGTAGGCTCTCTCTCATTTCATCATCATCTTCTTAATTCTCTTTTCTCTTTTTCTTACCTTTTTTTTTGCACCACTTGTGATTAAATTTCTATGTACTATGTTATGGGTAGACAGTTGTTGCTTTTTTTTTTTTTCCTCAGTCTATATCCCAACTAAAGATGTCTTATATGTGTTTAGTTGGAGGTTGCTGGGAGAACAGATATACCTGTTGCAGAAGGATCTCATGTCAGTTATATGGTACATCTACTTCCATATTTATTTTATGCACGCTTCACTAGCTATGAAGTTCAGAAAAGGTTAGAGAAGAGAACATGATAAATATGCTGGTGATACTGACCATTGGTTAAGAGTTTAAGTGAAAGAAATCTCACATATACTCTTATTAGAAGTTGGACTTTCTCTCTAAAATAGGCTTAACCATTATTTGAACAACTTCTCAGCTATGAAGTCTTGCACTACCTTAAGTTGCTTGTGGATATCTCGTGCCATTAATCTGTGTGCATCGACTTTATGTAGATCAAGATTTAGGTTGAAGATGCCAATTTGCATAAATGAATGTCTCTAGTCTAGGATCTATTCATCGTGAAAATTGTCTCTTTTTTTCCCATTACATTGTTTTTTTGGGAGGTACATTACCATGGGACCTGTATTGTGGTGGTTTTATCAAAAATTGCATTTTGATCAAGGATAGTGTTTTTTATTGTTAGTTTCATGTATTTGTTCATTGGAGAAAAGTATTTATTGGTGTACATGCATGTTTCTTTTTCTCCATGTGCTAAGAAAGCTACAAAGCTTCGAGTTGCGGATTTTGTACATGGGGTGGATGGACTTGGAAACCAGAATTTCCCTCAGCCGAAGTCCAAACCAATAGAAAAGTCAGCTGCAGAATATTTGGTCGAGCAAGCTAATCTGTATCCTGGAGAGGTCACTGTGGTGGCATTGGGTCCCCTTACTAACCTTGCCTTGGTCTCATCCCCAACTCTTTTCCATTATTGGTATAAACAACTGCTACTTATCAAAGCACCTTTAAGTTTCTTTTTAATTGATGCAGGCAATTAAACTGGACCCTGCTTTCACCAAAAACATTAGACAAATTGTTCTTCTTGGTGGTGCTTTTGCGGTAAATGGCAATGTCAATCCAGCTGCTGAGGCTAATGTAAGTAACTCAGCCCGGCTGATACGTCTTGCTCTCTTTATCTGTAAACCAAACGAAAAAATTCCACTTTTGCTTGCTGAAAGTCACATAGTTATCTAACTTCTTTGAAAAATACTGATCACTCCATGAAGCAAATAAGAAGTATTGCAGGTAGATATATCATGTTTAAAAAGTTGAGGGCTTCATATATACATTATTTCTTAAGTTCATGCCACAAACTAATTAATATTTCTGTCCCAAGCTATAAAAAAAAAAAAAATTTGTGCCCCAAAGTGAAAGAAATTATAGGCTTAGTGCTAGTATGTAGTAGCCAAAGGACCAAGCCTCAAAACATAAATCCATTATTTTCTTGGCCCCCTATTTGGGCAAAGCCTTTTTCAGGAACATATATTGTTGATACCCTGTTGGTTTCAGTTTGTTCTGGCCACTTTCTAGAGTAGCTGCTAAGTGTTTGTTGGGGATTAGGAATGATTTTCCACTATTTTTTGGTGTAAACTTTGAGAGGAACTACAGGAATTGGCTAATTCATAGGACATGTGTCAGTGGATTCTTTGAATGAAACTGAAATTCTTCCTTTTATATGGTAGACAACAATCAATCTCAAGGCAGTTGTGCTCGTTCACAAGATACTTAAGAGGAAACACTCTACAAAAAAAACATGTCTATTCGTTACTTCTATAATTTGCCTTTGGGGATTACAAGTCTATCATAGGCAATGGAACTCTTAATTCCACTTGGAGAACTAGCATACCTTTTCTTCACTAAGACGACATTTAATTTGCAGAACGGCTGAAATTATCATTATTGAATATATATACATTAACAGAATAATTTAATGCCTCGGAAATGATAGAAACCAGGATTTTGCATTCCAAAACCCACCTAACTAAATTCAAGATTAAACTCACATAGCATCGTGGTAAAATTATCTATGCTCTACAGTTAAAATCCCTACCAAGGGAGAGGAATGGTGATAAAATTAAGAGTAAAATATTATATCATAAAGAAATTAAACATCTAGCAAAGAAAATTACAAACAGAAATAGGAAGTTTTTGACATAGAAGTGAATATTAGTTACATTTTGAATTGAACTAAAACAAGATTCAGAGAGTTTTATGGAATCTATCATACACTTAGGCAATTCGATTGAGGTGATCTTAATCGCAAGAAGTTGGAATTGGACACATAGAGGCCTTGGTTCCTTGGAGATGATAATGTGAAGACAATGGTCAGTAGAATGAATTAGATGGGTATACACATGGGCATATGGCTTCAGTTTTTTCTTATTTTAGCAGTATATGTAGTCTTACTGCTTGCACTTGTCCTCCATTTGATGAGAGTATAATGTGGGTTTGTTTGCAAGAGGTCCTGGGGAGGTGGTGCAAAGATCTCTCCATCCATCTGTATTTTATCAGAAGCATTACTAATTTACTACTTGTGCATGTGTCTTTTCTACTGTTTGGCATTATGCAGTCCCATGTCAAATGGAATAGCAATCACTAGGTAGAAAAAAGTCCTAGTATGTTTGCAATTACTTTACTTTTCATTTGACCCCCTTGGACTACAAGCAGATTTTTGGTGACCCAGAAGCTGCTGACATTGTGTTTACTAGTGGAGCTGATGTTTTGGCTGTTGGGATCAATGTTACTCATCAAGTTATTTTGAAAGGTAATCCTTTTTGTATGTTCCATGACTCAACTATCCGCATAGTCAAACTATTATATGATGATGCTACTAATTCCAAAGTTTGTGGTAATGCTCCCATGTTGAAGTGATAAAAAAAGTGAAAAGATGCTTTGCATTGATAAAACTATGTTTGCAAATTGGTAGTCGTCCTATTAGGTGCATATGTAAAGATCTTGTTAAAAATTGAGATGTTTTTTATTTAGTCTTGTGGTCATTGGTGATGATAATGAGTTTGCAAAAAGGCTAAAATGGTAAAAACCAAATCGACATGGACCGGACTGAGGTTTATGACGGACTAAAGGAAACCAACTAATTTTGTTTGGTCATGGTTGAAGTTTTTACATCCTGCATTGAGGACTGTTGGTAGTATCTATATCCCCATCATGAGAGCTGTTATTTCTCTTCTAACTTGTCCATCATGTATAGATTATCAATACTGGATTCTCCCTCATTATAATAACATCTTTATTTGTTAAACCTCCACACAAAAAGTAACAGTGATTAGATCAAGTATTGGGTTCCTGGATCACATTTCACTGCTTAGGCGAGTTGAAGAATTCAAAAGTAATTTTCCAAAATCAAACTTAGACTAAATTAGCATATAATCTGTTATAGTCTATCATATTTCAAACATAAAAGTAGCTCCATGTTTATAGTGGATCAAGTCTAAACCGTTGTAGTTATATGGTAATGTCTTCTCCTTTTAGGAGTGAAATAGTAATATTATATAATTCAATCCAATACATCACCTTTTCTATAATTTTCAAGTGGAGGACATTGATAAAACAATCATGTGTGTTATGTTTATGCATATAAGTTCACTGATCGATCAAATATGGACTTAAAAGTAATTGGGCTACAAAAAAAAGATGGAAAGATAGTTTTAATGGGTTAAGGTCATAAAAAATAAATGTACTTTTTTCGATTGCTCCAATTATTTCATTGTATTTTCTTAGTACGCACCTAACCATCAAACTTACAATATGTGTTCCATTATGATCACTATTGGATAATACCCCTAAATCATATATAATAATAACCATATTACATTTATAAAATTCAGGATGAAGCCAACAGAGATTGTTCCGGTGAGTTATATCAGGTGATGATTGTTTGCTAAATAAGGATGTTATGGTCATTATATCCCAAAGTGACCAAAATGACATATGAAACACATTGTGTAAGTTCAGTGACATGAACGAAATAAGTACAATGATGTATGTGGAACATTCAAAAAGTAGGTAACCATTATACGGTTTGGAATTAATGGGGTTCTATAATGATGGATAAACTGTACTTAAATTACAACTTATTGCTTTAAGATGAGTGATCTCTATCCTATATAAATGTGGCCTCTACTGTCTGACTCAACATTTTTTTTATGGAATATGGTTGCATGCTTGTTTTATACCACAAAAGCTTTCTTAGACATTTGAGCTTTCAAAAAATTGCTATAGATGATTTTATTTCGCATTTCTATGTCAAGCAACAATGATAAATGAACTGTAGAATTATATAGTGTTTTTTGGTAGTTTGTTACACATCATACCACTATTTTCACTTTTAAAGTTGTAAATATGTTTGTACTTTGTAGATCATGAGCGTGACAGCATGGCAGAGTCAGAGGGAACATTTGCCAAGTATTTGTGCAAGATCCTGGAATTTTACTTTTCTTATCATCGTGATGCATACAACATGAAAGGTGATGATCCTTGAGACTGAAACTGACCAAATTGTTGATATCTTTGTTCATTTCATGAACTTTTAATGCCATATTTTGTATTAAAGAAAGGCATCCAGTTCATCTGCTTATGCTACTGATGTATCATGCCTCCAGGTGTATACCTTCACGATCCAACAACAATTCTTGCAGCTGTTGATCCTTCACTGATGACATATGCAGAAGGTGTTGTGAGAGTCCAGACAACTGGCATCACAAGGGGCCTAACGTTGTTCTTCAACAAACAAAAAAGGTGGAAATGTTTTTATTTTTCTATTTTAGTATTTCCTTTTCGTTTTCACGAGTATAACATAACTTATTTCCTGGAACAATTGAAACTGAAAGTGCAGCATACCTGTACTAATTTTGTTGTCGGTCTAACACTAGACACAGGGAAGGATCTTAATTTCCAGAAAAAATTGTATAGGTGTGTCAGGTGGGGTCACAAACCCTTTTTCAGATTAGGACTCAAAAACGAACATATGGGCTAGGATATAGATTTAGGTTTATGTTTTTTTTGTCTTAATACCCTGTTGGTCACACATACCTAATACCTTGCTTTGAAAAAGGCATCGCTAGAAAAACAAGGAAAATGTTAAAAAGAAGGAAACAAAATGAAAATGGAAACTTCTTTCTGTTTGGTTGTTGCTGCCTCTAATGCAAACCTTGCAATTTTAAGGTTTGATTCCTTTGGTTTTGATGCATACTTAAGAATTCTAATTGTTCTTCTAAAAACTTAAGGATTAAGAGTATTGATGTCAAGTTTTTTAGTTCTTGTAACTTCAAGAATATTTGATATCTCCAAAAGTCCCATGTCCTTTGTATGTTAAAAACTTTATGAAACATCGGCTGCTATTTTGAAAATCTAGTTTTGGCATCTGATTATTCAGTTTATGAAATGTTATGTTTTGCCATCTAGTCCAGGAGTTCTTTTGATTGTTCTTGTCCTGAGTCCTGACTCCCCTCCTGTATAGTTCAATTGACCAGGGATTACTCTTTAAGTCTTAACCTACTGTATCCCAGTAGAGTACCTACAGACTACAGAGTCGTTTTTGCAGTAGCAGTGTTGAGAATTCCTGTATGGACTGATCTTGTACTCCTACGGTATAATAAAATGAGGCAACGAGGCATTATCTTGGTTTGTTTGATTTCAGTTATGGTCTCATGTTTTGAAAACTATTTATTTGTTCTGCTAATGATATATTGATCTTCTATGAATTCTCCAATTTGAGAAGTGTTGGGAGATAAATTAATTAAGTATTAACCAATATCCGTATTAAATTTATCTCTTCAAGTCCGTAAGCCCTACTTTACATTCAGTTACATCAAGTATATTGACGTTCTTTCGAACCCCAAAAACATTTGCAGCATACAATAATCGTAGCCGACAAACAAAATTACCATAAATGTTTGTTCCAGCTAAGATTTGCCTTCTATATGATTTCCAAGTGAAACATACTATGTTTGGCAAAATTAGATTATAGCCGAAGCTTATAGCTACAGCCGGTAGCTGGAACTTTTATTAATATACATGTGTTTGACAATTAGCTAGAGTTGAAGCTTTTAAATGTAAAATGACATATAATGACAATTAGGTTTTTTTTCTAAATATTTTCTCAAAAAATAACATAGGATGTATATTTGTAATTTTATCATGCGCTCAAGCTTATTTCAAAAGCTACTTGAATTAGCTTCTCGTTTAAGAGCTTATTATGATTTTCATAAACTAATGAGAAAAAAAGTCATCCGAACATAGGAGTCTTTAAAAACCATAAGCTCAAGCTCTCATAAGTTACGTGTCAAACATAGAATGCTACTTGATTTTTATGCTAAGTTGTGTTTTTTTATAAATGAATCATGCATCTCTTTTGACTTGTGAATATTTTGTATGTTGTTACTATACAAGGTTTAACGAAGAGACTGAATGGTGCAACAAACCAACGGTGAAGGTTGCAGTCACCGTTGATGCTGCTGCGGTAGTTAAATTGGTTATGGACCGCCTCATGTCTTCATAATCATGACCTCCAAATTGGTTTGTTTACAGGTGAAGGGTGGATCCGATCATCAACTAACACCCTTTTATTCTATTTCAAAGTATTTGACCCGACAATTTCGAATCTCTCTTTCTCTTTTTGGGTATATAACGGTTCCATAACTCTTCATTGAGGAGGTAATCTCTGTATATTGACTAACTATTGGTCAATCGGCTATTAATTGTGTGATTTGTGTCACTAAAAAGGGTACACTTGGAATCTTTTCACAACCACATGCATATGTGATTAACTGTCAATTATTTGACCTCATTGATGAACTGAAATGCAATATTAATGTTTAGGAACATCATTGATATGTGTTTAAAGCATATATGACTAAAGATATGTTTAAAATTTTTTATGATGATATGAATTAGGCATACAAATTCTATTTCTATATCATTATTCATTAGCAATATAAGCTAGGTGATATTAAGTCACAAAACTTGTTTATATGTATTTTTTACTTTTAAAAAATAAGTTATGTTATGGAAAAGTGAGAGAAAGAAAATATAAAAAGTAAATATAAGGTAATTAATATAAAATTAAGGAATAAAATATAAAAAATGATATTTTGAAAACTGAAATGAAAAAAATAAATAATTGTTATAATCGACATGTTCTTATTTTTTTAAAAAAGTGAAATAAAAATTTTAAGAAATTTTTTTTACCAAACACAACATGTAACCTAAAAAAAGAAAACTTTAATAGAGTCACAAAATCTTTTATTTAAAACTCATGAGATAATTTAATTTTTCTATTATCATGTAATAATTTTATTTATTATTAAAAATTAAATATGATTTTACTAATATTGTATTAATTTTACTTTTTAAATATGACCCCCATTCTTTTTCTTTTTTTTTTTTACAGCAGAACACATACCCATCTGATCCTAATCGTAAAATGATGACGGAGGTGTGTATATATAGCACGACCCTAATATGAGAGGAATGATTAAGTTTAATCAGTGGGTTCTGTATCGATCATCAAGAAAAATCATTGAAAGAAATGAGTGTGATTAGTAAAATTAATGACGACGGAGACATGTGTAAAGCACGACCCTTAAGTAATAATAAAAAGTGTTACAACTTTGAATAAAAGAAAGTGAAAAACGAAATAAACATATAATCCGGCAAATTAAGGACGTGATATTATCACTATTCTTAAGAATTTGAAGCATGGGCAGATTTAAGCCAGGGGTTTGGGGGTCAAATGACCCCGATAAATTTTTTTTGGTATTTTATATTTAGTCAAAAAAATTACGACCCCGATAAATTTTAAAGTTCGACCCCATATCTTAATTATCCTTTATAAAATTTATATATAGAAAATTTTCTATTAAAAAATCTAAGAAAAACTTACAAACTTAATAGTTTGTCATCCATTTAGTAAAGATTAAAAAAATACATAAATCTGTGTATGTATTTAATAATATATTAAGCACTCTTGAGTATTATTGATTTTTGGTTATGATAAATTATATATCATTGACTTCTTTTTATGCTTTTCTTTTTGCTCTTATCCTTTATTGTTTAAGTGTTTAATTTATTATCAAATGTAGAATACTAGACTAATAAATTTTTATTTGTTTAACATAAATAAATGTAAGTTAAAATATTAGACTAGATTGTTATTTTTGATTTGTTAACATAAGTATTATTAAACTTTTTATTTTATATATAATATGGACCAATTTTGAAAAGAAAGTTATCATTATCCAAAAAAGAATTGTTTATCAATGTTTCAGACGATTATCTAATAACCCGTTTTCAAATTATGAAAACTCGTAAAGGATAACTATAGAATCTAATTTACTTGGGTTTTTAATTAATCTGTAGCTTTTACTTATTTGTTTTTTATTTAATCAAGATAAACCGATTTGAATTTCCGAATTCTGAAAAAATTTTAAAGGACCACAAATATTCGTATTTTCGTAGCGTTGTTAAATTCCGAATCCTATAAAAAAAATTCTGGATCCACCACTGATTTGAAGCTCCATTATAATCGTTGTTGGTTAGGATTGACCCGGATCAAGAACGAAATGTGAAAGTGCCAAATGTTATCTTGACTTCTAATATGTGCAAACTCCTTCGAAAGTTCGTATGCTTGTTTATTATCATTGAAGTATAGAATTTAGGTTTGCACTTGTATAGTTATGTACACATTTTTTTATTCTTCCCACCTATATAGGGATGCAAGACGGGTCCATTTTTAGGGACCTAGGCAAAATCATAAGTGGATCCTACAAATATATATGTATATTCAAATTAAGTAAAAATGACAAATTAACATAAAAAATCTAAAAATTCACTAGTCAATAACATTTTTTAATCGTTGACCTAAGTATATAATAAATATTAAGCGGTTGCCCGTTAACCTTGCTCAGGGCCGGCAGGCCCTGACAACCTCCCACCTTTTCATTTACATTTTTACCTCATCGGTGATGGGCATAGTAGATTGCACAGGTCCAAAAATAAATATGATAAGAATGATGATACTGGGAGTAGGTTTCAGGTCACCCATTTTATACTCTGTAACCCTGTCGCCATCATCTCAGAATGGATCTGGTTAACATATGGCGGTATGGGGCAACACTCGGACCAAATCAGGGAAAAAAAAAAAAAAAAAAACTTCACCGGTGCTGCAGTGTTGAACCCATTTTATACTCTGTAACCCTGCTAATTTTGTTGCCGACACATCATTCTGAATGCACATGATTGGATCATGACATTTGGCTTACAGATTCAAAGCAAAATGTAGAGAGACAGAAATTTTTTATTTGATTCACAGATGATCAATTAAATACCTTACAAAGATTCTTCAAAGTGAACTAGTTAACCATATCAAGCATAAGAATATGATCCAGAAATCATTCAAATTACCATATTCCACGATTACCCTAATTAAGATCAGTTGTACATATTCTTATGGAAGAACTGACTTTTTCTAACTCGGAATGAATTGGAAGTGCGAGATGCACTAATCGGAAAGAGACTCTCTCTTGACTAGGAATATGTATGTTCTCCATTCGTCAGTCTCAGTTTTCCCAACATAAAGTTATGCACCCTAAACTTGAGCTGGGTCATCCGCCAGTCCTCTGATCAGCTTCCGGTTCATGTTCCCTAAGTTATCCATCTCCACCGGCCAAGCATGGTCAACCGCTGCCTTCATTTTTCCAAATTCCAATACGAACAGAACCACCTTCGATATATCAACTAAATGGGTACTTATAAAAAAAAACCGTACAAGGGCATGGCAGCCTTCGACATTTGTAATTGCCATATGCATTGTTGAGTCGTCCATATTTGCTCTTGAAGCAACCTCATAAGCACCAGCACGGAGCACACAAAGTTAAGAGTGCGTTTAGTTAACGAAAACTAGTCATTATTCAATTTCAGTTTTCAAGTTATAGTTTTTAGAAAATAACAAGGGTTTCTATGAAAAGTGAAAACTTGTTTAGATGATGAAGTTTTAGTTTTAAGAAAAATAATATGGGTGATTATAAAATAAAAAATATGATAGGTGATGGAAAAGTAAGAGAGAGAAAGAGAGTATTATAAAGATATAGGGTAGGGAGTAGAAAAGTAATAGAGAGAATATGAAAAGTGGTATTTTAAAAAGTGAAATGAAAATTTATGAAATTGTTGTTAAGTAAACAAGTTTTCATTTTTGTTGAAAAATGAAATGAAAATTTTCGGGAACTAAACGCACCCTAAATTTGAAATGAAAATATTCCTATACAGAAAATTATTAAATCAAACATATAACGTCTTCAAAATCTTCTAATATCTAATGTCTAAAAGTAATGTATAAAAAATGGCTTGCCAATGTCTATATACAACAGCTTTCCTGTTCTTACAATCTTCTAGATCCTGTGTATGTACTCATATATATTATTCAAAAATTCCTAGTAAGCAACGAGACTGTATAACTGTATAAAGAACAAAATCCAAGTTAACAAATAGAAGAAAATGTAAACAGAAAAACACTCCCAAACTTAAAATTATATATTTTTTAAATTCAAAACTTAGGCATGTTTCTATAA
This sequence comes from Centrapalus pauciflorus, assembly GCA_020465985.1. NCBI lineage: Eukaryota > Viridiplantae > Streptophyta > Magnoliopsida > Asterales > Asteraceae > Centrapalus > Centrapalus pauciflorus. The sequence continues at coordinate 346,585 of JAANYP010004361.1, forward strand.
ACCAAAAAATAAATATATGTGGTAGATTCTAAGAGAACTTATTAATTTCCAGGCTTAGAACATATAGATAGAAAAGAAAGAAGAGTAAGAGGCATGCAAGTTCAAAAACATTGTTGGCATGTTCAGGGTGGATATGTGGATGTATGATTCCAGTCATACTGAGTTAAAGCTTATAAAATTCGTGGTCATTTGGGTTTTAAAAAGTTCCGTCGTTTTCTCAACTGAAGTCACCCTTTTTCATTTTGTATACTTGTTTGCCAGCACACACGGTTTCTTCTTGTTTCTTGAAGACCAGGTAGTGTTGTGTACAATCCACTGTTTACTTCTTTAATTTCTGTGTAAATGCAAGTTGAAATAATTTGATTCCACAAATTTGTGTGTTAATACAGCAAGGATATAAAGCTAATCAGTTTGAACAATTAGCTGATCTCTTAAATATTGTCCCACGGCAATAATAAATTTATTTAGTATTCAAAATTTCAATAAATTTTAAGACTAGAAAATTTTCCACAAAACTAATGGAATAAAGAAGACATCTAAAACAAACAATTAAGTCACAAATAAATACTGAAGATAAGGTCACAAGGATAACAAATAATACATAAGTTCTACATTTTATGGCATGAACTGTTGAATCAGTAGGTTATATGGAAAAATTGATTGTGCTCCAAACATGTTTTTATTTTAAAAATTGGGATTTAAGGATCAACTTAAAACAGTCAACTGGTCATATCAGGTCGATTTCCTGAACATTGCAAGAACTCTTTTATAGTTTGTTGATGATGTTGCACTTACTCCTCCAAATAGTCTCGTTTGCCGCATCAAGAATCTCAACATGTTCAACAGTTTCTCCGCTCATTCGCATACAGAAAAGTTCAATTTGCCAAGTTCAAATGAAAGCTATAGGAAATCTCAATGTAGTCTAAAAGCCATCAATTGTTAACTACCTTGTTCACGACCTCTTGCATGACATTTCATTTAACATGCATTTCTTTTACCTAACAACAGGACCTTTGTATGTTAATCATAAGTATTTACTGTTATATTTAAGCAACCATATCAATCCAAGAAGACACCATGAACAAGTATGTTAGTTATAAGTATTCACTTCATAAAGCTTGAAAAACAAAAGTATTAACCTTAAGCAGGATAGCATTCCCATCAAAATTTCAAAAACTTATATTAAGTTATAGTTGTAGAAATCAAGTAGGAATGTAGGATTTTGAGGCCATAATTACGAAAACTACAAACAGCAGTACTACCACCGAATTGCATAGGTCAAAAGGATGTAATAAAGAAGCAGATGTTACCCTTTTACTTGCAACAAATGGTTGAGAAAATCATCTTGAAGACCAGTGCCGATTGTGTTAATGATCACATCATTATGAGAATCTTAGTTGACTTCAATTCATCTGCTGCAATATAAGAAACTGCAATTGAGCTCTCTTAGCATTGCAAAAGACTAGGTGCCTTCAGTGTACCTGTGTTATTCAAATGCCAAAGCATTTTTTATAATTTTCTACGATTTTCAGGGTACTCAAGCACTTACGATCATCATTGTTGCTACAATTTTCTATCACAAACCATCCATCCCAAACATCATAGTTTGCGAAAGGGATCCCCAAATGAATTCAACCAGAGTCATTACAACAACTTCATCAAAGTTGCAAATCTATTTGATAAGAAATTTTCAAAATGACCTAGTTTAAGCCCAAAGCGTACACGTACATAAAAACGATGAAATCGATACTCACATATCGCATCAAAATCCGCATATGACAGATCCACAAGGAATTCAACAAAACAGATTGGAGTCGTAGTTCCACATTAAGGAGAAGATAATCAAACAATAGAAAAAAAGTATATATGTCCGCGAAGAGAATGTGAAAACGGAAAGTACCGTTTCCAATGCGAAGCAGCAGAAGCCGCAAGAGAAATTAGGGTTCCGGCGAGGAGGGCCGACGAAAAAAAAATTTGGACCATTTCTCGATTTGTGCGTGTCATCCTTGCGCAGGGGCCATGCTAATCTTCTCTGTATCGTTCCAATTTTATCGGATGTCCCCGAAGGGACGATTACCGCTGCCGGAGTCCGGCTTATGGAGCAACTACATATTCTTCTTGTGGTCGGTGTGGGACGAACTAAGTTTGTATGGTTGGATACGAACTAGTTGTCTAGTTCCACTGTTTATGATTTCACCAATCAAATCAAAATCATTTGAAATTATATTTTAACTTTTAACTTTTAAGTAAATTCTTAAGATTATAAAAATTACTTGTTTTCCCCTATTTATTAAGGAGATATAAAATTCATGCTTAAAGTAATCCAGTTTATTTTAAAAGTAAAATATTTCACTGTCACGTCCTTTATTTTTAATATTCTATTTTATATTTATAAAATAAAATTTTAATTTTAATCATCAATAAAATAAATTTTTACTTAACTATATATGAATTTGAAACTAGTATTTATTTTGAAATGATAAAAGTAACTACTTTTTTAACCTTTAGCCAACTAATTTTACAAGACCAAAAATCATTGTCAAATACAATTGAGCGATTTCATGACAAAAAAAATCTAACTCGACTCTTTATATGTTTTGAGGTTTTTTTGTATTTGGAGACAAAATAAAATTTAGCTCAATTAAATCCAAATTATTCAATAAAAGCTTGAGCTATTTGATGAAATATATAAAAACCTAATTCATAAATCTACATGATTTTGCAAAGCATGGTTATTAATTAATATTCTAAAAATGCCCAAAAAAATTATTTATTATTAATAACTTTTACAATACCAAAAGAACTCGTTCAAGGCTACAAAAATGAGAAAGAATTTCATTCCCTTGTGAATATGGATACCTTAACTTCACTAGTTAAGAACACTTCATAACTCTCTTTATTTGCTAATGATGAAGTCTAATACTTATCAAAAACAGTATAACTAGTGACCGGTGAATAGGTGTGCTTATTAGCGTGGATGGCATGCGTAAAGCAGGACCCCTGTTATTGGACGAGATGCCAAGGCACATCAATGCCAACAGGAACACCATCTCCTAACTTTAAATTTGAATGTTTTATTTATATATCTAAGTAAAAAATAATTTATGTGTTTATAAATTAGTTAAAATATATAAATAATAAATAAACATTATATAGAAATATAAAATATTTATTTTATATGTTTGTAAATTTATAAAAATATATAAAAAATAAACACACATTATGCAAACAATAAATGTTTGAAAAGTAAAAGGTAGTTAGAATATTTTATTTACCGTGACAATATATATATAACCTGTTAAAACATTAACCAAGATTAATTAGATTTAGTTAGAGTTTTTAATAACCTGTGAAAAACAAATCTAGATAGAATTCTTAATGAATCTAAAATCAAATAAGAAAATTCATTTGAAATTTTTAGTTCTAGTAAAGATGGGATAGGTAGAAATGACATTGTGATAGGTGTAAGAGCAAATTCATTGTGTGTGGTAAGGGAATAAATGTTATGTTACACAAGTTTAAAACTATTGTAATAAGGTTATTCAATAAAGATTTCATCTTAATTACATAACTTGGTTGTATATTAAAGTACGTTGCATAATTTAAACAAAAGTGACTTTATTAATTAGATAAATTAATCAAGTAATAAAATGTTGTTAGTTACTATCTTCTTCTTTTTACCGGATTCTAAATATGATCGATCTATTACATGTAAAAACAACATATATGCTTTCTTGATTTTCATTTTATAAACATATTTATTATAAATTTACAATCAAATAAAAACTTTTATTTATATTAAATTACTAATATTTTTTTATAACCTAATCCCTTGTTTTTTTGTTGACATTGGTCATGCAAATCTTCTTTGAATTGTTGTTTGACCAAGTTGCAAACTCCGTCAACATTCTTCCTAATTTAATTCCCTTTTGAGATTCTTTCCCACATGCCTTCCAATCATTTATTGATGCTTGTAATTCGTATTCATTTGACTATTTAAGTTAATTGTTTTTATTCAAAAAAGAAAAGGCTGAAAATAAGTTATTAGACACCAAACATCTAAAAAGAAGTAACTCCAAAGATATCCGAACCAAATTACAAAAACCAAAACACCAAGCAAAATTTTACATAAGCTAAAAGAACGAAGAAAACGAGTCTAAGTCAAACTCAACCCACATCAACCATCTATGGGCTTGACGACACCCACATAAACCAACATAACGATTTTTTACTTTTATTTCGATCCACAACAGAAAGTTAATTCTGAATGAAAAGGAATATATCTTCATAGATAACTTTTGCAAGATTATTCACTGGGGTAAAGATCACCTGGTTTCTCCAACTCCATAACGCCCAAGTAGTCATTAGACATACACCTTGGAACACTTTCTTTGACGTAAAACTTAACCTTGGAACACTTTCTTTGATGTAAAATTAACTATTTAAGTTAATTTCTTTAATTAAGTTGACTTTCATTATAAGTAATTAATTTACTTTGTTTTTGACTTATATTTTTCTTTTTTTGACAAACAAAATATGATTTCATTAAAAGGTCTTTAATTTGATAGGCAAAAATACAAACACCAAAATTCCAAAATCTCTCCAAGAAAGAAAAATAAATCTTAGAGGCTGGAACTACATCTATCACCTAAATCAGAATCAACCCCGTCGGTCTTGAGATCCATACTAATTGAAAATAAATGTATTTTTTTAAAAGAATTATAAAAGATAGTTTTTTGTTATTGATGGCATTTTTATAGATATTTTTAATGTAGACATGTAGTGATCAATAATTTCGATCTCCACAAAAAATTAAATGACAAGATTTATTTTGTTAAAATGTTATAAAAGTAATTTACGTTTGTATTTGGGGAAGCACATAATTTGTTACATTAAAATCATATATTAATACATTTCACATTTTCACTTATATATAAAGACATATGTAACATCCCGGATTTGAGCCTGGTACGTGGATTTAATTTACTGGCTCTTTATTTTAATATTATTGCGTTGTTCCAATTAAATCCCGTTTCGTGGATTTAACGTGTCGAAACCGAGTGATACGTGTCTCCGAGCTATTAATTAGCGGATTAATTATCTCCTTGAGTTCGTGGAGTTAAATGGGTCAATTTGATATTAATATTGAAAAAGTGATATCTGGTCCGGGTTAGTGGGTTCGGAGCCGGTTAAAGATGAAGACGTATATGTGTTGAGCTTCCTTATCCCTTCTCCCTTATCTTTTTGAGACAAAAACCCTAAGTGTGTGTGTGTATTTTCCTGGAGTTTCCACTGAGATTCAAAGCCGGAAGTGAAGCCAAGGGTGGTGAATTCAAGCTGTGTCTTGCTTTCTTGTTGATCACCTTGTGTTCTTGAGGTCTTGAAGGTAAGAATCCTTGATTTTGAGTAGCTAAGTGTTGAGTTATGTTGTGTTGTGTATGGGAATTGGTTTCTGTAATATATGAGGCTGTTGTATAGTAATTTCGTGTGTTTTTGGGCTGGAAATCGTGTAAAAAGGGGAGAGTTTCCCCTGGTTCAGCTATGGAGGTCGTAGAACAGAGATGAGTGCAGGCGAATGATCGCGGCGCGACGCGCAGGGGGCCGCGGCGCGACGCGCAGAAGGAATTGGGCGCGGCGCGAGTGCAGGGGCTTAGCGGCGCGAGCCGCAGCCTGCTGGGGAAATCCGAATTGATTCAATTGGAGAGGCTTGAGGCGATTAGTATGTCGGATTCCTTCGGGACATTGTCGGACTGAATTGTTTGGGGTTTTGGGTCTCGATAGGAATCCCATAAAAGAGTTTCGGGGATCGGTTATCCATTCGGGAATATGTTTCGGGTTTAAATTGATTGCGATAGTTATGTTTGATTTGAGTTGTGTGGCTATTGAGCTTGCGTTAATATGTGGAGTCCGTGGTGTTTACAGGTTCTAGCCGATCACGTGCCGAGCCGCATTAGAGTTTCGGATTTCCAAGCGAGTTTTGGGTAATTGGTGAGTACTCGAGTTCTTTTACAAATCGCGCGTAGTCTTTTACGAGTCAGTTATGTGATGTGATATGTGTATATGAGACAGAGATACGGCGCAGGTATGAGTTTCTCTACCCTATACGTGCTATATGTGTTTGAATTGCAGGTATCCGCGATATGTGATCGCGCAGGCTGACTGTCCCTAACCAGTCACGAGTTATGAGGCTGTATATATACGACAGTGATATTGCCAGGTCGCTCCTGTGCCTATTGAGTAGCTAACCGCTGCTGTGTGCGGCCTGTTAGCTGGGGAACGTGGTCCCCTTTTTTAGCAGAGATATGTGCTATGCATCGAGTTGCATATGTGTGCTGAGATATATGTGTTGTGTATGTTATGCGTGCTTACCTGCAGTGTCTAACCCTCGCGTACTCACGAGCTGTCCAGCTTATGTTTTCGAGTCTTCTGTGTGTGTCAGGCAGTCATACCGTGGGGCCGCAGCCACAGCCGCAACAGCCGAAGTAGGGATCGGGGCAGTTTAGAGCCGTGTATGCTGACTGTATTTTTGATGCTAGACTTTAGAGTTGTTATCAATACTCTGTTGTGTTTATGTATCAGTGTCGGTTATGAGACGATGTATGACTCTGTGTTAAAAGTTTTAATTAACAGTGTTTTCCGCTAATCCTGTGACATGTGCATTATGAGATGATTGCGATATTGCCACCTGTGTATTGTATTGACGTGGCATTTGTGTGAGAATTGTGGGTGTTACAACATAAACTAATCACCAAAAAAGACAAATGTTATTCAAGAATCAAGCTAGCGCAGGGGTGGGTTCAATGGAGAACCTTATGCATCGAAGAACCTTGGAGAACCACAATGCATCACTAGAAAAACTGAAATGCATCACGTAGAAATCGATGCATCACGCGGGAATTTGATGCATCACGTGGAAATAATGTAGAAATCGATGTATCACGCGAGAATTTGATGCATCACGTGGAAATAATGATGCATTACGGGGGAATTGTGATGCATTTGTGGTGGTGCATGGAGGTTCTTCAAGGTTCTTCGATGCATGGAGGTTCTCCATTGAACCCACCCACCTATATATATATATATATATATATATATATATATATATATATATATATATATATATATATATATATATATATATACATATATATATATATATATGTATATATATATATATAGGGGTGGGTTCAATGGAAAACCACTATGCACGTGAAAACCATGGAAACCTACGCAAACCGTCCGATTTGGTGCATTTAATGAAAAACGCGGTGGCATGATCATAAATAAGGTGATGCATCACGCGGGATTTTGATGCATCACGCGGGATTTTGATGCATCACGCGGGGAATTTGATACATTTGTAGTGGTGCAGTGCGGTTTTCACAAGTTTTCAGGTGCATTGTGGTTTTCCATTGAACCTCCCTATATATATATATATATACATACATACATACATATATATATATATATATATATATATATATATATATATATATATATATATATATATATATATATATATATATATATATATATATATATATATATATTATATATATATATATATGGGTGAGTTCAATGGAAAATCACTATGCACCTGAAAACTATGGAAACTTACGCATACCGTCCGATTGGGTTCATTTCATGAAAAACGCGGTGGCATGATCGTAAATAAGGTGATGCATCATGCGGGATTTTGATGCATTTGTGGTGATGCAGTGTGGTTTTCACAAATTTTCAGGTGCACGGTGGTTTTCCATTGAACCTCCCTTTCCCTTTCTCTCTCTCTCTCTCTATCTCTCTCTCTCTCTCTCTCTCTCTATATATATATATATATATATATATATATATATTGAGGTTCAACTGAGAACTTTTATGCATCGGGGCACCTCGAGACACTTTTGTGCATCGGATAATCCACCAAGGGTGCACAAATGGCATTTAGGGAAAACTAAAGACATGATAATTAATTTATTTCTAAAAATCATTAAATGATAATAAGGAGTTACATTTTGAATTAAAATCTCATATTAACTACATTCCTCATTTTCATCCTCATTTCTCTCTCTCTCTCTCTCTCTCTCTCTATAATCGTGTTCTTCATAATTTTTCTTTGATGATGATGATTTGAAGACGAAGATTAACGATGAATAACGATGATATGAACATGAACAAGAGAGGTAACCGATGATAATTATGAAGAACATGATGCATAGATGGATGATGAACGATGAATAATGATAATGCATAGATGGATGATGAACAATGACAATGCATAGATGGATGATAAACGATGAACAACGGAAAATGATGATGCATAAATGGATGATGAACAATGACGATGCATAGATGAATGATGAACAAGTTGAACATGATGCATAACTGAATGAAGAATATGAACGACAAACACGATGCATTAAAGAATGATGAACACGTTGAATACGATGCATATGAATTTGCATAGATAAACACGATTAACGATAAAATGAATCGATCTCCATCATCTTTTTTGAATTTGTGTAATTTTTTTAAATTTGGAAATGTATCAATTGAATTTATTTAGCATTTATTATTTGATTATTTGTTGAAATATTAAATTTAATGAGGTATGCACATTCCCAAAAATGTCCTTCTTTCTTTGTTTCTACAATGCACAAGATGCATAAAATTGTCCAACTATTTACCCTTTTGTCATTAATCTAATCCATACAATTTTTTGATCTAATGGATGATATAAGTACTTTTGTACCTCGATGCATAAAAGTGCTCAATTGAACCTCCCTATATATATATATATATATATATATATATATATATATATATATATATATATATATATATATATATATATACACACACACACACACACATATATATTCTGATAAAACTCTAGCTACAATGAATAGAGTTGGTAATCATATATATCATTGGTAAACAATTAGAGAAGAAACCACGCCAAAAGCCACCATTCAATGAGACAAAATATGCTGCAACCAGCGGCTTATAATTAACCACACCATTTCAGAGGCTCGCAAGCTAGCCATGTGCTTAAGGAATCAAACCTACCTACCTTTACTCCAATCATACACATATATATATTATCCCCACACTCCATCTACACACATATGTGTGTATATATATATATATATATATATATATATATATATATATATATATAGTATAGTACAATTGATCGAATTAATAACATAAGATCAATCGATCGATCACTAGTACTAGAATGGGTTTCCAAGATTTGATAGAAAGATGTGGGAAAAGTGGGTACAAGAAGCTTAGTGTTGGAAACAAGTCAAAGTGGAGTAGGAGTAGGAGTAGGAAGTGCGTACTGTTGAAGAAGATGAACGGGAGACTAAAGGGTTTTAAGTTAACGAGCAAACGGAAACTGAGGTGGCCATGGACATGGACTAGTTTTTGGATGACGAATAAGAGGATTTTGCGATTATGTTGTGATACGATGAACCGGTTGAAGTTGGACGATGCTATCGTATTTTCTTGTCAATGGGGACTTCCTGTTCTTTCTCATCCTACTTCTTCTTCCAAATCTACAAACCATAATATTTCTTTCTATACAAACCATGCTACTACTCTTGTATTTGCTTAAATTATATTCTTAATTTCTTTTTTTAACTAATTATTTACTTTACTTACTCAATTTATTAATTATATGTTTATCATATCATATAATATACATCTTGCATGGTTCTTAATTTTTTGATCCATTATATTCTTCTTTTTGGTTTGATTTTTAATCTGTTTGTGTTTAGATCAAAGATCAAGCAACATTCGTTTATACATTTTCTAAAATCAAGAGCAATTACTCAATTAATCTATAATTACTAATTGTTCGAAAACTATATGTTTGATGTTACCTTATTAGCTAGAGATATTTTATATATTTAACCATGTCAAAGATTTCGTTAATCATAATGCTAAAAATCATAAGATGATATGTTATATCAAATTCTATACTTTAAGCTTCTTAAAAAATTTCAAAAGTAATATGGTTTACATCATTTGTTTAAATAATATATAAAATAACAATTCCTCTGAACGTACATCATTTAACATAGATAATAATTGTACAATACCAACGTATTTTTTTTACATGTATCACTAGCCGGCTAGCCGCTAGGTACATGTTCTTCTATTTTTCATACCAACATAAAACCTAACTTTATTGGTATAAAAAACTTGATTCTATGTATAACTATTTGTATCATGTTGGTATAGAAAATCAAAATACATATATCATTTGTAAAAAAGGGTCCATGTATTTAATTTTAAAAAAATTATGTAGCATATCGATATATTTATAACGTCGTACAGCCACAACCTATGTTACACAAAAAAAATATCTTCTAAAAGAGTAATCAGAAAATACGTACGTTAAAAGTTGTGATTGGTTACCGTCACTTTTTTATTCCTTCTCAATACTGGCTCCTTCCCAATGAAACAATTGAGTAATAATTTGGATAACAAATGAGTATTTGAGAACTTTACAGGAATAAGAAAAAAAATTGAAATGCCTTTTGTTAATAACACAGAATTAAATAATTAAGCTATCTTCCTCTCACATTAAGAGGGATGCATGATTAACAATTTGAAGGTGTACATGTAAAATCTGCCGGTAGCTTTTTTTTTCTTTTTTGTTTTCAGTTTTCTCAATCATATTTCTCTCCAATCTACCAAAAACATACACGTTTGAGAGAACACTCTTTAGTCTTTTAGCCTTACTTGATGAGATTAACCCAATCATATCTATAATTATCAAAACAAGTGTAGAGAAGCTATAGAAAAAGAAATCCTCGTATCCTGACGCTTAATATCATTACATCTTGCAATACAACTAGGACCGCAAACACAAAAGCAAGCAAGGTGCCCCATGAAAAAGAAAAGTGCATCCAATACAAATTAAGTTTTATATAACCAGGCATGGTTCCTTTTCATAGTCTTGACACAAATCCAAGACTCTGCGTTCAAGGCTCAAAAGTCATATTCTCTGCCTCTTTTCGCACCGACTCAAACAGGACAGAAGATAAGTATCGCTCCCCAAAACTTGGGAAGATGGCCTGCGTTAAGTTGTTCATAAAATATCATCAGGTGAGCCATTGAGATAATAAGATTCTTTCATAACTCATTCTGACAGAAGAAAGCATCCCTCACCCTACTTAACCACCGAGATCAATATTTCAAACCTCATAAAATTACACATTTATTATGTTTTTAAATCTTTCCGTATTTTCTGGAAGAACAAAAATATTTCAAATAAATAAACTGACAAAACAGTATGCAAACAACCCTCACACCAATCAAGACCACTTACAAGACAAACCAAAGTTGGAAATATGGTGAAGAAACTTACAACAATCAGCTTTCCTGCACTTTCTGGCCTCTTTGCAATCTTGATTGCAGCTGCAGCCGCAGCCCCGGAAGATATTCCCACCTGCAACAATTGTAGCATAACATCAAAATCTCAATTAATTATCTCCAACAATTGTAGCATAACATCATAATCTCATTTTAAATGATAAGCTCTGTAATCAATAGCAGCATGAATGAAAGATGTGATACAATAATCACCAAGTAGTTTAAGAAGTCCACTGAGGCATATGTATGAGTAACTCTAACTTACAAGTAATCCTTCTTTAAGAGCAAGAAGCTTAGCAGTTTCAATGGCTTCTTCACTTGAAACCTAATGAACAACAAGAATAAATATTACTTTAATCAAAACAATCATTATAACAGATGCCCATTTCTTATTGTGGGAAAAGATAAAACCCACAAAGCAACCTTTACAAAAGCAATGGTGAAAGAAAGAGAGGATGAGTCTTACTTGAACTACTTCATCGATTAGATCAACTTCTAAAACACCGGGAATAAATCCAGCACCAATCCCTTGGATCTTATGTGGACCTTAGGCATTAGAAACATGATCAATAATGCAAAAATCTCCATAAATAAGAAGTCAATTGACACGAGTATACAAGTTTATTAAACATGATACAGATCAAAGTCACATAGATCGGGGAACGCTCTGGTACGGGAACGGGGATCGGGAACGCGGTTCGCTAATTTCTAAAATTCGGTACGGAGGGGGGTAGTCTCATTCCGGATCGCTTCGGTACGATGTACCATATAACTTGGTACGATGCACCCAATCTATATTAGTATTAATTTCTTATATCTTTTATATAAATCTACAAGTATCAGGTATCAACCAAATTACCAAACTTCATAATACATTAATATTAATACTTTCAAAATCTCAAATAAATATCTTGTAAACATACTTAAATGAAACATAAATAAAAAAAGCTCACTGCCTCAAAGTCTCAAACTCTCAAATTGAATATTAAAGGTTTTTTTATTAATTGATTTATTATGATAAAATAAATAATTATTAGTACAATGACAGCTCCTTTCTAAACTAAATTTGCTCCTCCTTTTTAGAAATGACGCTCCAGTCTTCACTACTTTCTAAACATAATAAATGATCTTTTTTAGGTTTTTTAAAAAATTGTGACGCTCTTCATCTTCTCTACCGCTCTCCCTTCTCCTTCCTTCTCGGCCGCCGCTCTCTCACTGGCCGGCCGCCGCCTCGTTGCTCTCCCTCTGAACATTATTGTAAGGTTTATATCTCTTTCTCATCCCGCTCTTTCCCCGTCCGGCCGCCGCTCTCTCCTGATTCCCGCCTAGGTCCGCCTTTCGATTTGGTTCGCAAAATATAGGACACTGGAACGCGATCCATGTGGCGTTTGGAACGCGATTGTACCGCGTTTCGGTACCTGCGATCCAGATCGCAGATCGTGGCCACCTGAGCGATCTATGTGACTTAGATACAGATGCTACCACTTTTCTTTAAGATTCATGTAATTATGATGATTGGCTTTGGGTAAATATTTGTGATAACTAAGCATCCCTGAACTGGTTGGTCTTGCTGGTGCATTCATATTACAGGAATCAAGGTGTTAAACAAATGTTCTATTTGTGATATGTTTCTTCCGAGTTTAGAAATGATGATGTACATTGGCATCCACTTTTATCTGGTAAGCTCTCAGCACAGGATTGTAAGCCTTCTGAGGCAAGGAAACAATTTGAGGAACAATGAAATAAAGTATAATTGTACTTACCAGGCTTTCCCCCAGATAAAATAGGACTTTCAGTAGGCTCAATGCCATAAAGCTGATGCCAAAAAATAAGTTAATTAATTAGAAGCATTCAGAATAGAAGAAATTAATGCATTGATGGAAGTATGGAACTCACATAAATAACATCACACATGTACTGTTTACAGAAGACTGAGGAAGTAAAAGTAAGCAAACCTTTATGTTTGGGTTTTGCTCTTTAAGATATTTCCCTGCACCTGTTATTGTACCGCCAGTGCCAATGCCAGAGACAAATGCATCAATTTTCCCATTTGAACCTTTCCAAACTTCCGGTCCAGTTGTTTCATAGTGGATCTAGGAAGTACAATAAGCAATTAGATTTGTACAATAACTACAACAAAATTGGTTAAAGAAAGATACCTTTGGATTGGCAGGATTCTCAAATTGCTGAAGAATATAAGCATTTGGTGTTTTAGCCAATATCTCCTCAGCCTTCGCAACAGCACCTTTCATTCCTTTGGCAGGATCTGTAAGGACCAGCTCAGCACCAAAAGCACGGAGAATAATTCGTCTTTCCAGGCTCATGGATGCAGGCATGGTGATGATGAGCTTGTAACCTTTTGCTGCAGCCATAAAGGCTAGTCCAATGCCAGTGTTACCACTTGTTGGTTCAATAAGGACACTCTTTAGCAATTACACAACAAAAGCATGTCAGATGAACTCAACTTTTGAGATTACTATGATAAGCAGCATCATATAACAATCATAAGTATTAACACTAAAATGAAGGTATAGAAAAAGAGTAAACAAAAGCCAAACATCTACATGACCAATGACTTTAAAACAAGAACAAGCAATCACAATCCTCAGGTAATAACAAGACAGTTCCTTTGGTCCACTTCATTTCATTTTTCATTTCCATGTACTGAGAACTTGTCTTACTCCAAGTTCACATAAACTTTAGTGACAGAAATCTCAAGAAATTTAAGTCTTAGGCTGCTTGAATGGTCTGTTGTCAACCACCTGCATAGGCATTTAGTGCCCCGGGATGCAGCCACCTAGAAGTTCTCCCCCTCCCCACAAAGCCCCCCCCCCCCCCCCCCCAAAAAAAAATAAATAAATAAATAAACCTGTTCCATCAACATTTTAACAGATTCCTCCAGGGATGCAGCACCTAGTTGATTTTAAAGGTAAAAACTTTTATGAAAGGAATAATATTTTATTTTTCAAGTTGTACCCATTAATTGCCTTGTCTGAGGGTGAAAGAACTAAGGTGGCGTTTGGTTTGTAGGATTTTAACAACTCATTTAGGATTTGGATTTGGATTTGGAAATCCTTCTATGTCATGTTTGGATAAAAACTAAAATGAAAGGATTTAGCTTCATTTAGGATTTCACATTCCACACTTCTCCTCATTTCATAATGCACTCACCCCCCTAATAATTTTAAAATCCTATCATTTTAGAATCCATCATTTTAAAATCATGCAATCCAAACGGCACCTAATAGGTTTTTGAAACCCTTTAGAGTAATTGTGTCGATAATACAATGAAACTGGTCATTAAAGCAAATGCATTAAAGCTTTTATTCTAACAGGTTTGATAATCTAATGTTAATTGTGCTTGATATACTTGGAGAACCACTTATGTGTCTGCTAATCACTACCCCAATCAGCCCATAGCTCCATTTAACCCTGTAGAGTAGCACTGAATCACTGATAATCACATATATATCCATCAGAAATTTTAAAATTGCACCATGCTCTTCAAGAATCTATCAGTGATGATAACAAACCTCTCCAGGGGTTATGAGCCCCTTTGCCTCGGCATCTGAGATCATGCTATAACCAATTCTGCACACCAGGGAACAACCAGATTATCATCAAATGCATACACAGGTATCACAATACACACTTAAATACATCACTCCCTCAAACGACCAAAAAAAAAAAAAAAAAAAGGTGTTGCAGTCTGGTTTCGAATCCAGGATTAGGACAAGGCACAACCTTTTTACACATCGATTTCTATTAGTCAATAGCTTTGTTTTTATTTGTTGTGGATATCAGATCACTTTCAACTTTATAATATGCATAAACAATTCAAAAGGTGATCAATCAGTAAGAATCTGGTAAGTACTACATTTAAAATATATATACACACATAACATAAAAACTGTAAGTGTTCCTATAAAATTAATTAAGAGAATCCTCTGGTAAACACCTGTCTTTAACACTAGAGCAGGGTTCCATCATTTCCAGTTTGGCTGCAATACTCCCAACACAGCCATCCACAACATTGTTGAGGTAAACTAACGGTGTGTTACCAATCAACTGCAGGTGTAAACAAAATTCCGCATCATTAATAAATTTAGCAAAATTGTTGCCATTACGATCCACAAACAAACACAAACTTACTTCGGTAACATTCTTAGCAATTGCAACCTTCCCTTCCGCCATTATTTCAGATATCTGAGTGAAAATCAAATACAATCAAAACGCTTCAAAGTTACTGATTTATCAAAAAAATAAAAAGCACAAACTTAAACAGATAGTCTGTGTGCTGGCCGGCATCGGCATATATATAAAAATAAATAGCGTGCTGCACCAAGAAAAATTAAAATTTTAATAATTCCATTATACAGACAAGAAATATCATATAATATCGGCCACGGATTCCTCGAAGTTGATGATCGCATTATTTTAATATTTATCATCGATAACGTTCAACGATAAGATTTTATTTGCAAATCAAATGTCGATTAGTGAAGATCGCCGATGAAAAGTCACCTGAGTTAACGGCGATAACAAGAAGAAGCTTCGGCGAAGAGGCCTTGTAGATAGATATGATTAAATATCAGGGAATTGTGTAGACGAGATTGAAGATCGATCAACCTACGAAAGTCAAAACACGTTACAACCAGGCGACTGAGAGAGAGCTGAGAAGTGAGAACAGTCTAGAATCTAGAAAAAGAAGTAAACGGTCTAAAACAATCCCTCAACTATTTGGTCAATATAATTTCAGTCCTTTTACCAGTAATAAATTCGAAAACCATCCATTTTCCGAATCTTGGCTTATATCATGGAAAAATGCATGCAAACATGGGCGGACATGACAACGGGCTGGGTTCAGATCAAGAAATAGAAATCCCGTCCCCATTTAAAAAAAACTACGGGTATTAAAAGGGATCTCCATTGGGTACGCGGGAAAACCCGCGGAGAATCGGGGAAACCCTTTTAATAAGAGAGTTTATGATTAGCAAAGTGAGGGATATACGTATAGAAATGCCATTAAATTATTTATTCTCGTTTTTTTGTCCGACCCGGCCAATCCAAATAATTAAAATATCCAATTTGTAGGACAACCTAAATTGTACAATCAAGGACCCTGATTTTCGGTTTTCCACTACATGCAAACTATATCCAAGTGCATATCTCGATTTAGCTGTGTGATGACAACATAAAGGGCATCAACAAATGCGTTACCGGCAGAGCCGGTCTTGACTATTTTAATGCCCTGAGCAAGATTGAAGAAAAAAATATTTTAAAAAAAAATTAAAATGCAACAAACTTTTTATAAGTAGCTCACGTCCCCCCCCCCCCCCCTCTCTCAGGGCCGGCCTTATCGGCCTCAAGAATCCATGAAGGTTTAATCAAATTAAAATTCTTCAAATACAAAGAGCAAATGAACTTACAGAGGAAAACAAAAACTTAACACTGAAAACATCCAAATGAATAATAGTTAGATGATGCAATTTTCATCTCTAATATTGCATGTTATATTGTTATGGCTATTGCTATAATTTAAACAATGATATTTTCAATACCGTTATCAAAAAACTATGCGAGAAAGAGAGATGTGTTTTTAGCATCAACAATTGTAAAACCCTAGTTAGAGGAGCAAAGCAAGCTACACATGCTGATTATCATGTGGGACAAGCTTGTAAATACGTTATTATTGGTATATAAATTTAGACAAGGGATATAAATAACAGAATTATAAATTAATTATTTTTTAGATGTTACTACTTTATCCATTCTTATATAAAAAGTTTGTTTGAAAAATAACTATTTTTTAATATATTGATAAAATAAATAATGTGCTGACATATTATTTCATAATTAATGTTTTGGTAGAATAAAACTTCCAATTAAGTCATAACATGTGTCACTCCTAAATCTCTCTAAAATTTCAATTTCCTGGTCCTTTTTTTACTATAAATATCTACTTTTAATTTTCGCTAACTTATTATTAAGAAAAACATAAAGTCTATTTGAAATCCATTCTTATATTAGTTAAATTCAACTAAAAAGGAAACATTTTAATAAACTTAATATATTCCAATACTAGCTAAAAACTAAAATTATTTTTATACTAAAAATTAATATTTCATGTTAAAACATACAATTATTTTCTTGTATAAATATGATATATATCAGCGTAAAATAATTAAAGATTGTTGTATATATGACCTATAAATTAAAGGTTGTTTTTTTAAAAACAATGATATTCCACTACGATCTTTAATTGGAAAATAAAAAAATTTGTTATTGTATAATATTTTAATTACGTTGAAAGTTTATGGGGATGATTCACCAAGCTCAATTATGAGTTTAATTTTAACCCTACACTTCCTAAAAAGATATCTAAATGAAGAAATTGATATAAAATTCCAAATATGAATAAGACGTATGTATAGTCAAATTGTCAATGTACCAATTATTTCTCATTCAAGATTATGACGCTTTCTGTACAAAGTACAGAAGTTTAAATGGACGGGAATACGTGATGGGTCGGATTATGTATTGGTCCAATTAAATGGAATACCAGTTAAAACAAACCATTCCTACAACGGGTAAAATGGGTGTCTTTTAATGATTTTTATTTTATATTATATATATATATATATATATATATATATATATATATATATATATATATATATATACAAGGTTAATATTTATGTATAACATGGTTTGACTTATAACAACATTTAAAAATAAATATTTATAATATATAGAAAAAATAATAATTATAAATTACAGTGTATATAAATTGATTAATTAATTGTTAAATCAATTAAATTAAAATTTAATAGAGTGAATTTGAATTGACTTAAATTATTATAATAAATGATATGAAAAATTAATAAATGACAAGTAACAAATTTTTTTAAGAAAAATGACAAATAATATTTTTTTATTCATTTAATGGTATTTATAAATTATAGATATTATATCACCAGTCTATTAACTAATATACAACATGGGTTATCAGATTTTGTCAAGATCAAGATTTTACCTAAAATCGAGATGTTAACAACTATTTACTCTTGTATGGTATTATAGTTTTCAATGTTGTAATATTTTTATAATAATAAATGATGATAATTACTTTTTTTGATTTTATTAAACTTATAATAAACCAAAACATCATGATTATAATGTTAATATACATATAAGTTCAATTTTAATTTTCAGCGTTTAAATTTTTTAAAAATAGATTTTGAAATTAAATATCTTTACAGATTTAGATGGAAGTTAAATTTTGTGTTAATTGCTAAAAATAAATTTGTGCATTTTTAGCATTTATAGCAACATTATTTATTATTTATCATTAATAACATCAACTTTTACATTTTTTTTTATCATTTATAGCAAAACGTAAAAAAGTTGTTGCTATAAATGATAAAAAGAATACAAAAGTTATTGTTATGTATGACACAAAATACAAAAGTCAATATTATTATATAAAACAATACAAAGTTGATACTATTAGTGATAAAAAATAAATAATGTTACTATAATTGATTAAAAAAATCAAAAAATTGTTACTATTTTTAGTAATTGTCCCGTTAAATTTTATATTTAAAATTTAATGCAGTGATGAATGGGAAAAATGCAGAGTTTTTAGGGAATCAACAAAAATCAAATTTAATATCGATAATATTATCTTTTAATTTAAATATTATAAATTACAATTAAATAATGTGGTATTGTGAGACGATGTCAAGTGACTATTTTACAGTTTTATCCAGTTATTAGTATTTATTTGTAGAACTTTTTCTCATTTGATCAATGAGCTTTCAATAAATCTTTAAAATACAACATTTGGCCTTTTATGTCTTTGATTAATTTCATTAATAAATATAAAAGACTTAAAATGTTGCTATAACCATAAACCGATAAACGTAACAATTTTAAATTTTTAATTGACTTAAAAATCTTAAAAGATACAAGATAAAACAATACTCGAAACAAATTAACAAAGTTTGTTCATACCTCTATGTTGGAATCTACACTTTAAAAGTTCTCATAAGTTCATCATCATAAAAATCAACTCACCTGAACATGTAAAATAAATTAACGACTTGTAATGAATGTATTTGTCTATTTGATAATCAAAGATAAACATAAAAAGTAAGGAACATTTCTATAAAATTTGTAAAAATACATGTGTATGACTCGTGTTGGAGCAAAAGCAGAAGATCCAATTCCAAATATCAAAATCCATGATTTGATTCACCACCTTAAAATTATTAAAAATTAATTAATTAAATGACACTTGGGTAGTAACAGACATAAAAATATATAACTGAGAAGTAAAATAAAATATTTGTTGTTTCTTCTAGCCAACCTCGTTAGTTGTTACTTCTTTCCTCTAGGGTGAGCATGCGGCGGTTCAGTTCGGTTCTTGATCGAAACCGAACCCAAACCAAAAATTTTGTTTTTTAAATGGAGGAACCGTTCAGTTTCGGTTTTTTCGATTTACGCCCGTGGATTATTTTTGTTTTTGGTTTTTGGGTTCAAACCTTACAAATCTTGGACCTTTTCATTCCTAAAATTGAGTTTTTCCTTGCTAAAGTTAAACACTATTGATAAATCATCAAAACATAATTGCTTATGTTTGCATTCTCTAGCATTAATAGCTTTCAAACTTCGATGGTTTTAAATGATGAACGAACGACCTTCACCAAACAACAAATAATGAACGATCGAGAAGAATGATATTTGAAATTCTCGTAGGAGGCTTCGTCGGTGATCAGGGTCGTTCCTATCGTTTTTGGGGCCCGGGGCAAAAATTTATAAAAGACCCTCTAAACATGTATGTATATATAACATTTAAAAATTAAAGGAAACAATCATGTAAATATGTACGTAAATATCACAATAGTAAGCTACTAGTATTAGTCTAGGTATTAGAGGAAAAAAAAAAATTTGGGCCCCATTGGCTGTTGGGCCCTGGACAGTAGCCCATGTTGCACACCCCAATGGGCCGGCCTTGTCGGTGATCGAGAAGAATGAAGACTGACACATATGCGCCACCTCAGATCTTTTTACCATATAGCGCCATGTTGCCACGTGGATGTCACGTAAGCAAGGTAACTCATTGTAGTAGATAGCACACTAACTTCGTGAGTTTGTTGTTGGGGGGGGGGGGGGGGGGTCTTTTGCGGTAACAAAAACGGCTAAGGGTCTTAATCGCAAACATGATCTAATTTTTTTAGGTTTTTGCATAAATTCCTCTAAAATTTTTACGTTTGGGGTGTATGATATTATGAAGTCTAAAAGGGGTATATAAGAAATTTTTTTAATTAAAAAACAATTAATTCTAAACATTAAAATTCCTTCTTATTTTCATAAAATAAATATCATTAAAATTGTAAAACAGTGTTATAAAAGTATAACAAAAATAGGAAATGATGGTGGATCCACAATCTGTTTAGAAGATAACTGTTTATATTGTTTGTTAAGATGACTTAATCATTTACCTTTTTAAATTTCGGGTGCTTAGCTATTTAAGCAAAATATTTAGAGATCTAACAATTTTTTTATAAAGTTCAAGGACTTAAGCATTTACTTATATAAATTTTAGGGACTTAAGTTCCATCATTTTTACAAATTTTGGAGATTTAATCATGTAAAAATAGTTTAAGGACTTAATTACTTATTTGTAATAAACTATAAAGTTTAAGGAGTTAAATTAAAAATATACTTTAGGAACTTAATACTCAAAATGTGATAATTTGTAGGGGGTTTTTTTTTTTTTTTTTTTTTTTTTTTTGAATTCTAGCTTAGAAAAATGTTGGATTGTTTGGCGAAGAGCTTTGAATGCTTCAACTTTTGATTTATGAAATCAAATTCTAAAGTTTCGTTTGGTTGATGAAAACTTAAACTTTTGACTCAAAAATAAAAGCGCTCAGAAGCCCTTTTATGATAAACTACTTTTAAAAGAAGATTGAGTTTTTGGTCAAATAAAATTATTTTTTTTACCCTTATAATAACTATAAACTATAACTTTTAGTTAATATTAATAGCATTTTATGTCATTTAATACTAAAAGCTATAGTTATAACTACTTTTACCTAACACGTTTATAAAAACTAAAGTCATCAGCTCTAAAAAGATTTAGCTACTAAAAGCTCCAACAGCTAAATGTGTCAAAAATACCTATTGTGCAGCTTTCTTTTTTATGTTAAAAGGGACATCACCATCTTCATTATATACGTGACGAATGTTTTAATGTGTTTATGAAAAAGATGACAAGGTTAGAATAAAGATCACATCATTCTATCTGTTTTTTTATTTCCACCTAATTAATTTGTTAGAAGATATTGTTAAACTGTCATTCTGTATTGGTTCACAACTCTATCTATTTAGAATAGTTTCATAACATACTAGGTTATTACACATGTATTACATGAGTTTTTTTAGATATTGATATTTATATATATGTATAATATAATAATTATATGAATAATAAAGTTTGTTTAATTTTAGTTATATAATAATTATATGAATAATAAAGTTTGCTTAATTTTAGTTAGTTAGTTATTAAATTAATCTATATTAGATTTACATAGATTTGATTTGCTTTAAAATTTAAAAATAAAATCAGTAAATGACGTGACAAAAGTAGAGAGCGACACGTGACAAATTAAATAAGACCATGCCATGTGACATTTAGTTACTCTTTTAATAGTATAGATAGATTATACACATACATTGTTAGCCTTTGTAAAGAAGCCATTTAATTATTTCAAATACAATGAAAGATGATATTAGTCATAAATGGACATTTATTGTTCGAGTTGATTTTCACAAAACAACACACACATGACACATAGAGAGATCGATCTAATGCAACAATAATATAGCTACCATGAAACTATAGAATAGGAGAATCAACAAAGACTAAACAAGATATATCTAATGAACATTGTTATTTTATCGACGTTTACTTAAAGGAGACTAAATAGAGGTTCGTTATTCAAGTTTGGTAAACGTGCATTGCACACGATGGGGAAATATCCCCGTTTTCAAATAGTTATTCAGATTCAATTCCATCAAAGAATCAAACCGATAAACAAAATAACATAAATATCAGAATTTTTTGATTTATGAACATAATAAAAAGACATCAAGAAGATATAAAAACAAGTGGAGTTTGATTCTTATCTTTATACCACGTATCAATCAAACAAAAAAAAAAAATAAATAAAAGCTCGATTCCATATTTGTACCATTAAATCAATGTGCAAAAGGATTCACACACGTACATGAACGAAAAATAGGTATTAAAAAAGATATAAAAAAACAGGCATGAAGGCGATCAATAATTTGATATCACAAGAACAGCCTTACCTACACATTTTTCAATTTTCATGGAACAATAACAACCAGTAGGTTATAATCCTGTCGTCTCTCTCCACACAACTTCACTATTGTTATTATCATCATCAATTATCAACCTCATTTCTCTCCAACGATCGAACAAACGAACGTAGTGATGAATGGTGCACCTGCTCTTGAATCAGATCAAACAGAGTTTGTGGAAGTAGATCCTACAGGAAGATACGGAAGGGTAAAAAACCTCTTCCTTCATCATTTCGGGTTTTTTTTGTCTTTCATGATTTGGTTGTTGTTAATCACTTAATTAAACATCGATTGAAGTTCAAAATTTTTGTTATACAGTATAATGAGATTTTGGGCAAGGGAGCTTCAAAGACAGTGTATGCATTTCTTTAAATTTTGGGCATTTCTTGGTATATGTAAATTTAGGGTTTTTTTTTCTTAAAAAAAAAATGAGATTTACGGACTGGTTGTTTTGCAGTTTTAGGGCTTTTGATGAGTACGAGGGAATTGAAGTAGCCTGGAATCAGGTAAAGCTTTATGATTTTCTACAAAGTCCTGAAGATCTTGAGAGGTTGTATAGTGAAATTCATCTGCTCAAGACCTTGAAACACAGCAATATTATGAAATTCTACACTTGGTGGGTTGATACGAGCAACAGGAACATCAATTTTGTCACCGAGATGTTCACTTCTGGTACCCTTAGACAGTACGTTCATTCTGTTTTCACATCTGTGATTTTGTTAATGCTTTAAATCTATAACTGTCATCAGCCGAACTTACTATATATTGATTATATATATATATCAAGAATGGGTATTATTACGAGGAGATAGAATGTGTATTTGATCAAATGATTTTTCTGCATACAAGATTGTGGTGTTTGATTATAATTAAAGTGGTGGCTAAGGCTATAGCTTTGTCCTTTGTTCATGCTTGTGTGCCGCTAGGTCTGTTTGCAAAATGCAAAGAACTTTACGTTGCCTGCTTTTAGGGGAGTTTGGATGTGCATTTCAAAAGCAAATATTGCAATTTGATGGATAAGAATCATATAATCTGATAATATGACAGTCAGTTGATTAAGGTTAGGGATATGCAACTACGCAAGTAATTTTGCTTTTATATTTTTATAATGAGGTTTCTTACCACAACTTTTAACCTATGTATCCAAATTTGATTCTTTTGTCTCTAAATAACCATAGGAATCAGCCAAATCATATATTCCAATCATGTTTACCCAAATACTTTTCTTAAACGCACATCC
Source organism: Centrapalus pauciflorus (assembly GCA_020465985.1). Taxonomy (NCBI): domain Eukaryota; kingdom Viridiplantae; phylum Streptophyta; class Magnoliopsida; order Asterales; family Asteraceae; genus Centrapalus; species Centrapalus pauciflorus. Next base: position 370,601 of record JAANYP010004361.1, read on the forward strand.
AAACACCCCCTTGGAAGCGGTGATAGATTGTGTTATGATCTCTAATGTGTTACAATCTAGAGGATGGGCTCAATTGTCATTGGCTAAATGTTTGATCAGTAATCGCTGCCTCTTAAGTCTTAAGTAAGCATGATGCTTATTGTTATTAATTTTTGATTAGGTATAGACAAAAACACAAGAGGGTTAATATAAATGCAATCAAGCATTGGTGTAGGCAGATCTTGAAAGGCTTGCTCTACCTCCATAGCCATGACCCACCGGTGATTCATAGAGATCTTAAATGTGACAATATTTTCGTTAATGGTAATCAAGGAGAAGTCAAGATTGGTGATTTGGGCCTAGCAGCTATCCTCCATAAATCTCATGCTGCTCGTTGTGTCGGTAAGTTTCCTACCGTTGATACAATCAGAAACTCTGTAACCTACACAACTTTCATAAATATTCAAGGTTTCATTTGTATTATGAATGCATTAATTGTAGGAAAGATATCCTAATAGGCTTCCATGAATGTAGGGTCACACTATTAATATGCCCCAACATGTGACACATGGTATTCTAAAGCATAAATGGGTTAATGTCTTGAGCTCTAATGCGATGAAAAGATCCTTAGTGGCTTTCATGACTAAACGAATAGCCTATTAGGGAACCCAACATCCTATCCATGGATTGTATATATTGATGAATTAATTGAATATAACATGAGACAAATGTGCCACTTATGGTAGTGCTTACCTGAATAGGAACCACACAAGTTTACTGAATAATATTAAGTAATAACAAATGGTGGCGGTTACCTGTTTTTTGAGAGGTCAACCAACAACAACAAATCCCGATCCCATGCTGATGGGATAGTGGGAGGTGGATGTTGACAGTCTTGCCCCCATCGTGGGTGGGCGACTGCGTCATGGATGACCTCCGGTATTGCAATATAAGATGGCACTGAAAAACTTGCATGCGAAAGATAAAAACAATTTGCAGCCTGTGACTGCTAACAGTAGTAATCATAAGGAGTGTATAGTCTGGAAAACACCAACATTAATTAGCATATTATTTAAGCATGTAGTCTTGTGAGGTCAACCATCTCCCTAAAAAATAAAAATGTCTAATATTACATAGAATCTCTACCAAATCTAATCAAGCATAATGATGGAAATATTTCTAGCTTTATGCCTAATATTTGGTTTGTAACATCATATCTAATATTACCCTTTTTTGCAGCCTTTCGTAAGTATGGAAAGGGTTACATCTTACAACCATGTAAAGTGACCATTTTAGTCCCTCTCACTTTTTATTAAATTTAAAGTGACCATGGTATTTTTTCTACCTAAAGTTCCAAACTTCACTTTTTTGCTTCACATATGTGAAATTTAGGTGCTTAGGTAGAAAAAAGGAGTGAAGTTTAGGGACTTAATTGAATATAATAAAATTCATTCAAGTGTAAAGAAGACCAAAGTTTAGGACCTGTATGTATAAAAAAGTATAGTGGCTTTGTGTGACTACTGACTACAACCACAGTTGAGGGACTTCATCACTTCAATGGAAAAAAGGAGTTGAAGGATTAAAATGGACATTGTTTTATGGTTTGTTGTTTAAGAATAGCAATGGCCAGTATAGAAATACTATAGTGACTATGGAGATACATAAATTCCTTGCTCAATAAACAACCCTAGGGTAAATCCTTTATGTGGATCTAACCATGCCTACTTGTGATATATTTGTCATAATTGCTAACAAATTAAGTTTCATGTTGATGGGCTCACTAGATGTGGGATCATTTTTCAGGAACTCCGGAGTTCATGGCTCCAGAGGTTTATGCCGAGGAATACAATGAATTGGTTGACATTTATGCATTTGGAATGTGCATTTTGGAAATGGTTACCTTTGAATATCCTTATAGCGAATGCACCCATCCTGCTCAGATCTACAAGAAAGTTATTTCTGTATGAACTTGTAATATTGTATCTCCCATTTTTCTATTGAATTCAAGTCAAGATCCGAGCGAGAATTTCACTAACACGTTGTTTCTCCAAAATAGGGGAAAAAGCCTGATGCTCTCTACAAGGTCAAGGATCCTGAGGTTCGAAAATTTGTTGAGAAATGTCTCGTTACGGTTTCTCACAGACTTCCAGCAATTGAGCTACTTAAAGACCCCTTTCTCCAGCCTGATGACTTTGGATATGATTTGAGGTCAATTGATAATTGGAGAGATTTTGATGGGATAGATCTCATGAATAGTGATCATCATAATGGTTATCCTATTGACCACTCAAACGATCTTGGTTATGAACGGGAGACGGACTTGGATTATCAACAAGGTGAATTTGCAAATGAAAATGGACTGTTCACAACTCAAGAAAATGACCATCTTGGAGACGTAGACATTTCTATCAAGGGAAGGAGAGAAGGAGACAATGATATCGTCTTGAGGCTAAGGATTGCGGATAAAGAAGGTGCGCGCGTGTGTGTAATGTGAAAATAAATATTCCGGTGGGGCCCACCATTTTCATTTGATCTCCTCTCTCTCTCTATATATATATATATATATATATATATATTCTCTCTCTCTCTCTCTCTCTCTCTATATATATATATATATATATATATATATATATATATATCCTATGAGAGGTCAAATATTGTAAGGAAATGTGAAAAATGTTTGAACGAAAACTAGATATATTGAATCATTTACCATTTGCTTTTAAGAGCATTTGGTCATTTTGTCTATGATTCAACACTTGTTGAATCATGAACAACAACAGATAACACGTAGATTCAACATATACTTTTTTTTGGTTCAACATTCCTCGCGTTTCCACACACACACACACACACACATATATATATAGGGGTGGGTTCAATGGAAAACCACTATGCACCTAAAAACTATGGAAACCTACGCATACCGTCCGATTGGGTGCATTTCATGAAAAACACCGTGGCATGATCATAAATAAGGTGATGCATCATGCGGGGAATTTGATGCATTTGTGGTGGTGCAGTGCGGTTTTTACAAGTTTTCAGGTGCATGGTGGTTTTCCATTGAACCCCCTCTATATATATATATATATATATATATATATATATATATATATATATATATATATATATATATATATATATATATATATATAATTTATTTCCCTTGGCCTAATTTTTATCAACTTTTGAGTTGACTAAATAGTCGCCTTTTTTCGTGGATGAATAAATATTGCAGGCCGTGTTCGGAATATTTACTTTTCATTTGACATTGAAGCGGACACAGCATTTAGTGTTGCAAATGAAATGGTTTTTGACTTAGATATTGCCAATCAAGATGTTCATAAGATAGCGAACATGATCGATGGTGAAATCTCTTGCTTGGTGCCAGAATGGCAAAATGGGTTTGGTGTATCAGAAGAAAGTAATCAGTTTGACCAGAATGGCTGCTGTTGGAATTGTGCTTCAAATGGCTCTTACAATCCCACAGAAAAGAAACTTCAAGTACCTAAATGTTCAAGCCACCGTTGTGCAGCAGTACATGGCCGCTTTGAAGAAATAACATATCAAATCGACATTTCCGAGCAATGCATCACAAATGGTGCACCAGTGGTCTCAAGCCAATCAGATGGCTCACCTGATTCTGATAGTTGGGTGCAACACGATCAACCTGAACTTGGATCGGACCAGTATCAGTCATGTCCAGAAGATGAATCAGAGGAATCAACAGCAAAAAATTCACCAGCTTGTGATTTAGCAGATGATTATGAAAACGAGATTAGACAGGAATTAAGGTGGCTCAAGGCCAAGTATCAGATGCAGCTGAGGGAGCTTAGAGATCAACAACTAGGACTCGCATCAATATCGGCTATTGATTCCAGTATGAATTTAGATACAAAACTACATCTGAAAGAAACAAAAAACGATGATGATCTGCCCTCGCGCACTCATTTCTATCCTCGTTCTTCCAGCGATGCGCAAAAGGTGGCATTTAGTGGTCATATGGCAAACGGCAAGGGTTTATGCACAAGGGAGTTGCTTCCTCAACATCTTCACAGGGCCACTTCCCTTCCAGTTGATGCCATCGATATTTGATTTTCTTATTTATTTAGCAATGTTCTTTTTTTTTTTTTCTTTCTTAACTTAGAGATACTCATTTACCAATTTTTATTAATCTCATAAATGAGGTGGTTTAGTTGTAGTAGTATGTAGTTGAAAGTTGAAACAACTTCTCCATGTACCATTAAGAGTAATCAAATTTTTGATTGGGAAACAAATTTTGCATCAAGATTCTTTATGTTCTGATATTTTTTCAAAGGATCTACTTTGATATATGAACATATTATTAATGCTGGTAGTCCGAAAATATGTGATTAAAGTTCTCAAGATTGTCGTTAAACAGACAATTAAAGTTTTAAACAAGTTTAAAAATATTTATATCATTATTATTAATTTAAAATTTTATAATATAGTTATGTTGAAAGTTTGTCAAGCTATCAATCTGATAATTAGTTGAGCTTGAGTTTGGATTGACTTTTTTACAGCCCTCTTAAAAGCATAATATTATATGGTTTGAAAGTTGAGATTAAGGTACGATATTTTTTTATAATAATTTTAAAGAGATGTGATGACACTTTTCTAGATTTCAGTCTTGTCTTCACCCGTCACAAATAAATAAATTGATCACAAAAGATCTTTAGTTATTAAGCAATCTTAATATCATAAGTTAATTATAAATTATTAATTCAACGACCTTAATCATGTAAATATGTAATGTGTTGTCAAATATATTTTACAATCAATTTATATAATTTATAATATACTTATTACAATAATTATAATATGGCTTTCGGACACGCCCATAAAACAACTGAAAATGCTTTCCTTTCATGAGTTGCTCAAATATTCAAATCACGTTTGATGTGGTCCAATCAACAAATGAAAATTTTTAAGTTTATAAGTTTGATTAGTTGTTTTCTTTTAATGTTATTGATAATGATATAAAGATTGATATAGAAATGTAAAGATTAAAGAAAACCTTCATTTTATTCCCATCATTTAATTCTTTCATCTTAATAAAATTTAAAATACAATTTTTCTTTTTCATTGATAAGTAGTTTTTTAAAAAGTCTTGTAATCACATACGATTTCATTTGGTTCATTCTACCATATCAGATGCATCATTCTCCACCTGGTATTAGCTCCATGTATTTTTAAGGCCTTAACTTTTATTTTATCATTTTTATTGTTCAATTTTGTAGTTAGTTTTGTATCCACACGTAACTTGTAACATATTTTAAAAGTTTGTTGTAAATAAAAATATAATAGTGTTGTAAGTTCATGTTAAGAGTTTTTTTTATAGATATTTTCATAATATATTTAAAAAACTATTATTTTTAAAACATGTATTTGATAGCATTTCAATGATCCATTTCACTCAAATACCAAATATAACATGTATAATTTTTTAATACTAATTTTTTTTATTTATTATTATTTATCAAAAATAAAATTAAAAAACTTTTAATCATTAAATATCAAATAAATTTGCAGTGTTTATACTTACCAAACGAGCCAGCTTCGATATAAACTTTAAATCAATCATTCTCAATTATCTATTCTATCTATACTATTAAAAGAGTAACTATACTCAACTCTCATGAAGCCACGTGTCATCACCATGAATCGACACGTGGCATTTATAGTTTTAAAAAATATTAAATAAATTCAACTCATATCTATCCATATCTAATATAATCTACTTTTAAATTCAAATCAAATCAAATCCAACAAAATATAATACTCAAATAACTTATTACTTATAATATAATATAATAAAAGTTTAAAATATTTTAAAAAATAATTACAATTCATGCGTGCGTAGAATTATACAAAATTAATAGGTTATAATAAATAATAATAATAATATCATTATTACATATATTTGTTTAAAAATAAATTATATTTTTAAATTTTAGTTTATTATATTTTATATATATTAAAAATATCCGCGTAATACGCGGGTAATAAACTAGTTCATATATTATAGTATAGTATAGATACTAATAAACCTAATTGTTAAATTTAATTTAGTAGATTATATATTATATAAAAGATAGAGGAATTGACGTAAAAAATCTTTATGTTGGATCATTTTTACAATTAAAAATTCGAACAATTTTTCATTATTAAAAAAAAATCCATTCGAATCATTTATTTGAACGGACCAAAATTATAACCCAATATTTAAATTTAAAAAAATATATTTGAAAAATAAAAAGAGAGAGAGAGTCTGGTGAGATGTGAGCCCAAGGCCAATGGGAAAGAAAGATGCATAAATTGGACCGGGTGGCAATGGAGAAAAGGGGTTTGAAGCTTATACATCATCATCATCATCATCATAGATTCATACACTATTTCAGGAACCCCAATTTCACACTCGCGTATCTCTTTTTACGCACAACTCGATTACCTTTTCCCTTAATCGACATTTTACTAAACTTCCTGGTAAGAAAACCTACAATTTCCCTCTTCTACCTTTTCACTTTCGATCTCGTTGTGTTATTTCAATTCGTCAGCCCTAGATCTGTAGAATTTTCTGCATGTTATGTTGATTTGACAGAATTAGGGCCATCTGTTATTTATTTTCGATGAGATGAAAGAGGTGGGGAGATCTATGCATTCTGGAGATGTAGTAAAGAAGAAAAGCTCTTCTGGATGTTTAATTATAAAAAAGAAGGTAGTAGACGGCGTTGGGGGAGGTAAAGGGTTTAGTGATTTGGCATCAAGGAATTTATTCAACTCCGCTAAAGAGAAAAAAAGACCTCGAGTGATCAGGAGTGATTCTGAATCCAGTGATGAGTTCACGGACTCGTATCGCCGGAATTTTGATAAGTTACACAATGGTGCTATTTTTAGTAATAGGAGTTTTATGGAAAATAGAGAATTTGAGACTGAAAAAAGGGTAAATAATGGGTTTGAGTTTGATGACCATGCTGGATTCCATGAGAGGAGAATTAGGAAGGATGTTAATGTTTTTAATCATGGGTTGAAGTTACATTGGCCAAGTGGGGATCAAATGGAATCTGGAAGTGGCAGTAGTAGGAGGATTGATGATAGGATAACGGGCTTCGTTCATAATAGTAATAGGAGTACTAGACCTATTCATGGCATCAAAAGTCGGCATGAGACAGAGGATGATGAATCCCACTTACCACTTCCGTTATTGAGTGAGAAATACCGAGGAGTTTCTGATGAACCTATTAGGTTGCAAGGGAAAAATGGTGTTTTGAAGGTGATGGTTAATAAGCATAAGCAGATCGGTGTTTCACATCAAGCTTATGCTCCTGCAGAATCTAGGCAGGCAATTCTCAAAAAGAAACCGTTGAATGTGTCCCATAAAAGTCATGATCATTGGGAAGGTGTTGGTAGACTGGGTTCCATGTCTGAAGGTTCTAATCAGAAAAAAATAACTGCTGAGTCTTCATTGTATTCTGTTTTAAAGCATCCTGGGAAGCCAATTGCATCTAAGATTAAGGAGAAAGGTGAGCCGGTATTGAAAAAACCGATGTCTGTGAGAAACATCAAGGAAGCAGATGACAGTGATGCGTCATTACCTTTAAAAAAACCATCCAGTGTGCGACGTTCTAGCACTGAAAATTTGGTTGAAAGTGAACTAAGCATAAGCCCACCGACCAAGAATGTTGCTCCAATTAAAGGCAAGGAAAGCAAGGTTAAGCGTGGTAGTGGGACCGAAAAACAGTTGTTGCGGGAAAAGATTAGGAGTATGCTTCTTCGTGCTGGCTGGACTATTGATTATAGACCGAGAAGGAACAGAGATTACCTGGATGCGGTCTATATCAATCCTTCCGGAACTGCTTATTGGTCTATAATCAAGGCTTATGAGGCACTTCAAAAGGAAGAGAGAGATCATTCACAAGTTGGTGGGGACTTTACTCCTTTACCTGTTGAAACCCTTAGTAAATTAACTAGGCAAACCAGGAAGAAAATGGAAAGAGAAATGAAAAAGAGAAAAGATGAAGGCAATGGTAGACATGTTAGTAGGGTTAGGATGGAAGTATCTGCAGAGGATGCAGAAACAACTAAAAGAAGACTGGAGGACAGTGGTGATGATTCAAATGATAATTATTCCAGGGAAACAGCCAAACAAGAGTGGACTGCAAAGAGAACGTTAGGTTTTAGCTCTCATATGGTACAGGGACGAAAAAGCCAAAAACTTGGCAGATGCACTTTGTTAGTTCGCAGTGAGGGGAAAAATTCTGAAAACGATAGGTTTGTTCCCTATTCAGGAAAGCGGACCCTGCTCTCATGGTTAATAGACTCTGGAACGGTGCAGATGGGTGAAAAGGTGCAATATCTGAACCGTAAAAAGACACGGGTATTGCAAGAAGGCTGGATTACAAAAGATGGGATCCATTGTGGTTGTTGTAGCAAAATCTTAACAATTTTGAAGTTTGAGCTTCATGCAGGAAGCAAACTCCGCCAACCGTTTTTAAACATTTTTGTACAGTCTGGACAATCTTTGATACAGTGTCAGATTGATGCGTGGAATAAACAAGGAGAGTTGGAACGTAAAGGTTTTCACACCGTAGACGTTGATGGTGATGATCCTAATGATGACACCTGTGGCTTATGTGCCGATGGTGGCGATTTAATTTGTTGTGATGGTTGTCCATCGACCTTTCACCAGAACTGCTTAGGCATACAGGTACTGTTTGCATTCCCGATGATTTACTAGGTTTTGCATGCACACACATCGCTATATGGTGCAATGTTTAACTTCCTTACCCAAATACCCGATGGATCGTTTCTCATCTCACCTAATTTCAGATACTTCCTCAAGGCGATTGGCACTGTCCAAATTGTTCATGCAAATATTGTGAAATGGCCAGCATGAATTTTACTGAAGCCAGTGTTAGAACTGCAAGTCCACTTCTTGTGTGCTGCATGTGTGAGAAAAAATGTAATAATATTCTCTTGTAACAGTCTTTGTCCTTGTCAGTAATCATATGCTTGTTTTATTGCCCTTCTAATAGTTGTTGGTTGGAATAAAACTTCTTTCTGTTGCAGATCATGAATCATGTAGCCTGAAAATGGATGAAAAACCTATTGATTCAACTGATACAAGTTTGTATTTTTGCAGCCAGGAGTGCCAAGAGGTACTAAACTTCTATAGTATTCTCTTTTTATGGATCTATATCTAATATGTCTAGAGAAGTTAAACCACTGTTTTTATTGGTGTTTCTTTTGATTTTAAGTATAATGTCCATTTATGTTTTAGGGAGAATTTCATATATATCCTTGTAAACTTTAAATATTACACATATATCCTTGCAAACTTCCTTATTACATATATATCATTCTAATCCTTTAAACTCATATATATATATCCAAATAATTATTTTAAATTTAATTACATCATTTAAAAATATAAAATATTATTTCTTAATTAATTTATTATTGAATTAAATTAGAAAACGATATATCTTTATTTTTTAAATTTATTTTTGTTGGGATCCAAGATGGTAGTTTAGTTATTAAAAAAAAAGAAATAATAAATTTAAAATGCTCATTTGGACATATACGTGAGATTTAAAGAATTAGAATGATATATATGTAATAAGGAATTTTGCAAGGATATATGCGTAATATTTAAAGTTTACAAGGATATATATGAAATTCTCCCGTTTTATAATTCATATTCAAAATGTACACATTGCTGATATATCTGCCTACATTTAAAATTCCTTTCCTAGCAGAAATCTGTACTTTTATTCTTTGAATTGATTTCTTGGGTGTGAAAAAGGAGGGGTGGTGGGGGTGGAATTTCCATGTTTGCAATTAATAAATAGGAGGTAACATATGCCAATGAAAAGAAAATATGCCCCATTTTATTAAGCGTATTCAGGTAAAAAAGGCGAGCAGAATTGAACATGCGATGCAGTATAAGTGCAAATCACCCACTTCACCATTACCAAATATCCATTCCTTGTAATCTCTTTATTAAATTGGCATAAATGAAAGTGAAAACTCTCCCCATTTCACATTCATTTATCCGATGAAATTATATATACATATATGTATATGTATGTATGTAAAATAAATTTCACCCCGTCTAAAAGAAAGTTGTAACTAATTTGTAATCTTGAAACTTCATAGTTTCTGGCTCCGCCACTAGCTGAAGAATACAAAATGCACAAGGTAGAGCAACAACTAATTGCATGTATAAGTATTTAATTATTTATGTACATAACCGTGATCAAAGTTGAGCCAGTCATTCCTAGCCTTCTGGGGTGGCTTAAGAATCTAGAAAGTGGGTACATAAGCCAGATTGAATGGGATCCATCATCCATGGTCTCCTGGTAAAAGGAAATGTTCCATAGTAAATGCAGGAACAAAGATTATGTCTTCGAGCAAATCCTTGAGCGTAAAGATTTCTGCTCACTTTTGCATGTGCATCTATTTACTATTAGTGCCTTTACATTCTTCTTAAATAGCTTAAATAGGTTTCTTTCTTGGTCTTTGACTGCTGGGTTTAAGGTTTTGTTGTTCATGAAGCTTTTCTTTATATCGTTCAAGTTTTGTTGTGTAGTTTGTTTATTACCTTTTCTCTTCTACTTTGGTTCTCTAACTATCTTGACTAAACACTTGGGGGTTGATACTGCTCTTTGGTTTTGCAGATATACGGCCACTTGCAGAAGCTTCTTGGGGCCAAGCATGACCTGGATTCTGGATTTTCTTGGTCTTTGATTCATCGATGTGATCTATTATCAGATACATCATCCACAGAATTATCTCAGAGGGTGGAATGTAATTCCAAGCTAGCTGTTGCTCTGTCAGTCATAAATGAGTGTTTTTTGCCTATTGTTGATAGGAGAAGTGGAATCAACATAATTCATAATGTTGTCTACAATTGTGGGTAAGTTATAGGCTGTACTCAACTCCATTACTGATTGAAATCTTGAAGAAATTTATTAACATACAGCAAAAGCAATGAACTTGACTGGTCATGTACACATGAAGGTATCCTGTAGTAGATTCTGCATGTTTTCTTAGTTTCTTTTTCTTGTATTTTGTGCTTTAATAGATATCAGTGCTAGTCATAAGGATAATGGTGTTATTGCCATTGTCATTTATTATATTCTTCCATCCCATGCAAATTGCAACAAGTTTGCAATTTTTTATATCCCATATTAATTTCAACTTACCTATATGCCCGCATAGTTGTAACTTGTAATTGCACAAGTATATAAGATTCCAATTTAGTCCAAAAGATTAAGATTTATTAATTTGAAAAAGAAGGGTTTTAAGATACCTTCGTACCATGATGGAAGAGTATTGGAACATTGGGTCTGTTGTGGTAATTTTCTTGGGATGGAGTTAGAATTATGCAATGGAAGAGTTATACTGGCTTGCAGTTATCTGCAACTCTTTGCACCCAGACATGGTCATTTGCATGTGAATTATTTGATAACCTCGTGTCTTTTTTTGTCATCAAAGTGGTTATTGTGGTATTTTGTTGGTATGCTGTGCCATTGGGTTAATTGGAGTAAGTTATCTGTAGCATTCTTTGTGATGGTTGCACCATTAACCTTCTTTAATTTTGTAATTTCTTCTAGATCAAACTTTAGCCGGTTAAACTATAGTGGCTTCTTTACAGCTATATTGGAGAAGGGTGATGAATTGATCTGCGCTGCGTCCATCAGGTAGGGCATTTCAGGATTTTGATCTGTTAGGTGTAGTACAACAATTTCTGACATTATCTTTTATAATATGCTCAGGATCCATGGGACCCAGCTAGCAGAGATGCCATTTATCGGAACACGCCATATATATAGACGTCAAGGAATGTGTCGTCGACTGTTGTCTGCTATTGAATCAGTAAGAAAATTATGCGTGGTGACTCTTGCAATTTGTCGTTAATACTATTCCTCGAACACATGATTAACTTGTGCAGTTTTTTTAACTTTTATTATGCTTTTGGGATCTGTGAATTACTTTTGTAATGTTTTTTTTTCAGGCACTCTCTTCCTTCCATATTGAGAAATTGATTATTCCAGCCGTGGCTGAACACATGGATACATGGACTGGTGTTTTCGGTTTCGAGCCTGTTGAGGAATCACATAAACAAGAAATGAGGTCCATGAATATGTTGGTGTTCCCTGGAATAGACATGTTGCAGAAATCGCTGGTCCATCAAAGCACTCCAGTAGGCGACACAATTTCAGAGAAAGGTTCAACATTAGACTCATAGATGTTGCAGTAGTCACCATATAAATATTTCACATGATTTATTACTGGTAGTTTTGGTTTTGAATGCAGATAAGAGAAGTGTTGAAATGGAAGACAACATGCCCAAGGCTGAAAATTCGGAACCAAGTTCTGATGTTAAAGAGTATGGTGAAAAAGTTTCTACTACAGATTCTGGGTCTCAAGATCTCTCTGTTTCTTTGGATGATGGTTCATCTGTTGATCCTGTTAAAGGTGATATCCCATTGCCACTTTTAGCAAAAAAATTGGAAGTAGTTAGCAGTTCCACTGTTCGGTTTGATGGGGATGATACAATTATGCAAAATGGTGAAGAGAGTACGGAAACTTTTATTCATGCCGCTGCTGCTGCTTCTTCAGACATCCCTTGTAAACCAGAAATTCAGTCTATAACCTTAGATGCAGAGTCTGATTCAATTCCTGCAAAAAACAGTTTGCACGTTGTCGACGAGACTAATGACAAATGTGCTACAGGTGATTCTGAGGTTGAACGATTTGCAGCGGAGTATGGCAATGTGACAATTACTTGCACAAATGATGCTAGTTCAGAGAACCCAGTCTTGCTGAAAGAAGATGAACTCAAAGGAAAGGAATCAGTTTCTGTATGTGCAGATCCCGATGCTATTCCTCTTGAAGCCCACATTCTAAATGACGCTATCGAACCACAATTGTCTGGACTGGAATCTCTTCCGTTGCCAACTTAGCAGATTTTATTGTGATGCTTGTAAACCTATGGTTGCATTTCCTACAGCAGGAGCTTCATATATACAGATGCAGAATGATGGGAGGTAGAATGAATTTGGGTACGGATCACTTGAGAAGTAAATCGCTCGGTGCAGAAATCTGACATTCAAAAACACATGTTTGGGCTGGTATGATGGCTTTGAACACTCTTCAATTTTGCTTGATGAAGTTTGAGTTTAAATCGAATTGAATGGATTTCTTGGGTTATGACAGACAGACCCAGACCCACTGTTGTTGTATCAGCGAAAGCTAAAATAAACCCACCCATACTATAATATGGTTTTCAAGAATCCAGAATCCGGTTTCTATTCAAGATTAAATTTATTTTCCAATCTATTCATTATGTAACAAGCTACATTATTCAAACTCTTGTATGCCAGCACAGAGTATATTTACTTGTTCATGAATTTCTGAGCCATTGAAACCATGTATCATATTTTACCTTCTCATTGTACCTTTTTCTTATTTGTATTTTCTTTAATACCTTTTGGTCCGATTAGTGTCTCAAGGAATTCCTTGGATTTTGTATGTCCTTTGAGAATGCCAGTTAAAAAGTTTGTTACTTTGTTCCGATATTGTAAACTAGTTGGGTTAAAGATGTTCATGTTACATAGTTTTGTAGAGTTATGTTTTCATGCAAAGAAAATTAAAATCAGGCTGACAAGGCACTTGTGTTCTGCTGTCACTCCCACCGGTCCCTTTTTCCTTCCACCCCACACAAATACAGGACGAGTTAATATTGATTTTAAAATTAGACGACGTTTGGTTCGCCGAATGTTTATTCCAGAAATGGAATCTGTCAAAGGAATGAAATTCTGGAAGAATTGAAATCTGTCTGAATCCAAATATTGTAGCGTGTTTGGTTGGCAGGTTAGAAATGGAATTCAAATTCAATTCATTTGCTATTTTCCATTCGGTTTATAAATCTGTCAAAAGAATCGGAGGATGATTGTGACAAATGATCAATGTATATATATAACTTTTTAAAAATAATTATTAATAAAAATATTTTAAAAGTATATATTTTTAAATTTTTTCTTCATGAAATAAATTTATTCTTCATGAAATCATAAAACAAATGTCTTAAATTGATAACATTAAAAGCATGGCTGTGATATGATATGGTACGATGATATTAAGTAGGGTGAGTCTGTATAATGTAATGGTAAAAGTAGATGTAATATGTTTGATAGACGAGTAGATCGGGGTAGTGTAGGATAGGAAGTGGGGTTGAGGTGGAGATCAGGTATGGTATGATATATATATATATATATATATATATATATATATATATATATATATATATATATATATATATATATATATATATATATATTGAGGTTCAATTGAGAACTTTTATGCATCGGGGCACCCCGAGGCACTTTTGTGCATCGAATAATCCACCAAGGGGGCACAAAGGGCATTTAGGGAAAACTAAAGACATGATAATTAATTTATTTCTAAAAATCATTAAATGATAATTAGGAGTTACATTTTGAATTAAAATCTCATATTAACTACATTCCTCATTTTCCTCCTCATTTCTCTCTCTCTCTCTCTCTCTAATCGTGTTCTTCATGATTTTTCTTAGTGATAATATCGAAGACGAAGATTAACGATGAACAATGATGATGATGAACATGAACAAGAGAGGTAACCGATGAAAATTATGAAAAACATGATGCATAGATGGATGTTGAACAATGAATGATGATAATGCATAGATGGATGATGAACAATGACAATGCATGGATGGATGATGAACGATGAACAACGGAAAATGATGATGAACAATGACGATGCATAGATAAATGATGAACAAGTTGAACATGATGCATAGCTGAATGAAGAATATGAACGACAAGTCGTTGCATAAAAGAATGATGAACAAGTTGAACACGATGCATAAATGGATTTGTATATTTTTTTTGTTAAATGCGTTTTTTTAACACAATGCATAGATAAACACGATTAACGATGAAATGCATCGATCTCCATCATCTTTTTTGAATTTGTGTACTTTTTTTAAATTTGGAAATGTATCAATTGAATTTATTTAGCATTTATTATTTAATTATTTGTTGAAATATTAAATTTAATGAGGTATGCACATTCCCCAAAATGCCCTTCTTCCTTTGTTTCTATAATGCACAAGATGCATAAAATTGTCTAACTATTTACCATTTTGCCATTAATCTAATCCATACAATTTTTTGATCTAATGGATGATATAGGTACTTTTGTACCTCGATGCATAAAAGTGCTCAATTGAACCTCCCTCTATATATATATATATATATATATATATATATATATATATATATATATATATATATATATATATATATATATATATAATGGTGGAATGAGATATGGTAAGTTTGATTTTTTTTAACAGCATGTGATAAATTTGATAGATGAGTAGATTGGTGGGCGGGTGGGTGGGGTACGGTAGGATAAGGTGGTGTATATAAGGGTGAGAATAGATGTAAATTTGATGGGTGGATAGATTGGTGGTAGCAAAAGGTGGTTAGGGTATGAGCGGGACGGGGTATGGTAGGATGAGTGTAATATAAGGGTGGAAAGAGACGTGGTAAGTTTAATGAGATGCATAGCGTAGGATGGGATAGGTTAGGATAGGGTGGGATGAGTGGATGAGGTAGCATGGGGTAGATAAGGTATTGGTAGAGTAGGTGTGGTTGGGTTAGGTCGGATCGATATGGTAGATTTGAGGGATTGTTTAAGAATGAAAAATAAATTCCTTTCACTTTTACTATGGAATCCACATTCCTTGAAAAATAGATAATTTGTTTAAAATATGGAATCACCGTTACTTTTAACTACCAAACAACACATCATAATGAAAAATTCATAGCTTTTCAATGAGATTCCACGAACCGAAGGCCCCTTAAGTTTTTAAAATTTTAACAACGAATCAACGTGTATTTGTAAAATATTAAAAACCTTGTAGGTATATAATAATTCTTTAAAGGATATGAGAAGTTCTCATATAATGAATTATACAATTGAATTTGGTTAGCTACTGAACTCTAACCTATCTGATAGTGTTGCCCACAAACTGCCTAATCAGCAGGACAGCAGGTAAGAAAACACTTCTGATCATTCCTTTACATCAACAACGTCTGGGATGTATGAAAAACATAATCATACGTTTGCAGAAAGGAGAAAAAGATGGTGCATAAATATCAAATTCTAAACACATAATAGTTCGTCGTATAATATACAAATCCTAACAACGATATTAAGAAATCAATCGTCGACTCCTTCCAAAAGAAAAAAAACACAAAGTAATTTATAAAGGAACGTGTCATCACCCATAAACAATGAACATCATCTTTGATGTAAATTCAGCTTTTGATGACACCAAGTTTATAACCGGTGTTGAGGCTGCAAGCAACTGAGGTCTTTCTTACTTGAAGACCTAGAATTCTAAAGAGCCACAAAGCAGACTTCGGTTGGAACCGCGCTCTCTTGCATGTATAACTAGGTTGGAAGTTCAATGTGGAAGGTGAAGGAGCACTAACCAAGTTATCTGAAATGCAAACATGAGGATGCAAAGTGATTGCCTGATAACGAGTTCGGGAAGAACTCCATCATTCTGCTGTTGAGTTTCTGATTTTTGATTCCTGAAGACATTGACACTCTGGCAATGGGTTTGCAAATATAGAATTCTTTCTTTTTGTTTTCTTAATTTTAGGTATAGCAACACCTTTGAGGTCACTTTCAGCTAGCATTGCTTGCATCTCAGTCTTGAAGGCATGCCAACTGCAAACAAACAAGACTTAACTTTGTTATCTTTTAGTAACATGAGGTTAAATAAATAGAAGACCATATTTTCACAGGTTTTCGTTTACACGCTCAAATAATAATATTTATCAATTACATAGTTGTACTCTCGTAATATCATCAATCACATAATGTTGTCCAACTTCAATCAAACTACCTAATACAAATTATCAACAGCAGTAAGATGCTTAGCTGCCGCTCTCCATCAAATTGTTCTCGTTGTGACAATTCCAAATCTATAACAAAAACAGATTACAAAAACGTAGAAGAATTTCTTGAAATATCTATTACCAAATGAAGATCTCTGCAAATGGGTATTAACTATTATGTGACTACATCTTAAATGGTGTACTCACTACTGACCCTATTTATACTAATCAAAACTAACTCACTGTAAACTATTTACACTATTAAGAAATACAATTTAACCCGTAACAGTTTCAAGTTTATTCAATTTTTCTAAATGCCTATTTACTAGTTCATTTTATTAAAACTGACACAAAATGATGTAACTTATTTATTTATGAAAGTACATCTATGTGATGTGCAATAGACTTTGTAATCTAATGTATATTGATGTATGAAACACTAAATACAATGCAAGTATATATAGAGAAACTAAATACAATGATTACTATCTAGTTTAGACTAATTACATTCTAGCCCTTCTACTCTATAAACTATGTCTAATAATGTGAAAACACGTTGTCATTTTAACTATATTGGCTGCTTAAGACACTGAAATATCTTGCCTCACAAAAGAAATCAACATAAGCATCTTTCTTAGATTTTCCTTTTTTTTTGGTCTGTATGAATCATATTTTCCATTTCCCTATACATTAACAGGAAGTATTGGCATGTATAACAATCTGAAGTTTTGTTTTTCAAAATAATATCCAGTGCCCAAGCTTTTGATTTAATTCTAAATCAGATTTGAAGAACAATAATCTCAAATGAAATCACCTTATGCTTGTATTGTGCAGTAAAACAGCAAGCTTCTGCTTATCCGGAGTGATGGTCTTTGCATGTCCATAATGAAATTTTCGGTGACCCAACAGAAAATGTGGGAAATTTCCACCCTGTGTGGTTACAAAAACTTCACTGAAAAGGCAGACAACGTAGTCTAGAGCAGCCAATCTTGAAGAATAGCCCTAAACGGAGAGTAAAGATGTTAAGCTAAGTACTGGAGTTGATGTATATATTATTCATTCTTCAGAGTAAACAAGTACACAACTTTTTGTATGCCCTCCAATGCTATTGATAAGAGTTCCAACATGAAAATATTTAAATCCTGCCTTTGTTTAATGACCTTCAAGATTTATCTTAGTTGGAAGCTCCAAGATATTTATAATTTATTAGATTGTTGGATATATTAAGGCTAGGAGGCGTTTGGCTCACGGATTGGAGATCGAATGAATCGGAACTTATTTTCAGTGTATATAGACATTTAGATTACAAAAAGAATTAACTAAAATTGGAGTAGATATGGTTAAAGGAATTTGACATTCCTTGCCATTTACAAAGCAATTTAGATTCCAACATTCCATAACACACACCATTAGCCGAACATAAGACATATCCTATCACACCCTACCAAACACTCTATTGCTTTAAATTTAAATTCCAATTCGTATTCCATTCCATGAGCCAAACTTGCTGATACCATGATTTCTGTAGATTTGTTGCATGCCTCTATGTATTTTCCATCTTAGGGTCCCCCTAACAGTAACTACCCATTGAACCCAAGATATGTTTAATGGATTGTTAACAGAAGGTAGCTCAAAGGAGGTTTAGAGGTTGTAGTCAACGTCTTGTACATGGACTTGTGTCTACTCAAGATCACCTTGGAGAAGGTATTTTTGTGTAATGTGTATCAAGTCCTTCTTGGAGTAGGTGTTTTCGGAGAAATATAGATCAATGCTTCTCAAGTATCTTGAATTCTTGATAATTATTAGAACTGTACCTCAAATGATGCAAGTTCATTTGGGGTAGCAAGCAACTCCTTCGTGCGTAGAAGGGGGAACATTTTCCTCAAAGGAGCTAAATTTTTATCAGCCTGATATATTTTTCCTGATGCCAAATAGATCGGAGTTGTGTTTGAAAATCCCATACCCCTTAGCATCATCCCTACCTATGCTGACAAAGAAAAACACCAAAACAGGAAAGAGTTATGACCTGTTATGTATGTAAACTCATTAAACAAGTTGAGACACCTTTGCACCTGCCACATTTTAGGCAAAAGCGAAAAAAATCCCCATCAAGATAGTAGAGATTGCCACTATATAATATTGAAATTTCATCTCTCAATCAAATAAATTTTAATAAGATTATGCATCAAGATATACATACGTTATTGTCGAGTTGTTAAGTTTAGAGTTAATTGCACACAATAACAATTTAGTTTAGCCCGATTCATGTTATAGGCATTGTACTTTTTCACGGACGGCACGATAGCAACAAACTTCAATTTTCGTCCATTGAAGGCAATGTACTCTATCCGTTTTAAGGAAATTATCAGCATGTATTGACATTTATTCACTGAGAATGATTAATGTATCTTAACTGTTTTATTCTATCACAATTTGATGGTCAAACCAATAGTAATGACCTATTAACTCTTAATGCTTTGATTATGTATAATATTTGGTTAAGAGTCATGAAATTGTAACTCTCTAGTTCATTTGGCCAGATCAACATTGATGCTACTTAGTAGCTGATACTTTGTCGTTTATTTATAAAAAGCCGACAAATTTTCCCTAATATGGATTTGACCTGATAGCTGATGTATCAGAAGTAGCCAAGTAGTTGTTGCATTCTTGGTTTTAAAAAGCGCCCCTAAGATGCGAGGCGCTAGCTTTATCGCATCATGAAGGTCGAGGCGCAGCGGTGTTCATGAGGTGCACCTGAGACATGCTGAGGAGCATGACAAGGCGCACATTGTGGCTCTAGGCTTTTTTTGGCCTGAAAAAAAAAATGTTAGGGCTGTTTATTGCTTCTCATTTTTGTCATTACTTCTGATGGTGTTATTTTTGTTTTGATGCTTAGTTTCATACATTTTACTTGGGTTTCATGATGCGTCGTATGCAAATAACGAACGATGATGTTTACTTTATTTTTTAGACTACTACTTTTGCTATGAAATTGAAACATTTTTTATGTTCATGTGATTATAAGGTAGAAATCAAGATGAGAATATATATATATATATATATATATATATATATATATATATATATATATATATATATATAGGAGTGGGTTCAATGGATAACCTCAATGCATCGAAGAACTTTGAAGAACCACAATGCACCACCACAAATGCATCACAATTTCCCCGTGATGCATCAAAACTTCCACGTGATGCATCACAATTTCCGTGTGATGCATCGACTTCCACGTGATGCATTACGATTTTCTAGCGATGCATTGTGGTTCTTCAAGGTTCTTCACTGAACACTCCCCTATATATATATATATATATATATATATATATATATATATATGAATCTTTTTTAATAATAGTGTGCCTCGTGTTCGTGATCCGTGCACCTTCGCTTCGCACCTCGTGCCTCAGCTTCCGAGACCCTTAGTGCCTCGGGCTTTTTAAAACCAAGGTTGCCTTTTTAGGTTCTGCAAACAGTTATTTCTCTTCGGTTTTTACTTTTTAGAAGAAGCTTCAAATCAGATCCAATCTTCAAAGTATTTCCAGTGGGATCTTTTGTCTTGTTCATCTTCACCATCTTGTCATCTTAGATTACAACATTAATGTGTCCATCTTGCATCTTATATAATATGTATGCACCCCAGACTCTGTCGCCACAATGTTGTCGACAATTATCACATAAAAAGTCGAAACTTAATAAAAAAATTAATCGAATGCCATACTGATGCCAGCCTATGCGAAATTATGTATTGAACTTCTAACTTTCAAAGGAAATGACCCTCAAACAGCATGCAAAATTGAAGAAGTTAAAGATTTAGGAGTTCCAAAAACAAACCTCCAAAGGGGTCAATGGGCACCTTCCATTGATTCGATTGCGACCAGGATCAATGACATAATCTTTACGTTTAAACTTTTCCCCCCAGCCCTTTTGGCGTATTGAATCCATTTCAAGTTGTTCAGAGTTTCCTCCATCATACACACAGCATGAAAAGGCAATCATGTCCTAAATGCAACCACAACAATTATGAGTCGACAGAAGCAGTCAGCAGACACAACAATAAACATAAAAATTAACAGAAAGATAATGTGAAAGATTAGAGATAACACACAAAGATAAGACCAACATGACTTGTTGCACAGCAATGTTTGTCATTCTTTCCAAAAGACTTTTAATTAATAAGCATAACCCAGGTGACCAAAAAATGGGTAACAAGCCCCAATATGATTCATTAGGAAATAGTATCATACATTCATACCTCCTCGAACCGAAGGTGGATGGAAACATATTTCCCACCAGAACCTGAACTATCCATGGTCATTCTTTTGACTAGTGTCCTAGCAAGTGTCGTGATGGGGAAAGAGAATCTTAATGCTTCATAATTAGCAAGACATCTAAGATATTGAATATGAGGAGGAAGACTTGAAGCCAATCTATTTGCAAAAGGAGCAAAGCGAACAATCCTGCATTAAATTTGTAAAGCATTAGATACAATAAGGCAATTTAGGGTATTTTAACAAACTGAAACCTTCACAGTAAAAATATCAACAGGACTAACTGTTGTATCCATATAATGTGCTATAAGCTCACAAATTGACAAATACTGAATATTTAAGTTCCCTATGTCTGTGTGTGTGCGTGCGCTGTGTGTATACATTATAAAAAGAAGGACGAGTCACCCTTAGGTGCCTGCCTCATTGACTGGTCTCACAGACAGCACTGTAAGAAAATTCACAAAAAAACATGGGCAGGTTAAATCAACCAATCCCGTAGGTTTGAGGGTACTCAAGGGGCCCAGGTAACAAGTTTGTCTAGATGCCAACAAAGTTGTCTCAAGTGGGATTTCCCTGATTATGCGAAAAAAAAACATTGGAAAGTAAATCACAGTGTTTCGAAGCAAAGAAGACAAGGGGGCTCAGATTCCACCTCCTTTTGCATGCCGTATCCTCCGTGGTCACTTACGCCAAGATATGCATACATATCATATATACATGCATATCTAGATTGTAAAATACTTGTCTATGAGTCGATAGTATGCTACCAAAACTCAAAATTATCTTAATATACATTGATTTTGTTAAACTACTAGAAAAATATACACTATGTCTTGGTTCAAAGCGAAAGCTACCCTGTTTATGTATATTTTGTTGTATGCTAGTAATAAAGCATAAAGGGGGATTGTTGAAATGTAGTCTTTATCACTCAGCAAAAGTAAATTTTGAAAGTGGTCCCACATAGGAAGAAGAATAGAAATTAGATTTGTTTTTATATTTCAATGTACCCAAGCGTTTGAAAGGCTTTTTGAGGGAACTTTGAGAGGATTAATAGATATAGTACATACATACTTATAATCCAAGACTTTACACTTATGATCAATTCATTTATATCCAGATTTTACAAGACCAAAACTAAATATATGATATTTTGCTGGGAAATCTGGTGCGAATTGACTACTATAATTTGGAGGGAAAGACAATATTTGGTGAGTATTTTAAAAGGTTGATAAACCACCAAAACTGATCTGATTTTTGGCTATAAATACAGGTTTCTGGAAACATACTATCTGCTGCTAAGATGCACAAAAATCCGTTCATAGAGAGTTTGTAGGATTGTTGTCTACAACTCTTAGAATCAAGGATATTCTGGAGGAACTTAGCCTATCCATCGGCGATACAATGGGGCTCATTATCCTTAAGGGCAGAGATTTGCTCATTCTTGATTCCAATCTGATTCATCTTCTATACACACACACACACACATATAAATATATATATAGTGAGAAATGTGAGAAATATGCTTAATCACTTTGTTATTTCATGATTCAACAAAAAGTGTTGAATCAAAAGGGCTCCACCATAAATATAATAGAAAAATGATGGGCCCCAAAAATTCATGGTTAGAATTGCTTCTCACATTTGTCACCAATATTTAATTTCTCCTAGGATTCATATCCTACATATTACTGTGAGAAAAAATGTTCATGAGAAGTGTGTAAGAAATTTTCTCCACACATTTAAGGGTCCCACACTCCCACCATTCTTTTATCATTATTTTGGTATTATTTTGTCTCTGATTTAACACTTAATAGTTAATGTTAAATTATGAAATAACACATTGATTCGGCATATATGATCTTTGATTCAATAATTCTTACATTTCTCACAAATATTTGATAATCCATACAATCTCATCTCTCATCTCTCTCTCTCTCTCTCTCTCTCTCTCTGTGTGTGTGTGTGTGTGTGTGTGTAGATTTATGTTCAAGTGGGTATCATTTATTACGTAGCGCACCAGAAGGTACCACTCGTAAAAATATATTCACACATTCTAAGTGTCTGAAATCATGCATCACATAAATGTATGTTCACATACATGCAAATTTACGTAAGTATACGTTCACATTATTTTTAATGAGTTAGAAGATGTGAATGTAAGTGAAATTTACATATCATCTTTATAATGTTAATTAAAACATGTATATGAAAAAGAAATTAAAATGTTTTTCTAAAGGTGGTACCTTCTGGCGCGCTGTATAATGAGTGGTACTCTCTCGAACCATATTCTATGTATGTATGTATATGTATATGTAGACCCTAATCAGAAATCCATATAAGATATTTGCTAGTGCAACAACGGTCATTTTTGGAATGAACCGCATGTTTTTTTTTTTTTTTGTATTCTAGTTTTGTGTTTTTAGTTTCTTCTTGTCATGTTTTGCACACTAACATGGTTGATTTCTATCTTAAATGATCAATGCTTTCCCAATTGTAGCACAAATATCATGTGCATGCCCCAACTGATCAAATATGGGATCAGCAAAGGTAGTCTTTATCAAGATGTCTACAACATTATCTTCAAAACGCAAGCAAACCTCGCCAGCAGTAAGAAGTCCAATGAGCAAAATGCAAGGTAGTAGTCAATAAATAACAAACACTAGTAGCTCTTCACTGCAATATATGGTATGGCTAGGATTTCTCATGCATAAGAAGGGCTAACAGGACAAAAAATGCTACTATGAACACAATATAAAGGAGATATCAAATGTATCTATCAGTTTCAAGAAAATAAAAAAGAACAAAGTGGAATACGAGTATAACAATAAACAAAGGAATAGCCAGAATGCTCAATAATGTAAAGCACCAACCTCTGCTCTTGGAGGACAGGATAAACTTCTTCCAAGTAGTAATTGGCAGATGCCCAAGCTGGGACTCGAAAGTTTGGTATATTGCTTATATTGAAAGCATATATTTCCATAAGTTCCTTGGGGAGCTCCCGTACTACATCAACATGACCCTTAAGTGTGGAGATGAAATATTCTTCATCGTATATGTCCCCAAACTCACTGAGAAGAGCAAAATGTACAAAGAATGGTAAGTGCAAGGTATAAATGAACTATCTTATTTCATTTCAAGAATAATGGATGCGATTACCAAGCAAAAGAAATTGCAAGTTTTTGATCCTATAACAATAAATCATATGAATATTTTTGTGCAAAATAATATACTCTCTTTACTAGATAAAGGGCTAATTATATCATGATGCCTCAACTGTTAGTGTTTATTTATGATAGGCCATATCTATTTATTGATGTCATACTGAATAATAAAAAAAATTTCCGAAAACCATTTTCACTTCATGGTGTAAGAGGCACATCAACCCCAAATCAGCAGAAAACCTAACCTAACCCTAGCAACCATCAACCACCTCCGAAACACTAGCTCCCAGCAATCACAATCCACCACCCACCATCACAACTTTACAAGGTGACAAGAGTGTGGAGATTTTGTGCTTTGGACTCTCCTCACAGGGCAGATGTAGAGAAACAGCCTAGTGGCCAGGCTTTTGTAATACTGGGAGTGAGAAATTGGTCAATGATGCCCCATTTGAATTTTCAGCTCTCCACAATCACACAAATCAGCTTACAAACTGTGGCTTTCCTTGTGTTAGCAGGGTCTTTACTCTTTAAGTGCCATGACAGAAGTTCAGTTCTGATTAGAGTAACTGTCACAGCCTAATCAAAATTATAGCAGGCTTACAGACGTACAGATATAGCAAAGTGAATTACAATGTGAAGTGATGCTCCATTAGAATTTGCAGGGCTGTCCCAATCATTTTTGGGGCCCGGACGAAAACTTATAAGAGGGCCCTACATATATGTGTGTGTGTGTGTGTGTTTGTGTGTACACCCACTTTTTGATCAGATAAACTTGTTAATCAGTGATTGTATATTATTATGTGTAAAACAATGATTGCAAGGGGAGATTATATAACAGAGATTCGAGAAATGAAGACGTATAATAAAACCTTATTGATACTATGCTCTTTCAATCTCATTTTACAAAGCTCTCACACATGTAGCATATTATCTTCATAGGATAATTTACAGGTCTTAGGGTAAGGCTTGTTTAACCAAAATAAGATAAACTAAAAAATGGAGAGTAATTAACTTGCCTGGAATCCCTCCACACGTTATGAAAAATAAAACGAGGAATGAGTAGTGTTGCATTCAAAAGACCTGCCACCGCCACCGCATTACATATCTGCTATTTGAAAATCTTTTGTTATGTAACACATTTGAAGAATAAAATAAGTATGATGCATGATATATAGAGCCTTCCTAAGTTACTTAAAAGCTTGTGAGTTAAAAAAAAGGGTAACCAATGTACCAAACAATCAATTGGTGCAACATGTTCACTATTTCTAGCAACTTAAGAAAAGAAACAGATAACAGGGTGACAAACAATAACCAATTCACGGCTTCGATAGCTATATTTTAACTTTCTGTCATAGTGCAATTTGGCATATTGAAGTTAACATAAATGTCCAAAATTTTCTCAATCATCAATGGAGATATGCAATTTTCTTTATGCTCAGAGCAAGAGTGCCATAGTTTTGATCAAAGTCCAAGCTCCACTAAAAATCACAGAGAGATGCCCTGAAAAAATTCTCATCACAATGTGGGTAGTTGTTCTTAGTAGATGAGATCATGAAATATTAAACTCAGGTGTAATATCAGTACAGTCAGAAGTGATATATGCAGAGACAAATTTTCATCAAAGAGATGAACCATAGCACTGATAATTGATAAACTTTCTGAGAACTGGAAAACGCCATGTTGGGGTTAATCTCACAGCGCACACACACAATCACGATAAAAGAACACAAAGAACTTACGTGGTTCGGTCTAAACTGACCTACGTCTACGGAGGCAACTAGGGATCTCTTATTATTAGGTGATGATGAAACAAGTACAAGGCATAAGTGTATATATATATATATATATATATATATATATATATATATATATATATATATATATATATATATATATATATATATATATATATATATATATATATATATATATATATATATATATATATATATATATATATATATATATATATATATATATATATATATATATATATATATATAGATTGCAATTAGGCTTGATCAACTATCTAATCACCAATGTGGGATATTATAGATACTAAGTCCCATTGTGGGATGAAATGCTGTAAGTTTTAACATAGGACCTAAAATCACAGACAGAATACATAACCAACTATTTTTGAACTAAAAGTAAATACGACCAACACACACACACACATTCAAAGGCATGCTTATTAATCAAATAGCACACCACAAGAACAATGTCTCTTTTGGGGAAGGTAACAACGAACCAATAAAGTTTAATTGCTTTGTAGAAAGCACCTACTTTTTCATTATACACACAAGGATTTAGATAAAAATACAAGGAGGATTTTAGTTGTTACACACTTACACCAAACTGATTCTATCTATGAACACAAATTTCACCAAAAAAATTAACATGAAATTTGATAGATAGAGCCAAGCAACTTTTAAGTAATCATGAACAAATGTCATGCAATTTTTAAATTTATCAACCTTTTCAAAAATACATGAACCCCAAACATGAAAAACTTTTTAATAAAAATCAAGACTAGACGTATGGGTAGACAATATGCTTAAGTACATGCACATGATCAGATGATCTACACTACTCAAACTACAAGCCAGATACTAAGTTGATTCCTAGTTGAAATTTCATTAAGACCTGACGAAAGGAGTGGCCGAATCAACCATCAAAAGTAGACTAGACACAGACATACATATAGATATATGCACAGGTGTTTTCACATGATTCGCATGACTCGTACAAGCTAGATACTAAGTCAATTCTTAGTTGGGATTTCATTGGGAGCTCATAGGGGTGACCCAATCAACTATTGAAATGAGGTCGCAGCACATTTTAAGTCTTCAGTATTTTACTTATCAATGGAAAACTATCAAGAAATTTAGGGGCGTATAGAAAATACAATAGAGGAAGTATGCATTAGAGATGCTGGTAGAACATGAATACATGGCTGCTAGATGGTCCCAAAGTTTTCTCATCAGAGGTGCATTATTTTATTTGTCCACACCAAAGAATTCAATGAGAAATGTCAAGTTGCATTTACATACAAAAGAGTAATATCAGCAAAAACACAACAATGATATGATGTCAACCTAGGAACGCTAGGATCTCAGCTAGATAGTAAACCAATAGTCAAATTTTTAGGGTAAAATTGAATAATATCATTGACATGCTTAAGGTAAATTTGAACACTATGGTGATCCAAGCAGTCAATAAGTAGCTACAAGTAAGTGGCATACCGACGCACGTTGTTGATTTAGACCACCATTTGCCTCGACAATCAAGTATTGATCAGCTATGCCACTCTCTGTGATAAAAAAAAACTTCTCAGTATTTTATGGATCTATATAAAGAAAAAGCTATTTCCTAATAGTTTTCACATGTGTAAAGAAACTACAACTGAAAACTAATATTAATACCATAATGTTGACGAGGAGTTGGTGTGTGGCAGGGCTTCTGATCTTCTAACTTCAGTTCAGATCTCCATACATTGGATAACTAAAGACAAAGATACCGTGGGGTATCAGCTTCAAGCAAATAGTGCAATAGACAATCAATTATGCTATTCATATTTGGATTCTTTTGCTAAGTTCTTATTTTTGGATGCATGTTGGCCTGGTAGGCAAACCCCAAACCCATGCATAGAAACCACATGTGCCAAACAAACAATCCCTCTTGAATTCTTTTTGTGGGTGGGAGGCAGGTCGCCCTTGGAGATGAAGCCACCGAGAATCAAACCGAGGGCAACTCCTAACAGTGCCTTAAGTCTACACCATTTTACCACTTAGACGCCCTTGGGGTTACTGATGCTTATGTTATTAACACGGCATATCAAATAGGTATGAATGTATGATATTACTTTTTAAGGCCATGTATAGGTTAAGGGAGTAAACCAATTGGTTCCAATATTAGATCATCACTTCTATGAATGTGGAGTATCCTTAGCTATAGTTCATGGTACGTTATGTCGTATCCAAATGGGTTGTAAACCACCAAAATCCATGACTACAATCCCCCTCCCCCCACCCCCCTCTCTCCTATTTTCATGAGTTTAATCATCTTTGCATTGTTTTTATCAATAATATAAAACTATTTTTATTTATTTGAAGCCAAGCATACAAAGAAGAACCATGAGAAAAAGGAGACTGAAATTTGAAAAAAAAAAAAAAAGTTTCTTTGGGAAGCAGGGAGCAAAAGTCAGGCCCACTGCATAACCATTCATTGTGATCACGACTTTGTATTAGGTAAGGTCATCAATAAATAGATTACACCGGGATGCCTGTTTTCAAAGTGATTATTTTGACGTAAAGAATCTAAATATACATGACATGATGAGTCCATTAAATCTTTGGATAGGTTATTAATTGTACATCTATCAATTTTCTTACAACTACTTTGCCTATCCACTTCTGATTATTTTGACCCAATTAATCAAAAATTCAGTTGGAAACTGATTGCATAGCACGTTCAAACAACCCTAAATTGTAAAAATTCCATAGAATTTAACGCATATAGAATTGGATGCAGAAGTGAATACATCCACATCCAAGATCTACAACGAAGTGGTTTAGAGGCTACTAGTTGACTAATTAATTTATTTAATTACCTAACCATATATATTCAACATTTAGACAATCACAGGTCCGTAGCAGTGAATATTCGGGGACAAAAAGATTCATCAACGGTAACAATAACACATAATGATGATGATGATATCAATAAACCATTGAACCTGAATTTCAGAAGAAGTGTCAGACTGAATGTCATTTAGAAGAATCTGAAAGATCTCGTGGCTACGGTAAACGGAGCCAGGCAAAGGACTAGAATTTAACATGGAAGACAAAGTACCGATGAACGTGAACACGCCGGAGAAGTACAATATAGGGAGTAGAAGCAAGTAACGAAACATCCTTGGGCGGAAAAAATTTCCTTTAGAGGAATATTCACGGCGTCGATGATAAAGTCGCCGGCGAGACGTATTACTAGAGCGAGGAGATGTGGATGAGCTCAGAGAGCTGCCACTGCTGCTACTGCTGTAGTAAATGGAAGCGGCATCCATGGCAGGGTGTTACATATGGATTATAGGATCTGTCAAACGGAAAAAAGTGAGATCTTCTTCTCCCCTGTTCCTGTTCTTGTTCTTGTTCCTGTCATTTTCTGTGTTCCCCCATTGTTAGGAGTAATGTTGTCACTCTTACCACTAAAATCCACACAACTTGGATTTATTTTCCCTCGATTGCAATTTAGGGTTGTTTGTCGGTTACTAATCGACTTGGAACCAACTAAGTTTGAGATAAATAATAAATAAAAGTATATCAAAAACCATATAAAGGTGAAAGGGTTTTGTTAATATAATACCAATCGATTTTTTATTTTTTTACGATTTAATTCATTCGTATTATTTTTTATTGATAAATTTTTAAAGTTTGTTTTTCGGTTTTTTAAAAACTTATTTATTTTGGTTTTCTGTTTTTTTGAAACCCGATTTGTTTATTATAATCAGGTTACAGTAGATAAACTTTTAAAAACTAAAATTTAAAATAAATTTAGATTTTTATTGATAAAAAAAACAGAGGAGAACTAAACTACAAAAAAGTAAAAAATATATTTGTTTTTTATACTAAAACCATAGTATATATTATAAAAAGGGATAATTACAAAAATAGCCACATCTCAAATCTTTATTCACTTTTTAGCCATTTTATATACATTTTATCACAATAGCCACACTTTATGTGACCACATTTACGTGATAGCCACAATTTACGTGATTTGTACTTTTTTTTCATTTTTTAATGTATTACGTTACAAAAGGTGTTTGGTCACGTAAATTGTTGTACTTTACGTGACCACTGATTTGTACTTTTTTTTCATTTTTTAATGCATTACGTTACAAAAGGTGTTTGGTCACGTAAATTGTTGTACTTTACGTGACCACTTTTAAAAATTTGTTTCTTCCCCATAAAAATATAATGATTGTTTTAAAAAAAAAAACATTTTAAATCAACAATGGTGCAAACAACTGCTTGTATGTTTTTCATTCTTTTTACTTCAACTTGGTAAGCAATTGCTATGGCTAGAAGTTGAATTGTGAATCCGATCCCGAGTCTCTGTAGCATTGTGATTCCCCTGGGGTTGTTGGTTCTTTTACGCATTAAAGGCACAAAGTATCTATCGTACATGGGCACGGATACCAACATGGAGAGCATAACAAAACTCCCCAACGACGCTGCTGGTAACTGAAAGTTTGATCCGAAATGACGATCCAAAGTGGTGCCTTGTTTCACAAACAAGGTGTTGATCGATTTGGGCCCAAATGGTGCTAGGAATCAAGGTTACAACTTACAAGCCATATCATGCTCATCCACAGAACAAGCTTCGCTCCTTCCACTTGAGTGATTGTGCATGGCGCGCGGCCTCATTGAATTGCCAGCATTATCTTCTTTAAGTGCAATTTTGTCCAGGAACCTATGGCCAAATTTGTCAAAGCGGGAACAAATTCATATTTGGTCAAAGAAAGCAATGTTTTATAGGATATATCTAAAATGAAACTTATCCTAACTTATCCACAATCTTTGATCCAATGATGGTGAATGAATAATTGTGGAGTGGAGAGAGAATAGTGATTTAAAATGTTTTTTTTTTTTACATTTTTATGGGGAAGAAACAAATTTTTAAAAGTGGTCACGTAAAGTACAACAATTTACGTGACCAAACACCTTTTGTAACGTAATGCATTAAAAAATGAAAAAAAAGTACAAATCAGTGGTCACGTAAAGTACAACAATTTACGTGACCAAACACCTTTTGTAACGTAATACATTAAAAAATGAAAAAAAAGTACAAATCACGTAAATTGTGGCTATCACGTAAATGTGGTCACGTAAAGTGTGGCTATTTTGGTAAAATGTATATAAAATGGCTAAAAAGTGAATAAAGATTTGAGATGTGGCTATTTTTGTAATTATCCCTTATAAAAATGGTTGTGGTTTAATGTCGGTTTATTCATTTAAAAAATTAATGATATAGTTACATGGAAACCAAATTAAAATGAAGGGTTTCTTTAATTTCAAACACATTTGATTAGATTATGAACTAAAAGAAAAGTTTAGAACAAAATATCAAACTAAAGATAGTTTTTTTAGGTCTCAAATTTGTCAATGTATACGAATCACTCTCCTTAGTAATCAAACATTTTATAGTTATATTATACATGATGAAAACATGTAAATCACTCCCTTATTAACGAAAATATAGTCGTTAATTTTTTAATATTGTTAGTGATTATGTGCTAAAATGACATCACCAAGCATAGTAGCTGACATCATAAGTAACCGGTGAGTCCCCACCGATGAGTGTCAGAGAAAAGTTGGCCTCCACCTCTCATACACATTAGTGTGCTCATTTTTGTCATCCAGACAAGAATTGGGAGCTGCACGAGTTGATATCTGCGTCAAGTTCACTGATGACATCACCCGGTAGATCCAAAAACATTCTTTTGTGAATTATTGATCCAATTACAGCTAGGTATATTCACTTCCATGTTCATCATGTTTAATAATAGTTAGACGAATACGGTGACAATTTATAACGGTTTTAAGCGTTCGTTGCGTAAAATTGTTTTGCAAAGTATTTTATAATCCAACATACATAAATGTCTAAAAGATAAATATAATTTTTCAATCTATTTGATAAAAGTACTAAAAAGAGTTGGGATACCTAAATATGGATTTTTAAAAGGTTGTGAATTGTGCTTTTCAAATAATTATGTTATAGTTTTATAGATTGGGGATTTGGGATCATACGAGAAATCAAATATTTCTAATAAATGTAAGAAAAAATCTCATCCATTGATATTTGAGATGAATGGTTGAGATGGAGGAGACTAAGAGGGTGTTTGGTTTTGCGTTATGAACGTGATTATTAGCTTATTACGTTACAATAACGCAAATAATTGGTTTAAAGTGTTTGGATTGCAGACGTTAATAAGTGATTATTTGCGTTTAGCGTTAGTCCTACCACACTTTTCATAAGTTAAAAATTGTAGCTTATTTGCTTAATAAGTGATTATTTGGTCATTTTACAAGTAAAAACGCAAATTCAAACACTTTAAAAACTGATTATTTGATAATTATGATAGCAAACAGCAGAAGCTACCAAACACTACATTTCCAACAGCACTTTTTGTTACATTTATTATCTGATTATTAGTTTCCAAAACGTTGCAGCATTTTTTCAAACGCAAATCCAAACACCCTCTAAATGCAATTGAGATGGAGAAGTGTGAGGGGTTTTGAAAATGTAAGGAGGGGTATCCAATTATCCATGACAATCTGCCTTTTCATTTCAAATGGAGGGAAGCAGGGGTAAACGACTTTCACATCCTACCCTTGTCTCTCTCTCACTCTCTTTAAAAATTGGGTTAAAGTCATACAAATGTATGTTACTTTAATAAAATTACTCAAATGACTAATCTAGTTATTTTTTTATCACATTGGTTCTTGTACTTTAAATTTATTGTTGAGATGGTACTTTTGAATTACCGGTTTTATCAGTAATGATCTTATATTTGTGTTTTTAGAAGTATGAAAAGGATCTATATATTTATGTGAATTTTCTAAATTATTTATATAGATCAAAATCCACGTTGTACTCCAAAATAATTTGTTGATATGGTACGTGTAACCAATAATTACGTTGATATGGTAAATTCATGTAAGCATCATGTCATTAAAAACCTGCTACGTTGTCATTTGAATCAGCAAACTGTTATATCAACGTTGTTACTTGTTACACGTACCATATCGACAAGTTATTTTTTAGTACAACTACCATCTGGTTAAAAAAAAAGTTAATTAGTCATTTAGGTAAATTGAGAAAAGTATGTTGCATTTGTATGACTTTAACCCTTAAAAATTCTATCTCTATTTGTTTTTCATTTCAAAAACCTCCATCATAGCAAGTTAGCAACAAGGGTGATTATTCAACAAACAAGTTAAGATTTTCATTAGTGAAGAAATTAGATTGACTTTGAGTTCAAGTTGCTCCCATGTCAATATGTCATCTCTATGTTTGAAGGATTTTTTTTATCAATACGTGAGTTTTAAATTTTAGGGTTTTCCATAAATGGTAACTTCTATTTTTTGTTAGATATCTTGTTTAGATCAAGAATTTTTTGTTTTATTTTTTTGTTTAGGTGTTAAATCATATAGATTTATTGGTTTTTTTGTTTTAAAATTTATGTTTCAGGACGTTGTATTTTACATTCTAGACATTGTATCCAAGAGTTATTGGTGTTGAATCATAAAAATTAGGGTTAAATCATATGGATTTCTTGGTTTTTTGTTTTAAAATTTATCTTCCAGACGTTGTATTTTATATTCTAGACGTTGTATTTGTTGTATCAACGTTTTACATGTGCTGTGTCTGTCAACGAATATGTATGTTTTTATCAAAGTTTAAATGTTATATCAAAAAGTTCAGGTGTTGAATCACAAAGTTTAAATGTTGTATCAAAGAGTTCATTTGTTGAAATCAAACCAACATGGTAACATAAATGTTGTATATATGTTGTATCAACACCTACATTGTTGTATCAAATTGTATTATGTTGTATCAACAGAGTTAAATCATATAAAATGATTGTTGTATCAAAGAGTTTTATGTTTTGAATCATAAAGTTTAAGTCATGAACCAATGTGGTAACATAAATTTGTATCAGCACGTACATTGTTGTATCGATTTGTATCATGTTGTATCACATAAGATGATTGTTGTATCAAAAGGTTTTATGTGTTAAATCATAAAGTTAAGTGATAAATCAAATAGTTTGAGTGTTGAATCACAAACTTTAAACGTTGTATCAGATAGATAAGTTGTTGAATCATAAAGTTTAAATATTGCATCAACGTCCAACATTAAAATGTTGTTTATTGTTAAATGTTAAATCATAGAAAAAGATAAAGTTAGTGCAACTTTCTAGTTGTCAAAAAGGAAAAAGACAATAATGTCCTTAAAAGTCAATATGAAATGGGTGATCAGAAATGTTTTTCATATTTCTTATGAATTCATCTTCTCACGATAACCATATCCATAGATTGAAATGACTATGCATGCTAAAACTACAACATAAAGATCGTGCATTACATATGATTAGTGGCGGACCCAGAATTTTTTTTCGTTGGGGGCATGAGGTTTTATAAGGTATTCGTCGTGTTAATTTTCCGAAACACATAGTCTAAAAATCGTCAAATTTATGCACATCGTTGGGGGTTACAAAATTGGGCATAGAAGCATAAGAATGGAAGTACAATAATTTAACCAACTCGTTTGTTTATAAAAGACAACCATTATCAAAATTGAGTATATAGATGATTTTAAAAAGCTACTTGATTAAAAAAATAAAAAAAATTACATACGTACTTTGTGAAAGAATATGTCATGTCTCCTCTATAATTTCTCTCTCCACCTTACATTATGATTTCGCCTTCCTCTTTATAATACTCTTCTCTAAATTACAAAATGCATCGAGAGTTGTTTAAAAAATCTGAATTCGAAATTTTAGATGACCTGATTTTCAGATTTTGATATTGATTTTGCGTTATTTCGGACTTTTAGATAATCTGATATTCAGAATTTATTTATTTTTTTAAAATTTTACTTTTAAAATGTCTTTTCACTAACCATTTTACTAATATTGGTTATTATTTGAAGTCTATACATGTGTAGAGTTTTAACCTTTTATTACTCGTTTGTTGTATCTTAATCTCTTTCAATATTTTTTGTCGTTTGAACTAAAAAGGACATATTTTCGTTTTTTACACAACTACCTTTTTATATGTATTTTGGTTATATAAATTAACATTTTAAATAGGGTTAATATTGAAAAAAAACTCAATTAACTTTTTCATTTTTACGATTAAGTCCCTAAATTTTTTTTTCATTGTTTTTTTATATTAATTTTAAAAACTAAATTAAAATAATAGCCCCTAAACTATGTTTGCCTCATTTCAAAGTATATATTAACCTCCAACATCTTGATTTTGTCTAAACTTCAAATCATCCTTACGTGCTTTTTTAATTATATTAATTTTAAAAACTAAATTAAAATAATAATAAAATACTTCCATCTTCATCTCATTGTCATCGTTTTTAATATAAAAATCCGAAAAAAAAACAACTTTAATTAATTTAAAAATACACTAAATGACCGAAGGCAATTTGGGATTTTGACCCCTAACTAATTAATAAAAGGAGGCAAAGAAAGCCACGATTTCTAAATTGTTCAATGTTGACCGCATCTTCAACAACCCATTAGAGATGTTTCGGATAGAGTTACGAAAATGATTATTATGACTGAAATAAATTTAAATATATGATGATTACTTGATTAAATAAGATGTAGTTAAATAATTATATGCGATTTTTATATTTTTAATAATTAGTTTTTGTAGCTATCCTAACGGAAATAATATCAGAATCATTTCTTTTAGACTCAACCAATTATTTATCATCATACTAATCATTTTAAACACACGTTTAAACAATTTAACACCTCAAAATATTTAAGAAATAATATAAAAAGCCAATACAATTTTCTATATATTTTGACTAATTCCATTTTCCATAATGGATAATTACGTAAAAACCCCAAACTTGCCAGTTTTTTGTGATTAAAACTCTGAATTAACTAAAAACCAGTAAATCAAGGTTTTATCAATGGGTAACTGATGGACCCAGTCGTATGAGTATCAAAAATAACCCAAAAACACTATATAGATAGGGTAA
The DNA here is from genome assembly GCA_020465985.1 of Centrapalus pauciflorus. NCBI lineage: Eukaryota > Viridiplantae > Streptophyta > Magnoliopsida > Asterales > Asteraceae > Centrapalus > Centrapalus pauciflorus. Next base: position 406,808 of record JAANYP010004361.1, read on the forward strand.
GTGGGATCGAATACACAGGGAATGTTAGGTTGCTAAACTAGTCTGAACACTGTTTGGATTGAATTTGGAATCATTTGTTTTGAACTAATTTCCTACTGTAAAGTGCAATTGTAGCAATGTCACACACAAGAATTGAATTTAAGAAGTTTCACTAGAGGAAAGAGGGTGTTTGCTCTCTCGTTATACATACTATGGCAATTCAGAATGTCGCGAATTCCACTTACATGACTTAATACGGATTTACAACTTATGCTTCGAGACAACGTATACCACTCTATTGATTGTCTTCCTCCCCTATAGAGAGTGGGCACAACCAATGACATGGATATCAACCGTTCCAGATACACTCATTGTTCATTCACATCTATTCATGCAAATATAATCCCTTTTACAATTTCCATATAAACGAATTGGTTTTCACAACAAATACTCTTAAGACGAAATATGCAACTTCTATTAATTGTTTTCCCCATATTAATGAGCCGGCACAACTAATGATATCAATATACCCCGTTATATACAATACCCATTGATTACAACCATTCATTCATTCACAAATAAGATCCACAACCCCTTTAAGCACGAATGGAAACTGAATTTAATTAAACATTCATTCACACCATAGTATGCGAACTAAAGAACAAACACCACAAAGTTTTTAGCCAAGCATGGCTTGAACTAACGTGCTAACAATGTCAAACATGGATGAAAACATTAAAGCTACCAATAATGCGTAAATACAATCGATTGGACGCCACTGCTTGATCTTTGTTTGATTTCCGTTGCTTTTCTCCTCTGGTTCGCCTCCCAAAAACTCCCCTTTGTGTGTGTGGAACTCCAAAATTGCGAACCCCTTCAAACTGGTAACCTCCGTCCTCAAAAACTGCAGCTTTCGCACAACTGCCGCACCAGCGTCGCTGCTGGCGTTTGGGACGCTGGCTAGGACGCCGCCTTCACTGCGTAGGACGCTCAGACTCTGTAATGAGGAGTTTTGAGCGTTGCCTCGGCGTCTGGGACGCCTACTGGGACGCCCTGCACGAAATCCACCTTCCAAGCTGCCATTTTCCAAACTTTCTTGCCAAGCAACTGAAATCACAAAAACCTACATTAGCAGTACCAATTATCTCACATTTACACATTAAAACATACAAAAACACATGAAAATAGAAGTGATTTATATCACTGATCAGTAACCGGTTGAAATCGGTTATTAATCTTACGTGAACTGGTAAATAACCTATTTGGAATAAATTTTAATTGTTGAAACCAGTTGTCAAGTATTACACATCATTTAAACCTCCATTGATGATGTAATTCCGTTTAAAAATTATAATTAAAAATTATCAACGGGGGTTTAAATGATGTGTAATACTTGACAACCGGTTTCAACAACTAAAATTTATTCCACGTAGGTTATTTACCGGTCCACGTAAGATTAATAACAGGTTGATTAATAACCGATTTCGACCGGTTACCCATTGATAAAATCTTGATTCTGATTTTTAGTTAGTTCGTGGTTTTGTATGCAACGAAAAATGGTTTGAAGTTTTAGTCACAAAAAGCTAACAAGTTGAAGGTTTTTTGCATAGTTACCCCTTTCCATAAATGTTAAGTGACTCAAAATTCACCAGAATTAAAATCTTCATGAATCCAATCCTTTTTTTTTTTCACGTGTGGACTTCCCTCTTAACGTGTCCTTGGTTCGTCCCAAGCACGGTCCCTCAAAGCCTACCAGTCCATATTAGTAAAAAATCTGAGGAAGAGGTACTTTTAAAACTCATTTAAAAGGTGGGTCAGTTAAGGTCGGTTCTCAGTCCTTCAAGACATGTTCGATTAAAATTTATTAAACATATTTTTTTGTATATAATTTAATCATGAATTATATATATTACTAAAAACTTATTACATGTCAAATAAACTAAAATAAGTTTATGAAACTATTATAATTAGAAGTTACGGAAGACCCATAATGCTCGTTAAAATCTAGTTTGACCTTGCAAGCCTAGTTATAAAAAGACTCGTGTCCTTTCAAAAGACTTGATCAAATATATCAAAAGTATGTTGGGTTTGTATATATTTTTTCCTAAAAAAAAGTTTATCTTGATCATGAAATCGGGTCTTAGTATTATCATGAATCTCAGTTTTGTAAGTTGTGAATACTCATACATATGTGGCCATAGATAAATTGAGTTTTCATTGAGCGTATCAAGCACTAGGCATACTGAGCTAAGCTTTTATGAATTTTAAACTTGTGCACGAGTAAGATTCCAAAAGTAGCTCGAAAATAAGTTACTTATTATATACAACGACTATGGATATATACTTTTTAGGCATCAAATTCAAATCTTTTTGAAGTCGAACTCTAACCTACCACTTAAAGCTCGTTAAGTTATCACCAACAATACTATTGATTTGAGCTTGAGTCTAGTCTGATTGCTCGACTTGTTTCATGTCGTAAGTTGCATAATCTCATATCTAATATGGTAATATACTAACCTTTGAGATGAGATATAACTTTATATCTAACATACTATAACTATTAAAACAATCTAACATGATCGATAGTAAAATGAAAAAAAAATAATTAATAAAAACAAAGTTACTACAATTTAATAACAATTATCAGAGAGAAGATTATAAATCTATAATCTTCTATAAATACTATTAAATGAGTAATTATTTTGCCACTTGTCATCCTCTCATGATGCCAAGTGGCAAATTCTACATCTGACATTTGTCATTTAGTATTCCTACATTAACATTTAATTTTAAATTAATTATAGAAATTAGAAGTGAATCCCACTAAAATCTCAACAATCAAGACCAAATTTACAATCAATATTTAAACATATTATTTACAGATTTTTATTTTACAAAAAAATTAATATATATAACTTTAGATGTATATTATTTTAATAAAAATAAGTCGTTAAAAGTAACCATGTAACACATGGGTTAATCAATCTATTCTGTTAAAAGGGTAACTGCATGTCACTTAGCGATTAAATAGGCTGCCATTTGGATTAACAAGGATATGACATTTATATCCTACAATATTTCATCAATAAAATAATAAAATTAAAGTAATTTATTTATAAAAAATCTTCTAATTAGGGTTTTAGTTTTTAAAACTCATAAATATCTCTTATTATCTACTTGGTCACTTATCCAACCGTGTTATCTTACTTTTAGATTCTTAACGAAGCTTTTCATCCTCAACTAAGTTTAAACTCAAGTATTTAAGTATCTCGTGTAATATACGGGTAATAAACTAGTTAGTATTAAAAAAGTAAACAAATTACCGTTTGTCATTTTCTCATGATGCCAAGTGACATCTTTTACTAATGACATATTTCAAGATTAATTAAAAAATTTTTAAATCAAATTCATTTTAAGATAATATTATGTTAGATACAGATCCCATAAAATCACAACAAACAATATTTAAAGATTCGTTGATTAATAATTATAATGAATGATAATAATACTAATAATAATAAACTTAAAAGTTATCAATGATCATCTTTTTTTGTTCTAATGATTATAAATAAATTAATTATAATAAGATATATTAAATATTATTAGTATTAAAAGTTTCAATATTAATTTTTTTGTTTAAATTATATAGTTTTAAGAAAAAAAGATATATTATAATTATCCGTGTATACACGTTTAATAAACTAGTATATATTATCGACAGGGAATGAGAGAAAGGGTCAAGCTAACATCATTTGTTGGTTATTTTATCATGACATGTGAATTATTTAAATGGGTTAGATTATGATATATTGTCATTTATTAAGATATGGTATGTTTGCTTCACTATAATATTGATGCACGATGGTTAATTTGGTTATAAACCGAGTTAGTGTTTTAAACGGGTTGGTGTGCATTTTGTAACACCCTTAAAGTATTTCACAATGTCTCGTAAATGACACGTCAAGAGAAATATAATATAATAATCTTTAACTATTCTCGATATAAACACGGATACTTCAGGAATTTAAAACTTTAAATTACATAATAAGTCACGACAATTCCCTTTTAAATTACATAATATATGAAGTATATAATCCTCAACATCACAACACCTCTTGTCAGGTAGTTAATACTCCTCTATGCTGAAATGTAGCATACTTAGGTCTAGCAGTCCTACTTACACTCTGATCACCTGAGATGCAGACATTTTTAACGTTCTCTACTAAACAGTATAAGAGATCCCACATAGATAGCTCAAATAAGGTACTCATCCCGATGGAATAATCCATATACCCAAATCACTAGACTGTACAAAATAGTCGTCAGGAGCACAAAAAGAAATCGGGAGCAACCCGACCTCTGTCGAGCCGTACGATTTAGTACTTTATCTCTATAGCTCATGTGTTCCAAATATCACATTATAAAACATAGTTCTCCATTAAAACTCAGTATTACATGCATGATAGTAAACTCGGTAATAAACTCGTATAATTCTCATAAATAAGGCTCAGTAAAAACATCATGCAAATGTACAATAATAATCGTACGTGTATCTCTGAAAAGCTTGCAAACTCACCTGACTCTGAAAATCGCTCCTCAAGTCTCGATTCCTTACCCGTAACCCGACCCTATCAACACGAGACACTGGAAACACAAATTAATAACCCAGTATCACTAACACAACTCAGTAACCTCAATACACAATACCCTAATATCCCACACAAAACCTACTACCCGAACACGTGACCTGTATACTCCAAACCCTAACCCTAGCCCTGCACATAGATCGCGCTCGCGCGCAGGGGATCGTGGTCGCACTCACTCGACGTTAGTCAAGGTTCCATCGCGACCGAGCTCATCTCTTTGTTGCCCTAGCCCAACCCACCGCAACCCGAGCTCGGTCTCCACCGCCCGTGATCCACGATTGCGGCCGAGCTCATGAACAAACAGCAACAACATGGCTGCTCTGTTTTGTCTAGCCATGGGTTATACCCCAAATCCCGTCCTGCAACTCAATACAACTCGTGATTTAGCTAGTAAGCGACCCCAAAACACATACATATTTTACCTCAATCAAACTCCTATCATTTGACACATTAACTCACAAATTTAGGACTAAACGCTTACTTGGGACCTTACCACTAAGTTGAAGAAGATGGTGATGATTCTGAAGGCAGCAATCCCCAATCAAAATCTCAATCTTTGTTTTGATGTTATTGCTGGAACAACTAACACACATACACACTCTTACTTTCTGAATTTGGAGGATAATTGGGAAGCTAGCAAGCATACAAGTGACACATATATACGTTTTGGTTATAACTCGATTCAACACCCAATATCCGATCTCGTTATCAATAATCAAAAGTTTATATCACCGAATCTATCTAGACTATTAAATGAGTAACTATACTCAATTCTGGTGAAGCCACGTGTTATCACCATGAATCGACACGTGTCATTGATAGGTTTTAAAAATAATAAAGAAACTTAAATTATATCTATCCAAATCTAATATAATCTACTTTTAAATTCAAATTAAATCAAATCAAATCAAATACTCTACCAACTTATTGATTATAATATAATATAATAAAGTTTTTAAAAAATATAAGAAAATAATATTATTCATATATATTTAGAAATATATAAAATTAATAGGTTATAATAAATAATAATATCATTCTTATATACTTTTTGTTTAAAAATAATAATATTTATACCTTTACCTTTTAATTCATTATATCTTATATATATTAAAGATATCCGCGTAATACGCGGGTAATAAACTAGTTCCAATTTAATTACTAATTAATAAGATTGTAATCTTTTATAAAACTTAATCTCATAATCCGGCTAACTCGTAATTTTGTCGCGTGCCGCTTCCACGTTTACTAATTTAATTGATTCAACTCGATATAATTATTTAAATTAATTTCATGTATCTCATTTAAAATTAAAATGTTACAATTTTAACGTTTGAATTTTTATTTAAATTTTTTTAATGATATTAGATATTACCTATAAAAGTACAATTAATTGCTTCTTCTTTATTGCATAGATAGTGGAAATCTTTAATAATGACTAATATAATAATAGAAGAGATTTTCATCATGCAAAGAAAATGACATATTTACTAATTTATTTATGGGTTTATTACGAAATAAACCAGCATGTTTTTACATTTTTTACGTTTTTGTCCCTCCATGTTTTTTTCGTAAAAGTCCTCAAGTTAATTTGTTCTTTTTGGTTTATTGAATAATCAATATTAGAACCCGATTCTTCAGTCTTTAAAAACTCGGTTTAATAATTAAAACGGGGTCTAATAGTCAAATTTTATAAACTAAAAAAATAACATTGAGAGACGAAAACACAAAAGCCATGAAAAATATTTATTTTTTTCGTAATAAACATTTATTTAACCATAAAATATATATAAGATTTTAAGTTAAAGGTATGGTGCTTATTGTTTATCCATATATTGATATAAACTAATATATTTACTTATATTTATTTTATTTTGAAAGGCAACTCTACGTTACCATCAAATCTTATATTACTACCAAACGTGTACAAGGATAGATTTAATGTTTTTTTTAAAATTATAATTATTCTTAAACTAATAATATATTTTATTTATATTTAATGTATAATCTTATAATTATAGATAACAACGAAAATATATGTATATATATTATATAACTTTAAGTTTAAATTCTAAATTTATAAACATTCAAATTGTAATAGATGTAACTTTAATACATAAATTTTGAAAAAAGTAAATAAATTTAATTTTAAATATATGTATAATAACAAATATCTGATATAATTAAAATATTAAACAAAATTAAAAATTATAGTTTTTAAATAGGACTTTAAATAAAATTAATTGGAAAACTTAGGGACTAAAATTGTAATTAGTAAAATGACAAAATGATCATTTTTAAAAAGTCAAACAGTCATATGTTCAAATCCGTAACAAAACTTCGAAAAATGGTCTGCCGGTGTAATAAATGAAATCTTAAGATCAAATCCATAATTTACATCAAACAATAGCGGAAAAAAATACACACATTGCTAAAGAACCTTAAGGAAGGACAAATGCCGATGTTATTCTTGATGTGTCTTCACTGCTACTGTGCTACATACATACGAAGGGTTGCTTGCATGTATTATTAATTTATTAGATCTTCCTAAAATATTAGGGTGAATTTCATATATACCCTTCCAAAACTTCATAATATCATATATACCCAACCTAAAATTTTAATATCATATATATCCCTCCTAAACATCATAATATCATATATACCTTAATTATTAATATCATATATATCCCTCTTAAACATAATTAATATCATATATACCCAAATTCATTAATTTAATTATTTTTAAAACATTTAAAACTCATAATTAATATTGCTTCTTAATTTAAGACCATTATACCCTTACTCGTTTCTTCTTTCAACTAACTTCAAAATATCGTATTTATCCAACTTAAATTAAAATATCATATCACTCTTAATAATTTTATATAATTTATTTATTTAAACTTTACCAAATAAATTCTTCAAACTAAAACAAATTAACATTAAATATAAAGATAAAAAAATTGTATCATGTTTTTGCTCGTTTGTAATCAAATCGTATCGTAATACAACTAGACTACAAACGAGCAAAAACATAATACAACTTTTTATTTTTTATTTTTAATGTTAATGTTAATTTTGTTTTAGTTTGAAGAATTTATTTAGTAAAGTTTACAAAAATAAATTATATAAAATTATTAAAAGGGATATGATATTTTAATAAAAGTTGGATAAATATTATATTTTGAAGTTTAGTTGAAAGTAGAAACGAGTAAGGGTATGATGGTCATTAATTAACAAACAATATTAATTATGAGTTTTAAATGTTTTAAAAATAATTAAATTAATGAATTTGGGTATATATGATATTAATAATGTTTACGAGGGATATATGTGATATTAATAATTAAAATTGGATATATATGATATTATGATGTTTAGGAGGGATATATATGATATTAAAATTTTGGGTTGGGTATATATGATATTATGAAGTTTTGGAGGGGTATTGTAACACCCTCTAATCCCAACTAGAAGCCACGTCATTTACCATACACATGTGGCATTAACGCATATAAGATCCATCACACATGTCAAGGGTTTGCACAAACACTGATGAATTAAAACATTTCACACGCATTAACCATAATATCCAAAAGTCAACCCGACATACAAGACCCGACCCGGACCCAAATATTCACATACAACCCAGTATCATTTGTCCCAAAGTTTCTAGCAAAGCATTTACATACAGATAACAAAAGCAGAATCTCCCGATCGCAGCAAGTCAAGCTCCTATCGTCGCTCAGGAGCTGGCGGTCCTATCTTCGGTCCCCCTGATACACACATCAGACTCGAATACGTAAGCTTCGCAGCTCGTGAGTACACAAGGGTTAGACACTGCACAATTCACATAATCACACATCGCATGTCGCATGGCAACCCTACACTACACGGCATAACACATGCCAGCGAGTCTCTACTCAGAGACCCTAGAGATCCAATACAGAAAGAGATACTCATCTCAATTGGGGATCCCTCCCCCCCCTGGAGCCAAACCACGCCCGTGGAAGCTAACAGGAATAACGGCCGCATATATATATATGGGAACCCTTCACAGGGTCAAACAAAGCTACACAGCTCTCGCGATAACTCATCGCAATATATAGTAATGGATCTCAAATATAACACATAGTAAGAAAGAAAGATCATACCTGAGGGGCAACTCGCAGTGCCCAAACAATTCATATAATCACATATGAAATATTAACACAAAAGACTCGAAAGACAACGACTAGTCTTTGGAAAAAGTCTCGCGTACTCACCTGGATCACCCTGCACAATCTCCCTAACTGATTGATCCGAACCCGGCCCGTAACAGTTTCTGATAGCCCCTGTACACAAATTAATTCTCCCAGATTAATCTCGATTATCCCATAACTGTTAATATACCCGAATGACCCCACAAAACAACCCAACGGACCCCCAAAGCCCAAACCGACCCAAGTCCGCAGAAGCCCGATCGCGGCCGCACTGGCCCGATCGCGGCCCGCGCTCGAGGAAGAACATCGCGGCCGCGCTAAGCGCGTCGCGGTCGCGCTCACGACGCAGACAGTTCCCCTGTTCGTTTTTCAATTCTGTCCAGGGGTTATTTCACCCCCACAACTCGATTCCAGCAGCTAGAACTCACAAAAATGACACCAAAATACTTCTAACACATAGATACACCAATTCCCAACACATCACAATGTTTAACACACAAAATCAAGGTTAAATCAAAGGCCCCTTTACCTTGCAACTTCAAGAACACAAAAGGAAGGTTTCAACTCTGATTTCCCACACTTTAGTTACTTGGATTGGATTCAATCTGGAGTTCCAGCAGGATAAGTTCACACACACACACCTTTTCCTTTGAATTGCACAAAAGAGAGGATAAGAATGAGCGTCGCACACATATACGTAACTAAACGGATCCCGTTATAACGCGGGTTCGACACCGATACCCGACCCCAATATCAAAAATCCACTATTTATATCATTATATCCCATTTAATCTCGTGAATCCATAATTATAATTTATCCACTAAAATTATATCCCGAATCCACGTAATCCCCCGTCCCGACACGTATAATCCACTATACGGGACGCAATTGGACCAACGCGATAATCACTATTATAATTAGTCAATAGGATAATTACACGTACCTGCTCGGGAGTCGGGGTGTTACAAATCCTCCCCCCTTACAGAGATTCCGTCCCGGAATCTAACTCTGACTCTGGAACAGAAAAGGGTAGCGACTCCGCATCTCAGATTCGGGTTCCCAAGTTGCGCTGGTACCCTTATGGTGTCTCCACTGAACGAGTACCAAGGATATTTCTTTATTGCGCAATTTCTTTACCTTCCGATCAGTAATCATCTCTGGCTGCTCAGCATATCTCAACTGATCATCCACGGATATCTCTGATAAAGGCACATACTGATCCTCCTTAGCTAGACACTTTCTCAGATGGCTCACATGGAATGTATCATGAACACCGGCTAACTCTGGCGGCAATCTCAACCGGTAGGCCTGATCTCTGACCCTGGCAATTATCTCAAACGGCCCTATATACCTCGGACTCAACTTGCCCCGGTGCCTGAAACGAATAACACCCTTCCATGGAGACACTTTCAACAACACCTGATCCCCAACACTGAATTCGAGCTCTGAAGTACGGCGGTCAGCATAGCACTTCTGACGGCTCTGTGCAACTCGCATATGCTCCCGGATCACAGCTACTTTATCACTCGTCTCCTGAAGTAGCTCGGGCCCACTGATCGGTCGCTCACCGACCTCACCCCAACACACGGGGGTTAGACACTTACGGCCATATAATGCTTCGAACGGTGCCATCTTGATCGAGGCATGGTAGCTATTATTATAAGCAAACTCTACTAATGGGAGATGCACATCCCAGCTACCTCTGAAGTCTATGGCACATGCTCTCAACATGTCCTCAAGTGTCTGGTTGGTGCGCTCGGTCTGCCCATCTGTCTGAGGCCTGTAAGCTGTGCTCAGCTGAACCCGGGTACCCAGCTCTCTCTGGAAACTCTGCCAGAACCGCGAGGTGAATCGAGTATCGCGATCAGAAGTAATCGACTTCGGAACCCCATGCCGCGACACCACCTCATTAATATACAGCCGCGCTAGCTGGTCCATCGTGACCGTACCCCGAACCGCAAGAAAGTGCGCACTCTTAGTCAACCGGTCTACTATGACCCAAATCATATCGTTCCCACGCACAGTACGAGGAAGTCTGACGATGAAATCCATCGTGATGTGGTACCACTTCCACTCGGGGATCTCCAGTGGCTGTAGACGGCCGTGCGGCTTCTGATGCTCACTTTTGACCCGCAAACACGTCATACACTGCTCGACGTAACGGCCCACATCCCTTTTCATGCCCGGCCACCAGTAGAACTCTCGGAGATCTCGGTACATCTTGGTGCTCCCAGGGTGAATAGACAACCTCGACTTATGCGACTCATCAAGAATCAACTGTCGCAAGTTCCCAACTCTGGGAACCCAAACTCTGCCTCTCAGCGTATATATCCCTCGGTCATCCCTGACCAACGACTCTGTCTGCCCAACTAACCTTTCCCTCTTCACATTCTGCTCCCGCAGACCCTCTATCTGTGCCAATCTCAGACTGTCAATCAGGGTAGAGGTGATCTCGAGTCTCACAGCTCGGGAGGTAATCGTCTGAACACACGCCTTACGACTCAAGGCGTCAGCAACTACGTTCGCCTTCCCAGGATGATACTGTATCTCACAGTCATAATCCTTCAGAAGCTCTAAACTGCGTCTCTGTCGCATGTTCAACTCCTTCTGACTAAAAAGATACTGAAGGCTCTTGTGATCCGTATAAACCACAAACTGGGACCCATATAGATAATGTCGCCATATCTTTAACACAAAGACTATGGCATCCAACTCAAGATCATGGACAGTATGATTCTCCTCATATGTCTTCAGCTGTCTCGAAGCGTAGGCAATCACCTTGCCCCGCTGCATCAACACACAACCCAGCCCTGTCCCTGATGCATCACAGTACACAGCGAAATCATCCGTACCCTCGGGCAAGGCTAACACCGGTGCCTGGCACAATCGAGCTCTCAACTCAACAAAGGCAGTCTCCTGCTCGTCATTCCACTCGAATGGTACGCCCTGCCGTGTCAATCTCGTCAACGGCATGGCTATCCGCGAAAAATTCTGAATGAACCGTCTGTAGTAGCCTGCTAATCCCAGGAAACTACGAATCTCTGGCACGGTCTTAGGCTGCTCCCAACTCATCACAGCCTCGATCTTCGCAGGATCCACTTTGATGCCCTCGCTGCTCACAATATGGCCCAAGAACTGCACTTCTCGGAGCCAAAACTCGCACTTCGAAAATTTCGCATAAAGTCTCTCTTTCTGCAGCACGCTTAGGACCTCCCTCAAGTGCTGCTCATGCTCCTCAGCGCTCCTCGAGTAGATTAATATGTCGTCTATGAACACGATCACAAATCGATCCAACATGGCTCTACACACCCTGTTCATCAAATCCATGAAGGCTGCGGGTGCGTTAGTCAGTCCGAATGGCATGACTAGAAACTCATAGTGTCCATAGCGCGTCCTGAAGGCTGTCTTGGGCACATCCTCTTCCCTGACCTTCAGCTGATGATATCCAGATCGCAAATCAATCTTCGAGAAGAAGCTAGATCCCTGTAGCTGATCGAATAAATCGTCGATTCGCGGAAGTGGATATCTATTCTTCACTGTCACTTTATTTAATTCCCGATAATCGATACACATTCGCATGGTACCGTCTTTCTTCTTCACAAACAACATCGGTGCTCCCCACGGTGATGAGCTCGGACGGATGAATCCCCTATCCAGCAACTCCTGAAGCTGAGTCATCATCTCTCGCATCTCAGTGGGTGCCAGCCTGTAAGGCGTCTTCGCAATCGGCACCGCTCCAGGGATAAGATCGATCCGGAACTCTACCTGGCGATCTGGCGGTAGCCCAGGTAGCTCATCTGGGAATACCTCAGGGTAGTCTCGCACTACAGGTACATCCCCTACCTTCGTCTTCTCCTTCTGGGCGTCAATCACATAAGCCAAGAAGGTCTCACAACCTTTCGTCACATATCTCTGAGCTCTAACCATCGAGATGATCCCAATCTCGCCCTTTCGCCTATCCCCGTAGACTGTCACGACCTCGGTCTCAGAAATCGGTATCCTGATCATCTTCTTTGCACAAAGAATGTCTGCCTGACGGGCTGTCATCCAGTCCATACCGACGATCACATCGAAGCTGCTAATCTCGATAGGCAGTAAATCGATCAATAATCGGCGAGTATCGATCTCGAGTACACACTCTCGATAAATACGGCTCACTAAAGCGGTACTGCCGTCTACCCTCTCGACAATCAATGGCACAGATAATACAGTAGGAACAACAGTAAAATAAGCACAGAAGGACACTGACACATAAGAGCGATCGGCTCCAGAATCAAATAAGACTCGCGCACGCAAGCCATTCAGAATATACGTACCCGTAACAACATCTGGAGCATCTCTGGCCTCCTCAGCTGTGGCCTGGAACACCCGGCCTCTGGCTCTCGGAGCTGCATCCCTGCGGGAGGTGGAAGAAGAAGGCTCGACTCTAGCACCGCTCGTGCTCGCTCCCGGTACAGCTGGTGCTGACTCTGGGCAGTCTCTCATGCGATGGCCCGGCTTCCCACATCGGAAGCATAATGCCTCTGGGGCTGTGCAGGCTGTAGCTGTGTGGCCGAACTGACCACATCTAAAACACCGAAACTGATCACTGGCACATGGTCCGGCATGCCTGCGGTGGCATCTCGGACAATCTCGCTCTCCGGATAAACTGTCAGCTCTACTCCCCGATGCCCGGGACCCCCGCCCAACACTGCTCTGACTGGCCGCATGACTGTCTCTCTGACCCTGTCCCCGGGATCTCTCATCCCGACCTCTATCTCTGCCTCTGTCCCTGCCTCGGTCCCTACGCGGACCTAAACTCTGCTCCTGATGACGGCCCTGTTCGGGCTGCTGCTCCCTCGGCTCTCGCCAGTAACTGGACTGCTCAGAAGTCCCCGTGCGCTGTCTCTGGGTGGGCGGCTGCTCCCGCTGCCTCTCGATCTCTCGCTCTCTCATGCGAGCTAACTCTAGCGCCCTGGCAAAAGATGACGTCTCCTGTAATCCCACGAACTCCCTGATGTCTGGTCTCAGGCCGTCAACAAAGGCATCGGCCTTGCGCCTCTCTGTATTCACATGCTGCGGCGCGAACTGGGAGTACTCATTGAAGCGATCCACATACTGCTGTACGGACAGATCCCTCTGCTGTAAGTGGAGGAAACGGCGCTCCATCTCTCTCTGCTCATCACGGGGCGCATACTGAATCTCAAACATGTCCTTAAACTGAGCCCAGGACATCGCATATGCACGAGAATCAGACAGGGAAGACTCGATAGATCTCCACCACTGTGAGGCTCCACCCCTCAACTGATACGTGGCATACCCTACCATGTCTTTCGGGTCCACATGAGCAACCCGAAATGCAGACTCAATCTCGCGCTCCCACGCGAGTGCCATCCCTGGCTCACCCCCGCCTCTGAACTCTGGAGGATTCCCAGTCATGAAATCCTTAAATGAACCCCCTCGCTGAGATGTAGAGGAAGATGCACCTGCACCCGTGCCCGTATCCTGACCATCCCCAAAACGTGGCCCCGTATCATGCCTCTGTTCTCTCTCCAGCTCTCTCTGCTGTCTATAGAACTCTGTAAGAACCCCAAGCAACTCTGACTTGCGGATATACTCATCATCACCCGGCGGCTTACCCGCGCCAGAACCCTCTCCCTGGTCTGCCATACTGATCTGCACAAAACAAGGCAATTAAGCACAAAGAAGTAGGTCTCCCAGCGTTATACACTAAGCCAGGATAATTAAATCCTCTAGTATCCGTCACCGGAATACTCCCCAAGAATCTGAACACGGTCTAAGCTCAAGCATCCACTGATACTCAATACTAGAACCACAAGCTCTGATACCATACATGTAACACCCTCTAATCCCAACTAGAAGCCACGTCATTTACCATACACATGTGGCATTAACGCATATAAGATCCATCACACATGTCAAGGGTTTGCACAAACACTGATGAATTAAAACATTTCACACGCATTAACCATAATATCCAAAAGTCAACCCGACATACAAGACCCAACCCGGACCCAAATATTCACATACAACCCAGTATCATTTGTCCCAAAGTTTCTAGCAAAGCATTTACATACAGATAACAAAAGCAGAATCTCCCGATCGCAGCAAGTCAAGCTCCTATCGTCGCTCAGGAGCTGGCGGTCCTATCTTCGGTCCCCCTGATACACACATCAGACTCGAATACGTAAGCTTCGCAGCTCGTGAGTACACAAGGGTTAGACACTGCACAATTCACATAATCACACATCGCATGTCACATGGCAACCCTACACTACACGGCATAACACATGCCAGCGAGTCTCTACTCAGAGACCCTAGAGATCCAATACAGAAAGAGATACTCATCTCAATTGGGGATCCCTCCCCCCCCCCCTGGAGCCAAACCACGCCCGTGGAAGCTAACAGGAATAACGGCCGCATATATATATATGGGAACCCTTCACAGGGTCAAACAGAGCTACACAGCTCCCACGATACTCATCGCAATATATAGTAATGGATCTCAAATATAACACATAGTAAGAAAGAAAGATCATACCTGAGGGGCAACTCGCAGTGCCCAAACAATTCATATAATCACATATGAAATATTAACACAAAAGACTCGAAAGACAACGACTAGTCTTTGGAAAAAGTCTCGCGTACTCACCTGGATCACCCTGCACAATCTCCCTAACTGATTGATCCGAACCCGGCCCGTAACAGTTTCTGATAGCCCCTGTACACAAATTAATTCTCCCAGATTAATCTCGATTATCCCATAACTGTTAATATACCCGAATGACCCCACAAAACAACCCAACGGACCCCCAAAGCCCAAACCGACCCAAGTCCGCAGAAGCCCGATCGCGGCCGCACTGGCCCGATCGCGGCCCGCGCTCGAGGAAGAACATCGCGGCCGCGCTAAGCGCGTCGCGGTCGCGCTCACGACGCAGACAGTTCCCCTGTTCGTTTTTCAATTCTGTCCAGGGGTTATTTCACCCCCACAACTCGATTCCAGCAGCTAGAACTCACAAAAATGACACCAAAATACTTCTAACACATAGATACACCAATTCCCAACACATCACAATGTTTAACACACAAAATCAAGGTTAAATCAAAGGCCCCTTTACCTTGCAACTTCAAGAACACAAAAGGAAGGTTTCAACTCTGATTTCCCACACTTTAGTTACTTGGATTGGATTCAATCTGGAGTTCCAGCAGGATAAGTTCACACACACACACCTTTTCCTTTGAATTGCACAAAAGAGAGGATAAGAATGAGCGTCGCACACATATACGTAACTAAACGGATCCCGTTATAACGCGGGTTCGACACCGATACCCGACCCCAATATCAAAAATCCACTATTTATATCATTATATCCCATTTAATCTCGTGAATCCATAATTATAATTTATCCACTAAAATTATATCCCGAATCCACGTAATCCCCCGTCCCGACACGTATAATCCACTATACGGGACGCAATTGGACCAACGCGATAATCACTATTATAATTAGTCAATAGGATAATTACACGTACCTGCTCGGGAGTCGGGGTGTTACAGGTATATATGAAATTCTACCAAAATATTATACCTCGTTGTGTTTTTATTTAAAAAAAATACTAGAAAATGATAAGTTTAACACTTGATAAAACTATGGTACCCACAAAAAACGTATGTTTTTTAGATGTTAGTATGTTACATAATTATCTGTCGTGCATTGCTATATATCCATTTCTTTAATTTTTATTAATCATGTATCCATCCCTTTACTCATATGATTTTTGTTAGTGACCTGTGACTCAATGTTTAAAAGTTAATCTCATCTCACATTGAAAATGGGGTGTATGATTAGCAACTCAGAGATCGTGCGTGGAGAATTGCCCTTAACTGTAATTGTATTTAACTTTATTTTTAAATTTTGGGTTTGGAAGACACTTGGTAACTTCCAGAGGTTGGATGATAGATAATGCAATGGATGATACTTCCAGGATATACGATTAATCATCACGCATAATCACATAATTAATAATAACCTAAGATTAAAAAAGTTAGAAAATATAATATTTAAATAAAATCAAGAATTAAAGTTGGGTGGAGCATTTGCAATAAAAACAAAATGAAAACGTATAATATGCATGATGTCCAGGTTCATCCTCCCCAACTCCATTTTATATAATCTCTCCCTAATTACACTATTATGATACACACAGCCTGGACCGCTACTGAATCATCATTTGTCAAATTGTCTGTCTCCTCTTTCCTGTCTGTAATAAAGGAGAGACACAAA
Organism: Centrapalus pauciflorus; assembly: GCA_020465985.1. NCBI lineage: Eukaryota > Viridiplantae > Streptophyta > Magnoliopsida > Asterales > Asteraceae > Centrapalus > Centrapalus pauciflorus. The sequence continues at coordinate 423,924 of JAANYP010004361.1, forward strand.
GGGTATAACAATGGCGGCCATGGCTTCCCTTTACATCAAAACACCAATCCAATCTCACGTTTTCCCCAAAACATCTCGACCCAGTCTCTCTATTGATGTATCTCCTCTTTCCATTTCCTACAAACAAAAACCGATTCGGAAAACGATTCGTGTTTCGTGCGGATTAATTGAACCAGATGGAGGTAAGCTCGTTGAGCTTGTGGTTCCGGAATCACAAAGGGATGTTAAAAAGAAAGAAGCTTTGTCTTTGCCTAAAATCAAACTTTCCAGGATCGATCTGGAATGGGTTCATGTGCTCAGCGAAGGCTGGGCTAGTCCGTTAACCGGGTTCATGAGAGAATCCGAGTTCCTCCAAACTCTTCATTTTAACTCGCTCCGTTTAGGAGACGGGTCATTCGTCAACATGTCCTTGCCAATCGTTTTGGACATTGATGATTCTCAAAAGAATCGGATATCCGGTTCAACATCTGTCGCACTCATTGACTCTTCTGATAACCCCGTTGCAATTTTGAACAAGTAAGACGATTTTCTACATTTTTTAGCCACTCACTGTTGAATGCTGTTCCCTTTTTCTTGTTATTGGGTAATCTCTTATTTTTATTTACTGCCTCGATTCCAAAAAAGAGGGCCTCCAGGCTCAAACCCTCATTTTTTAATTTGAAACATAATGAACAAATCACATGGTAAAGCCGATGAATAGGCCTTTTTTTTTTAAATTAATTTACATCTTAGATCAAATCAGTTTCAAAATCAATGGCTAAGTGATAGGAACCGGTTACTTTTGGTGAACAGTTTGTTGTTTGGTTAGTAACCAGCTTATGAACTTACGACTTCAGATATGAAAGTATGTATCCTAAACTTGTCCGAAAGTATGCTCTTTTTACATGAAATCTGCCTAATATAACCGACAATGAGCCTTTGGTGCTACATTTTCAAAAAAATAATAATAATAATGATTAGTTTTTGAACAAGAGTTATGTTGTTAATCTGTATACAAAATATTGAAGAACTTTTTTAAAGTTATAGTCATCAGCTAGGAAGGGTGTTGGTATATCCCTATTAGGGTACTATTATGGAATATTGAAACTGTTGATCATGATAAGAGGGTATATATGATACACAAGCAACACTTTTGGTATTTTATTTGCCTGAAAAGGATATAGATTTCGAAATATGCAAAGTTAAGCTTTTCAAAGAGTGAACTTAGCTTTTACGACCGCAAGTATGCAATGGAGTGTAGAATGATGAAAGTCAAGCTCAACAAAAAGCAACTTTTGTGATTGTTTGAACTTTTGGTTGCCTGGATGTGTGGTTTAAAAGTAATTATTGATACTTGAAGAATCAGAATCAGAATCAGAATTAGACATACATCATCCAAGCACTAAGCACCCTCTAATGCAGACGCAAGCTTTTAGAATATCTAAATCTTGATATTCATGTATCATGCATGATAGTATCTTGTACCTGTGATCAATGGATTACAATCTGCATTCTATACAAAATGCAAAATTTTCAAGTTTTGAGTTCCCATTTCAGAATTTGAAGCTAATATTACCTAATTGCACTTAGGTTGTAATGTTAGATTTTTGAGGATTTTTAATTGACTCTATATGTGCTAACAATCTTTAAGAACAGACCCTCATAATCCCTATTAGTATGTAACCAGACGATTAATGTTTGTTTCATTGTTTGATCTTATTAGCTCATGCTTCATAATGATTTCATATCAGTATCGTCAACTAGTATTTACTGTTTCTTTGTTTTATGTATTTTATTGATCAGTATCGAGATCTACAAGCATAATAAAGAAGAAAGAATTGCAAGAACTTGGGGTACTACCGCCCCTGGTCTCCCCTATGTTGAAGAAGCCATAACCGGTGCAGGAGATTGGTTGATTGGTGGTGATCTCGAAGTTATACAACCAATCAAGTACCATGACGGTCTTGATCAATATAGACTATCTCCTTCAGAACTGCGGGAGGAATTCACGAAGCGCAATGCTGATGCAGTATTTGCTTTCCAGCTCAGGAATCCAGTACACAACGGTCATGCTCTGTTGATGACTGACACGAGGCGTCGGCTACTTGAAATGGGTTATAAGAACCCTGTTCTCTTGCTTCATCCCCTCGGCGGCTTCACAAAGGCAGATGATGTTCCCCTTAGTTGGCGAATGAAGCAGCACGAGAAGGTTAGCAAACTGTGCACGTTAATGCATGTGTTGTTTTAGTATGTGTATGTGTTGGTTTTTGTATTAAAATTATGATTATACTATATGCATTAGTGAATCCCTTCATAGATTATATTTTAATATAACGTCCATATATTCTTTTTGATTTCCCCATTATTAATATCATCTCCATCACATGTTACATTGATGCTAGGGGTTTGTGAACTATAATATAGTAAGAAGTATCTACATTGGCCAAATTTATGTTAAAGGAGTGTGCTTTTAGTCGAATTCTATTTTAGGAAGGTACAACATTTAAGGGCATATGTTGTAGTTTATAATTAAATAAAGACCCTTACCTGAAAACAGGAATCAACATTTGGTTAACGGTTCCTTTATTTTATCATAAACTCATAACATATACAATTATATGTTGAATTTAAAGTATTAAGTATGCTTTCTAAATTAATTAAAACTTAGTTTTTTAATGCAAATTGCATTTCAGACTTAAAGAGGATGAAAAAACATCAATATTATGCTCAGAAACTGTAATTCTCTTTTGATAGACTTTGATGATTGTCTGACTAAACTCTTTTCATCAATATATATTAGGTACTTGAAGATGGTGTTCTCGATCCAGAAAACACAGTGGTATCGATTTTTCCATCTCCAATGCATTATGCTGGCCCAACTGAGGTGCAGTGGCATGCTAAGGCTCGGATCAATGCAGGTGCCAACTTTTACATTGTGGGCCGTGATCCAGCTGGCATGAGTCATCCCGTAGAGAAAAGAGATTTATATGATGCTGACCATGGGAAGAAAGTACTTAGCATGGCTCCTGGACTCGAACGTTTAAACATTCTACCTTTCAGGGTACTTACATAACATTCATTTGTGTTGCAAGTTGCATTTTCAATCAGGAAATCAAACATGTCTGATTTGATTATTGTGTTCTGTTAAATCAATTAAGAAAATAGTTGAGTAGCTTGAGATTGCTATTTCAGGTGGCAGCATATGATCAGAAACAGCAGAAAATGGAATTCTTTGATCCCTCCAGACCCCAGGATTTCCTTTTCATCTCGGGTACCAAGGTATATATAATTTTCATTACATAACTTTCACATATTTGAAGATTGGCTTAGCCACTGTAAGAATGTCATGGTGCCTTCTATCCAGTTATTACCGAGAATGGATCTATGAACTTATTCTTCATTTGTGTTTGGTCCTTATTTTGGCATCCGGCTGCAATAAGCTGATCCAAGCTCAAGCTTGCCTCAAAGGTGTTAGGCTAAGCTTCGAGTATAATTAATGAAAACTCAAGCTTGGCTCAAGTAGGGGTTTGAGCTTGATATGAGATATTGGATAGCTTCAAAAAACTTTCTATTCTCGATAGAGCAAGCTCGACTTGAAAGACTGAACATTTGAGAATATATATGTAGGAATTATGCAAAATAATTAATATATTATTCGAGCTCAACCCAAAAATATTAACATAGGGCTCTTGATAAGGAATTCAAAAGGCAAGTCCTTTTATGCTCCAGCTTGACTTGTTATATGTTTTGAGTTCATATTCTTTACTCGAGCTCAAGCTCAAGCTCAAACTAGATAAGGTTCAAGCTCAAATCTCTGATGGAAGCTCAACTTGTTTGCTGCCCTGTTTTGACCCTTGTACCAATTTTGAGCTGTATACATATATCTATGTATGTATCTAATGTTTGCTTGTATTCTCATACAGATGCGAACACTTGCGAAGAACAAAGAAAACCCGCCAGATGGATTCATGTGCCCTGGTGGTTGGAAAGTGTTGGTTGAATACTATGATAGTCTGGCTGCAAACGAATCTGGTAGAGTCCCTGAACCAATCCCAGCCTGAGTTGCTGACACATAACACAGGCACAATCAGGCAAGAATGGAGAGCTTCAATGGGCAAGGCGTAGTAGGAGGAAAAGTTGCCTTGTTTGTTCTAAAACATAGGTTGTGCGATATGGGATTGTTTTGATAAGAAGATTTGCTACTTATCCGAATAAGTCGAGGCACTGCCTCCATGTGTAAAATCATGTGCTGGTTCTGATGCACATTGTAAGATATTGTGTTGGTGCTTTCGACACATGTATATACTTGTTGGGTTTGGAGTTCCTAATTTCTTGCTAGTTGCTTTCGTTTGAAGGTTTAAATTGGTGTTTTAGGGTGTGTTTGTTTTCAATTAAGAGGCTCTGAATTAGGTCTGAAGTCTGAATTTCAGATCTTAACATAATTTGTATTGTTTGTTTAAATTCAGACTTAAGAGGTTACAACCTCTGAATTTTCCTCTGAATTTTAAGAGAATGAGACTAGTCTGAATTAAATTCAGAGCATCTTAACTTCAGAATTTAAGGCCTCCTCTTAATTTCAGACATGGTTTCAGACTTCAGATATTTAACCTCTTAAAAAACAAATACCACATTAGACTAGTTCTCTGCACCGAGGTAGGGAGGTGATTTCGACAGGCTGTTCAGGTGCGTATGTTCCTACTAGGAACGAGGTTCTTGAAATTCGAGAGAGTGAAAACGGAAAACCCTGCTTTATGGAATCAAAGATAGTATTTTGTAATAGGGTTTATTATGGATAAAAACCAACATATTTTTAAGTTTTTTTTGCGTTTTCGTTCCTCTATGTTATTTTTTATTAATAAAAAACCTCAAAAAAAAAATTATTTAGTGAAATTTAGACATTACACCCCGGTTATAATTTGTGAACTGAGTTTTTAAAAAATGAAAAACCAGGTTTTAATGTCCAAATTTCACTAAACCAAAAAGAAAAAAATAACTTGAGGATTTTTATGGAAAAAAATAACATGGAAGGACAAAAACGCAAAAAAAAAATGAAAACATGTTAGTTTTTTTTTTCATAATAAACCCTATATAATAATAAAATTAATATCCATCTAGGTTCTATTTATTCATCCAAAACTCAAACCCAAATATAGAATTCATATTGCAGCTCATCTTTGATATGGACTTATGGAGTTTCTTTAGCTATTGTAACTCTCATTACATGCGATCATTATTATGAAAAGAATTTAAAAATTGTATCTATATACATATAAAGTTGAGTATAAACTCATAAATATTGACAATAAATACATTTATAAAAATTTTAAAAATAAAAATAAAAATCTAAAACACTACTACGTACTAAAAAATTGTAACTCTCATTACATGTGATCATTATTATGCAAAGAATTATTATAGTTTTATGATACCCAATTCAAATAACATTATAAATCATATTTTTATAATGTATTCCGTATACATCAAATTCAAGCTTTCATCACAGGTACGAGCGACTATTAATGGTTTCACTCAAGTGTATCGTACTCATGTTTTGCTAATCACATAATATATTTGTTTTAATGATCGTCCATCTTATATTTTGGGGATGTATATTACCTTATTTAATTAATCTTAATCGATATATTTATCCTATTATATTTATTTTTATCTGGGTTTCTTTCACAAGTACCCATCTTTTTTAAAAATAGTTATTTTGATTTGAAATTGTTGCATAGATGTCCATATATTTTCATTTGTGTTGCGTTATAATTCTCATTCGTTTCATGCATGTATATTTGGATTATTTGTACGGATATTTGTTATTTATCTAAAATTTCATAGTCTTTTAATGTAAGCTTTGGATTCAAATTCAATATATTTATTAAGAGAGATCTATGTGATGTATTGGTTTTTACGTCACGTAATAAAACTAATACACTAATTAAATTACTTATTATATGGAATACATTATTAAGACCTTTAAATTAATCCGAACTTTTAATTGAATGTGCTTTAATTTATATGTATTATTAGTAAAGATAAAATCGTACAAAAAACTTCCAACTCCTAAAGTAATAAGTAATAGTATTGTTAATATAAATTTAAAGTTAAATGATTTACTTAATTTTAGTTAAATATTTAAACCATAACTAAACCTTTGATATATATAATAGTAATAATGATTTGTAAATATTATAATTTGTAGTAATCGATCTTAATAACATAGGTTATAAAGAGATACGTACTAGCTATTACATATTTCAAAGTAAAAATGAATTAAAAAAATTCCAATATATATTTTTATTTTTAGTGAAGCTCTTTAACATTTAGGATGATTAAAGTCCAAAGTTTTATAAAATTAAATGATTAAATTACATGGCATATTTGTTTTAATATATGTGTAATTCATTCTAATCTTCATTTTTTCACATCAATTAAACTTAATATCCGTCCATTTGTATTTGTTTTTAATCTTGCAAACAAAATTTCACACTAAGATGAATACAAATAGATATGATAATAATATACTATAGTAAAACCCAAGGCGAATCGTTTAGTTGTGGTAAGAGTTTATGTGTCAACCGCTGTTTTATGTGACACTATCTAGAGTAACAAATGCTTAATGACTTGAAATTTATGTTTGAAGACAGTATTAATCAAACACTACATACAAAATACAGTCTATAAAATGACTTTTAATACATATGTTTATAGTCAATGTACTCAGTACTCCCATACCAATAATTTATGAAGAATTTTCATTGAACTTATAATTTAATATTTTAACTTATTATGTGTAAGACTATTAATTTAGTATATTGGTTTTATAATCATAATACCGAGATATCAAGTTGTAAGTTAAATGAACTAGCCTAAAAGACTTTTTTATTTTTTAAAATTTTTTACAAGTATTTTTTTCAGACATCTTTCACATGCATTAATCTAAGTTTTTTAATGTCATTTAACAATTGTCTTTCGTTACTATTATGACACCTTTTGTATGGTCTTAATGTAGTCGACTATGCACACAAATTTGTTTGGCGATACAATTTGATATGATATTTGTCAATCTAAAGTTTATATAGTGGTCTTAACAAACATACATTTTTTATAATTACATAATATTTAAAATAAAAATCAATTAGCCCAGTGCATCGCACGAGCCGTTATGACTAGTATATTATAAGAAAAGCACTTGGAGTTCCTGGATCATTAGATGGAAAGAAATCAATGGTCCAGATTAATGACAACTCATAATTATTTATGAAATGTCGCTTATACCCTTAATTAAAATCAATAATTATACATATGCCATTTTTTTAATTCATTTTTCAAATTTACTACCTTAACTTAATTACATTAAATTTTGATTTTAATTTTTTCATTAATGAATTAATATTTACCTAAAATAAATATGTGTCATTATTATCCTTAATGAATCATAGTTAAATTCAAATGTAAAAATTTAGATTTATATGTAAAAGTGTAGTAAATAAAGTTAAAATTTTTTAGTTAATTATTTTGCTAACAAGATTTAAAATTTAATTGATAAAACTTCAATTGTGAATGTGATAAATTTTGATTGTTGATTTTCAGATATTCCATTTTTCTATTTTATCATTTTCAAAATATATACACATTCACATAATTGAAGTTTTTATTTCTTACATTGATATTTCATATTTTAAGTTAATAAAATCTAAAAGAAACATTTTTTGCAAGCACATATTATCTATTTTTAATAATACAATATAATAATATTTTTTTTATTTAATATCAAACAACTAAGTATTTTTTTATCTTTAATTTAACTAGCTTTCAATTTTTATTTTATTTTAATTATATATAAGTTTTATAATAATTTATTAAATATAAAAAAATATGTATTTTCTAAATCAACTCATGTAATACATGGATTGATTAACCTATATATTATAATAAAACAATACAATGCATGTCATATGTCACTTCTACAATACAAGAAAATTTTATTTTTGCACCTCTTTTTTCAAATTTAACACCTTAACTTAATTGCATTAAATTTTGACTCTATTTTTTTCATTAATTAATTAGTAATAAATTAGATGTTGTAACATTTAAAATTAATGTTTACCTAAAATAAATATCTATCATTATTATCCATAATAATCATAATTAGATCCAAATGTAAAAAATTGAATTAGTTGTGAAAATTATTATTATTATTATGTATAATAAAGGAAAACATCAAATGTCACGTGTCACCTCTACGTTCAACAAAAAGATAATTACAACTTATAAAAAATAAAAGATAAAAATTATATCTTTTATTATGTCATAGATTATACATTAAATCTTTAATTTTGTATTATTTTGTTAATTTTTATTGGTCAAACTTTATTAATTTCCTTATACAAAGGACTTTTCTTTGATATTTTGCATAGGCGTTGCAATTACATACCTCCATTTTAACTCCTTCAGCATGATGCATCTCGCATTCATGCCTCGAGAGTCGAGACCCCTTTGCACCTAGGGGCATCTTCAGCCTTTCAACCGGAATAAGAGTTTGGGTTCGGGAGGACCCAAATCTATGTTGGATCCGATGCCTAGTTACCCATATCTACTAATCAAGTAACTCGTATAAAGAGTGTTTGCAAACGGAATACAACATACCCTTTTTGCCAAATTTGGCACAGCGGCCTTTACAAAAGTTTAGACGGATATCAAAGATATAGCATCGGTACCCTTACACAACTTTGGGTGATACAGACAATTTTAGGGCTTGCCAGTCTAATCCTATTGATAACATCTCAAACCCGCAGTACAAAACTGACTCGAGACAGAACCGTAAGAGCAAGTGTTGGAATATATTGCACACAAAAATAGGACTTAAAACTTCAAGCAAATGCATGTATAGAATCATAAGATCAGCAAGTAAAATCTAGATGCTCATTTCGAAGGATTGCAGTTAATCTTTTTTGAGTTGATAAATTTGGAACAGTGAAGGATTGAAAAAAACCCTCCTAGATAGATATATACCACCACTACCATCAAACCCATAAATCTAGAATATCTGATTTTTTTCTTTTTTTCTAATGAGCCTCGTTACTTATGATCTAAATGAACTTATCTAACCTTGATGGTTTTTTAATAGACGAAGGAGGACGAAAGTTCTCTAGCCGAAGATTAGAACCTGAACGCAGATTGTTCAAAAAAGGATCACCTCTCTCTGATTTAATGATCTCCAATATCACTCCAAGAACCTCGGCTGCAAGACCCATTTCAACAAGTCGTCCTTGCTCCTCCCCTCCTTCGTATATCAAACGCCCCACTTCTTTATACGGGATCACGTTTTCCAAGAGGATTCTTGCAAAGATATGACCAAGAAACTCAGCTGCTTTTGGAGCATCGTTCACAGCATCCTCCAAAGTCAACAGAACAGACTCAAATCTGGATAACGTAACAAAAGTCAGCTTTTTACATATTTGCATGTATGTACTCGTACGTGTATGAGAGAGAGTGTGTGTGTCCCAAGAGAAGTGTGAACATAAGTTACCCTCTGACAAGGGAGTCTTGACTTAGAATTCCATCTTGAGATTTTGTAAGATTTATAAGGAGTTTAGCAAGCGCCTCCCGCTCCATGTCTTTCCTCTCGAACGAATCAGTCACCCAAATAGAGATCATTGACGGATAAAAACTGGGTGAGTTCAGATCTTTGATACACAAAGCCACTTCCTTCTCATCTCTTGCACTGAAAGCAAAATATTCATCAATCAGTTAACATGTAATTGTTCATTCATTGATGTACATAAAAAATGGTACAAACGTCAAGAAACGTAAAAGATACCTGTAAAATTCTTTAATTGCCTCTATGGACATATCATGTAGACGATCTTCAGATAAGGCCTTGTCTGAAGAACCACTTTGTGGGGGAGGGGACACCCACTCTCGTGGAGGTGGAGAGGATGGCGGAACTCGATCAAAACCGTGCACTGGGTTCCTTGTGTCCTTGTTCGTGTAGTTTATGTCCTGTTCCAGTATATTGGACTGGTCATAAGCGGGTCGAGGGGTAAACCTCTCGGGGATGTTTCTTGAAGCTAGTTCATCTCGAGGACCATAACCGGCTCTATCCGACATGGAACCATAACCATTAGGGCCAACAACTCCTCTTCTCGAGTCTGCAGGATTCGGCATCTCGTGCAATGGCATGCCTTGCATAGAAGGCTGTCCCCTAATGGACATCCCCCGAGCAAGACCACCTTGAGGCCCAAGAGTTATAGAGTCATCACCAATGGGTCTAAATGGAACCATCAAAGCCCTATTCTCAAAAGGGTGTCTCTCCTCAAATCGAGAATCTTGATTGCCAAAGCCACGAAGCTGTTGGGGTAACCCACGGTAACCACCCGTCTGAACGTTTGAAGGCAAAGTATTTGACCCTTTAAGTCCAAAGTCCATCGCCTGACCCCTCCTAAGTGATGCATTAGGATTAGGTCCACGAGCAAGTCTACTAGACTGGGCTTGTCGTTCTTGAGCGGCGTCCCTGTGCACTTCTTCGATCTTTTTTGGACCTTCGACCTTCCTTCTTTGCTGCCATTTGTTCTTTCTCAGGTCAATTACATCCTTCAACATGAACCTCACTCGTGAAGAAAGTTTCATATTGTTCGATAAGTCGAACATCATTTCAAAATATACATCCATGTGCTCCCTGGCTTTCAGGTGATCTATCATCTCCCCTATTGTCGTCATCAATTTGCACAGCGACTCAATATTTTCCTCATCCGGGTTCTCAGACTGGCCTAACAACTTCAGTATGCATTCATGCATAATTCTCTCAGTCAACATTTTCTTCTTGTACAACTCACCAATAAGTCTAATATTACCCAGCATACGTCTCCGTGCCTTCACTCTCTTCTCCTCCCTTTCCTCTTCTGACTGTTTAACCTCGCCTTCTTCCTCGGTCCTATTAGCTTCCTCTTGTTCTCTCTCCCCTCTCTCGAATTCCTCCTGGCATTTGTTCAATAGTAATCTCTTAAACGTAATCTTCTTGTTGTCTTCACTAAAATCAGGCAATTCTACAGCAAGACGAGAACAAAAATTGGCATACATCTCAACGAAAGTCGGCTCCATTAGAGCTTTATCGAATATTTGAGCAATCACACCGCTCAGAGTACCCGCATTGTCGATATTCACTTCTTTTACTTGCTCAAACAGCTTTTCAAAATTTTGAGGAGTCAACTTGTTTAGGATGCCTTTCAATCGCCTTTGTTTTGCCTGCTCCTCATCTGTTATCTTACCAATTTCGTACTTCTGCTCCGCTTTATGCATTACCGGCATCGGAGTCTGAGGAGAAGGCATTAACCCCTTCTGATAGTTAGTGGCACGCTGCCATCTGTCAGAATCAGAATTATTACGTTGCATAGCACCCGGTAGACCGGGGGATGGCATTGGCCCTGACAAAATGCCACCGGCATACTGAACAGGTGTCTGGGGACGTGGGGTCCTTAACACCCCATGGTTTCCTCCATGGCCACCTCGGAAACCCACAGCATTTCCAATATAACCCATGTCAAGCCTCATGTCTCGTCCTGGACCCTTAGGGCCAGGTCCTCTACTCCACTTATCGTCCTCGCCTACATTACTTGGTCTGCGGTCTAATCGAGGTCCAGATGAAGGCCTATCAACACCCCTACTGGGACTTGGATGTGGTTCACGGTAAGAGTTGACACTTGATTCTATAAAGACTTCAGCTATATCAGTAGTAATCTCAAAACCTTCCGGAAGATCAGTACAGTGCCCCGAGAATTTCAGTAGGAAGTCTCTGGAATACTTTTTCGTCATTCCATCATTGTCATCCTCACTGTGATGTTTCAAACCAGCACGAACTTGTTTCCCATCATTTGAGGTTTCCACTTTGGGAGTAGAGATGTCTGCAACGTCTTCCCAATCATCTGGCTCAAATTTGCTCTGACCATGTTTCTTGTCTGCCATAATATCTTTCTCGGAAGAATCTAACAACGCCTGTTTTATTGTAATGTCACAAGGGGATTCAACGGTATCAGAAGATATAGATTCTTTCTTTTCTTCTGGACCTTTGTATGCCATATAAAGATCAGAAGTTGTCCCTCTAGCATCAGCATTTTTTAAGATCTCTTTAATTTTCTTTTTCCCTTTAGGTGTGTTGGCCTTGCCCTTACCAGTTTCAAGCAAGGATTTATCAACAGAACCTGAAGACGACGGAGAAATTGAGCCAGTAGCATTGCTCATGGTACCTTCTACTTCTAAAATCAACTGTGACGTCTCTGGAACAGAATGTGATTCCTCATCTAAAGTGGCAGATACTCTACTATTGACATGATCAGCATCCTCGCCATCAAACCTACTTGAATGATCATCCATGCTTAAGATTTTTTCACCACGAGAAGAGCCCAAATTTAGAGAAGAAGTTTGACCACTTAGTACATCGAGCTCTTCGTTAGAAATTGATACCAATGATTTACCATCATTATTATTTGTAGGTCCATCTCCTTGTGCATTAGCAGTCACCAAGGAGACTGTCTTGTTGCCGACAGTGATTGCGTCTGGGACATCACTATGCTGATTTTCATCAACAGAGTGTTCGCCTCGATCTTTCAACCCCACGTTTTCAGCCATTGGCTTTTCAATCTTAGAAGAGCTACCAGAGCCAATAATTGTGATAGAGGTACGGCCTTGTTCAATGTTATCACATCCATTAACATCACTAGCAACAGTTGAAGGAGCTAAGTTACTAGTTTCTAACACATCCTTGTCAGTTCCTGAAGGAGTAGGGATCTTTGATGTTTCTCCAATTTCACCATCAATGGAACCATGATGTCCTACCGAAGAGCTTAAATCAGAGGATGATTGCCCACTAATCTGCAAAAAATAAACCTTAGATGAAGCTGGAGAACATAATAAAACGATCGATCAAAAAACCTGGCAAATACCTTATCCATGTGGGTCTTCTTGCCAGGCTGCTTTGTGTCCTCTTTGAAGGAGCCAGACCTATTAACAATTGTTTTTTTTTCACCTTCAGGCCCAATATGCTCAAGCAATGAGGAGTCTTCAGTGGCAGCAAAAGAAGCAGATGGTTTGCTTGATGTGGTAATCGGAGTACCACTCAACTGCGGTAAAAAGCTCCCAATAATAGCCTCGGAATCTTTATGTGGATGAGTGTAGGTAGCTTCACTGCCAACCTTTTGGCTTTTAGAAATTTCACTTTTGTCCAAGGCTGGCGAGCTACCTGCCAATGACAAGACACCAACCTTTTCTCCATGGTTATTAACAGCCGGTTTTACCGTCACCTGCTTAGAAGGCTGGTAACAATATTATATCAGAAGACCTGTAGCATGTCACTACTAGATATATAACCAAAATAAAAATTGTAACAGGACCTAATATTAAACAAAAAACTAACCTGATTATAAAACCGCGGTGCTTGAGAACCAGGAGTGGTATGTGCACTAGTCAAAGGGTTAGAACCAGGTGGCGGGAAAAAAAGAGGAGCAGCATTGTAGGAATTTGGATAATAATTCATTGAATGAGCAGGGGAAAATGATGGGATCGGTTGAGACTGAGGGGGGGCATGAGGGTGTGACCTTGGACCTGAGGACCCGATGTTAGGATACCCATCAGTTCTTTTATCAAGTTGCAGCTCCTCGTGAGTGTCCGGATGAGTGATCTTTACCGCTCTACGTGAACCACCAAAATTTCCCATCTGCTGTTGTTGGTATTGTGGTCCTAGACCCATCCCCATATTTCCCAGCTGAGGAGTCGTGAAACTCAGACCTTGACTTGGATGAATGATTTCCTGAGATGACATTGGATGATGTTGGATACCAGGGACAAAAACTTGTTGTGGCACTTGTGGTGGATTGCCAACAGGTAAATGCATGGGGAGTGGTACCGGCATCGACGCATTTACCACACCCTGAGATTGCAATGGTGGATTTGGGCCACCAAATTGCATATGAAGTTGAGGTTGGTGAAATGGCATTTGCATTGAAACCCCAGGAATAGAAGGCATAGGAGGACCAGAAGGCTTCTGAACAGTGGCTGCAACAGGGGCAGCAGAAGGCAGCACATCTTTTCTTTCTTTTGTGGCAGGATGGGCGTCACCAGCATTAGACTGATCCACAGCCCCAGCATTTTTCCTTGGTACATGTTTCGGTATAGCTGGATTTTGGAATGGAGTAGCTTTTAAAGAATCAAGGCGAGCCTGCAAAAAAATATATCCATGTAATATGAAAATGAGTACCACGTTGCATAATTACCATATGTCCACATTTTTGCAAGTATAATGCTCATTCTAAAAGTTAGCACTAAGCATGATATATATAGATGTTATATCATCTTTCATTCGATATTTGCCTTATCTATTGATAGGGAACAAAATATGGATCAGGAATCCAATGGGCTTAAGAAATATAGATAATTAATGTTAATGGCAATAGTTAGAACAATGGGCCTGGACTTATGTATGAGTGGGTTGTTTGAATACTATATAACTAGGGTTAGTGGGGTGGTGAGAGCTGGGCAGATATATGTTACAGGAAACGGCTGTAAAGCTTGGGTAGAGGGTTTCGGTTTCGGCTGCAAAGCTTGGGCAGAGGAGGAAGTCATTCAATTGATTCCTTCTACTAATATTTTCTTTGTAATTTAATATCACTATCAACTTACCATACTTTTCTTATCTCAATCCAATTTCTCTAATCTGCTATTATTAGTTCCTATTATCTATCTAATCAGCTATAAGGAAAGACATTCCAATGAAAATTGAGGTAAAGACCATCATATCCAACCAAACAAACAAACCGGTGTTTTTATCTTAACCACACTGACTCACAAGTTAAATAATGAACAGGAAAACACACCTGGGCCCGTTTTTGCTCATCCAAGTTTGGTGGAGCAGAGTTAGTTCGAGCAGGCACCTACAAAAACCACACCAACAACAATAATAGATTGTTTTCAAACAGGCCATGAGATTATATATGTGATTTAATGCAATCCCTTTGCACACAGCCATGCAGAGTAAAATACCTGCATCCCATTCATGACACCCGGACTTATAGACCCAAATTGAAGAGGAAACGTCCTAGAAGTATCTGCCAAGCCTAAACAGAAAGAAAGAAAAAAGTTTCACAGACAATACTTAAAATCTGGATTAAAACCCATTAGTGATAAACTTAAAAATAACAAACTCATGCAAATAAGGAAAAATGTGAATTAACAACACCATCATTGAAGCCGCACCCTTAGCAGGAATTGAAGGACCAGTAGTGTCAGAACTAGAAGGAATCACATTACTCTGTGGGGCCTTTGGCAGGCCCGGGGTGCTTTTCTGGACTGATACATCAGTCGGCTTTACAGTAGCACCTGTCGATGAAGCATCAGGTGTGCCTGCAATAATAGAGTAAACAATAAAAAGTTAGTAAAAAAGCACATAACTATAACATAAAGTCATAAAAAATGGTCCGTAAAATGTTAAGTGATGCTAAACAGTTGAGTCTAAGTGCTAAAACAGGTAGTATTGATTAACTAATCAAGTACTTACAAAAGGTACAAGGGGAACACGTACGTTTTTATTGACGTAAACATACGGAAGTTCATGCATATAATATTAATATATTATATTACTTTAGTGCATATATTAGCCTATTTAAAAAATTATCCTCCACATTCCAAATATTAATGGATTCAAAAGAAGGTACCCATTGTAACATCCCAAGCGCAAAGTACCAGGCTAGTCCAATGACCTCCAAAGTCCAAATCAGCTTAAAAATCATGATGAAGCTTTTAGTGGCTCACAATTCTCATACACTATCAATTTGGGCCTCTATGTCGATTGAATCACCTGAAGGGATGTTTGATTTATTGGATTTACTGGGAATTGGAGGAATTAAAATCAATTCCATCAAAAACCTCTGTTTTGTTTGGGTATAGACTAAAATTAAATTCCACCAGAATTCACAAAATCCTGCATACAAGGAGTTTCAATATACCATCCAATATGTGATTGCCTTCAAATCCAAAGAAGAGGGTGTTGTTTAGTATTCATTAAAGTGCATAA